>MSJE01000002.1:0-392121 GCA_001931935.1 Aspergillus aff. floccosus IMV 01167
TGTACGAATATATTTACAAGGATAATGGGCCTTCCTTGTGCACACCGGATTTCTAGTCTGTTAAGGAGTAATGAAGCTATTCCATTAACTGATATCCACCAATTCTGGAAAACAGGCCTTTGTAAGACTGAATCAGAATATCGTCCACTTTTAGAGCCTTTAATACCTTTGCCAGGGCCTAAGAAACGAAAGGTAGATCGATTAGATCAAATTAATGAGGTTGAGTCTACACAGAAGGGAAAGAAGGCGCCGTCAAAGTGCAGTGTATGTGGAAAAGTAGGGCATACGTGGAGGTCATGTAAATAAAAATGAATTTCAGATACAAATCACATGATAATTTAAATTAGATAATCAGTTGTATTACATAATTTGTTGTGTCTCTAACAAAAGCTGTTGTGTCCCTATCAATTCCCCACGATCATGCCTTTGTTAAATAAACTGTCAGTGCCTACTCCCTCTCAATTATTAATGATTGAAATACAGCAATAGATACTACTAGGTAGGTAGGTAGGTAGCTACCTTCCTATACCCCATTGTACTTCGTATAGATCGGACAGCGTAAGCGAATGATTTGATTCTGCTCTAATTACAATAGCTTCATGGTGATCAAACACCACATCTAGGAACATTCATCCTATTCTTTCCCCTTCTTTACCCATCGATAGTCACACTTCTCCTTTCAGGGGATCAGGTACATAGATAGACTGGTTCCAAGCAGGCGCTTGACGATCCAATGCCCATTGTCGGATTGCCTCGAAGTCGCGACAGGTATGTGTGACATTGGCATGGGGTCGTGCAATTTGGTCACTGGCATCCCAAGCCCAAATGATGGTAGAGATATCTGATGAGCACATGAGACTTTGTCTGATTGAGTCAATACAGTGATCTAGGTGCTCCATATCCTGGAGACCGTCGACGTGAGAGCCATGGTGGAAAGTCTGATTATCCGAACCCCAGACATTCAGGCGAAGCTGATTCTGTTTTCCATGTGTTAACGAGTTATTCTGTAGAGAAGAGAATGGAGGTGGAGGAGCGACAATGTTTACCAGACAGTGGAGCTGATGGAATACGTCTATACCGACCACGTAATATCCTGGATTCTCTGGAAGAGGGACTGTCTTGACAGGGAGCTTGGCTGCCTGGTCCATGGGGATTTTTATAATCGCGGGATCTGGAGGATTGTCAATATCCTACACACGCACGCCTGAGTCGAAAACACTGACTGTTGTACAGATCCTCCCAATGGCGGCTGTTTTCCTCGGACGGACGGCCCATATACTTGGTGAGATTCCCAAAGCCCGCATCAAAGACTATGTTCTGGTATCGTACCAAAGGCTGTGCTGGGGCTGAATGGATGAGTATATATTCTCAGAAAATTAATGTGCATACAACTCACAATAAAGCTCATTTGGAATATAATAAGTCTTGTTCCCGTGGAGCGATAGGAATAGGATTATCAACACAAGGGCCGCAACAAGAACCCATTGCAGCATGATAGTTCGTCTGTATTTCCTGCGCTCCGACTGATAGTTATCCACAGGGATATAGCCATCGTTGTCCGCGATCAAAGGTCGTTTGTGCTCTTCGGTATCCTCAGATCGAAAGCTAGGCTGTGAGCTACTTGGAGGCATCGGTACGGAGACTCTGGACTTTACTTGGTCCGGTTGAGTTGTTTGTCGTTATGAGTATGGATAGACCCCTATCCTTCCTGGATGTCTGAGATGAGGGATTTACTCAGCTGAACAGCTCCCTTCCCCTTACATTTTTTGCTTTTGACACTTTCCGATTTCACCGTGTGGTGAGCTGAAGCGGAGCACAAGATGCCTCTTCCTTACAGCAGTGTTTTGCCAGCATTCCTGGGGCTCTGACAGAGCAAAGCAGTATATGATCGTCATATTCTTATAAGAGTATTTGCAAGGGACATGTTCCTATTGGGGCTCTTCAGAAACCAGTGTTAGTGTCTCCCCATGCCCCCAATAAACGTACCTCTGTACACCTGGATGTGGATGTAATCCACTAATAGGAGAGTGAATTTAGCTTCATTAGAGCAATGCTTGTTTGTCTTCTTTACTTAGTGGCTTGCTGAGTATTGGAATGTGGCTTGCCCTTGTTGTATTCTCGCCTGGAGATCTGCCCGAGTCTCCGTTACACCACCGATGTATAGAGCGAGGGGATATGTTGTTACACGGCAATGGCGTGCTTCAGCTGGAACGGGATTGGGGTATTCTGGCTATGATAGGTTGTGGTTTGACTTTCAGCTGAGCAGGAGCATGCTGCCATGTCAAGGGCGGCTTGATGAGCCACTGGCTGGCGTAGCTGACGGTGAACTTGTTCGGTCATATGAACATGGTCAAGCACTACGAAACTCTGTATTTGTCTGAGTTGCATATCCTATGCTGGAATATATCATCTCAGCCGCGGCGAGGATGTTATAAAGAGGACCTGGAACTCCATCATCCAGTCTTTCTCTATCCTCCAATCCCCAATCCCTTCTTCTTCTCTCCCCCGGACATCAATTATTCTTGTCAACCTGAGCTACTTCTGAACCGTCATTATCAACACAGCAATGAAGCTTACTATCTGGGTTGCCACTTTGCTGGCAGCCGTTGCAGCGGCCGCTCCTTCTGTCCAAGAGGTACACATCCCAACTTAATGCTGCCCAGACACTCAACTCTTCCTCTCACTCACTTTGAAATATATAGGCTGGTGGCATTGAGCATGAAGTTACTGCCGATGGCTATTTCAAGCAGACTAGAAATGGCTGGGCCTACCAACAGAAGCGCGACGTGAACGAGGGTGCCACGGCTGATGATGGTTGGAAGAGGACCAGCAGAGGAACCTGGGGTGGCTAATGGTGTAAGTGATGCGCTTGTATTGAGAGATGGCATAATAATGTTGGGCTGACTCCCTCTACCCAAGTATATGACCATGGTTGAGCGCAATGCGAGCATGGTTAAACCCAGAAGATCGTTCCTCATGGGTCAGCATTTCTGTCTAGATACTTTCAACATCTACATCTCTCACAAATTGTCCTTCCTGCCTTGGTATAGGTTTTTCCTGTTTGCTTAGGTTTCCCTGTACTGTTCTGCGAATGCAAAGGCTTGATCTTGGTTCTTATGATATTTGAACTCTACCATGGACACTTACTATAGATGTAGAAGCAAACTAGCATCCCAGCTATATGTCGGCCACATTCAGTAGTAGAAGGTACACAGTATGGGATTTATTGCTACAATCTGCGAAAGTAGTGTTTCCCTTAACACTCCCAAGTTGTTCACTCAGCTGTTGGTCTGAAGTATAGGTATGGCGGCGATGTGCACCCCCAGCGTCATTTTAAAATGCGTGGATGTCTTGCGTATCGCTGCACCGCGCAAGATATGGCACAACTGTAATAATACATAATGTTCAATTTCGTCAGCTCCATAAGCTCTCATAGCCTCATAGTCACTACTTGCTAGCTTTGGGCAATATGGCAGGTGTGTTCATCTAATGAATGGGTAAAACGCCAAGGCACAAACGAATCCAGTCAAGTGATAATGTACATGTTATATGCGCAAATTTCAAACAGCTGATGCAGTCGACCGTTTTTCGGATGGGGTGGCTGGCACCGATGTTTTCTCTCGTACCCAGGGAAGGAAGTTCGGTAGATGGGCGTGCACGGTTTCGAGTCTGGTCGGGTCGGTTGGTGCTGTGATGTCGTCTGTGTAACGAATACCTCCCTGACCTCGGTTTTCCTGCCAAGCTTTCTTTTCGCGACGGAGGTCGCTCTGTACCCAGGGAATGGTGATCAAAGTCCACACTCCTGCCCAAGCGAAGGGCAAGGTCCATCCTAACTGCAATGTCAATGCTGGTTAGCATCTTGTTCGGAAATATGGGACTGCAGGAGCTTACCGTGAAGGCGACTGGTTCTGAGACCGTAAAAATAATCGCCGTAAATGCAGCGGCAAAGATGATGGATCCTCCCGTCCAGAAGAAGTTCATCTGTACAAGCATCCGTCGGAAGTAGGGACTGGATAGATACCGAGTTCGGAGTGCATATCGATACATCTGTCCACCGCCGCCGTCGACAGCGACGACGTCTTCGATCATTACGTATAGAGCAGTAGGCATGGTTGAGCCCTTGGGGGTTGAGGAGATGCGGAATGGCGCTTTGTGTCCACAGAGGCGAAGAATATCAAGGGCTAGGTACACGACCCCGAAATAGAACATGACGGTGGGTAAGACCATGGCAACCAGTCTCACTTGAGTGAATTAGCAAGCTTCGGGTAAAAGGGGAAAGAGCAGATGTAGCTACCATATGGTTCCGGCTGAACTGTTCCACTGTCCCATGGATTAGTATCAAATGAGACAAGTTCATGTGATGTAGCTTACACGATGAGCTCCACGGCCAGAATCAGCCAAACTATCGTAAAGTTGATTTGGAAAAAGTCCAGCTAGGCTTTGTTAATATTAAATTCATTGTCCTGGGAAAGGGGGGCAAGACGAACCCATGATTTCCGTGCATTCAATGGTCGGGCCCGGGAATCCTTCCGGAAGAGATTATAGAGACGATAGAAGTACTCGAAGACGGAAACACCTCCAAGAGAAGCGGTGACGATGGTGAAGACTATTCGAACCAGCCGTATGAGAAATGATCACTGCAGGAACAGGCGCAAACGCATTGAATCGACATACCCAAATTATGCGACAGGTCCGTCAGATACCACAGTGTCCAGTAGAGAACCAACGGCTGTGCAAGAGTATCAATGACAAACAAGGTCCAAAAGATTGTGATTGCTTTCTTGCGCGTATGTAAGGAGTAGGGGAGCGGAGGAGGCTCCAACAGATCGGTTGGAAGCGTTCCTTCTTCCATGGGCGATGCGCGTTGTGGAATGATTCGGGAGATCCGAGGTAATCGCAGCGAAGTCGTGAGATAGGGACGAAGCCGATAAGGACGGATCAGGTCATATGGAGAGGCGCATGACGGACGGGTGTTGGGCGTGGGAATCGTAGTTGATGTAAGATAGGATCAAACGCCAGGAACTGGAGTGACACAAGGTTGAAGAGCAAACTGAAAAAGAACCGGAAACGACGGCAACAGATTTTCTTTTTTAGGTTTTGATATCCAGGATGGTCTGGCTGCTGGCGGTGGCGGCGATCGTGCCTGACGTAAGGAGGTGATGTCATCTATACATTCCAGACAGGTCTTTTGGCTCAGGAGAGACTCGGATGGGATGGGACTGTGAAGGGATTGTGTGCTGGGCTTGTTACCTGAATGGCATGCCGAGAGAACATGAATTCGTCTCCCTCCAACAGAGCTCTCGCAATGATTCTGGAGTGATGCCATTGCGTGTTTGTACGGGGTGGCGACATGAAGAAAAACGGCTGGATTTCCCGATCGACCCGGCCGATCTGCAGACACATAAGATCCCGAGTGATGCACTGATGAGTCATTGTGCACAAATCCCATCACGTGATAACATGCCGCCTCGAATTTTCCTCCACGACAGTCGTTCGAACCGCGTCTTCAGCTTCATCGCGTTCAACATTTTCCTCCCATCATCGCTGTCGCAGAACTAATAGGATACAACTCCTCCTCCAGGATTTCTCAAACATGTCGACATCATGGCTCCTAGCTTCTGCGATCTGATCGATTATCTTCTTGCCGACATTGCTCTCTGTGGTGACCAAGGTCAGTTCAGTCGTCTTTTTTTTATCTTCTCATGTTTCAGAGATCCACATGCACTAGGGCCATGCATTAGGCTCATTACTATGACAAACCAACCATGCATATCGCTTTCACTGTAGTTCCATCTCGCCCAATGAGCACCTCATGATTGCCCTTTAGTTCCCTTTGCCATAGTACTACACTCGCCACAGGCGTGGACACAACTGACATCCTCCAGGTGCTACCCCCACGGACATCCTAGAGTCCACCAAGGCATTCTATGCCAAGCCAGCCCAACATGCGTCAAGTCGCACCCACACCGTCGACCGACGGTTCCAAGAGAAAGTCTGGACGTGGCTGACTCGAAATCCCGAAGTCTCCGTGGGCCACGACAAGGAGGGAAACCATCTCACCCTCGCGGATGCAGAAGATCGTGCGCAAGACACAGGGCCCTTGCGAGTCTTCGTATCAAAGGAAAGAACCTGGCTAGCACTCACCGGTCATGAACCAGATGATACTAAGGTTTTTCCCACCGAATTTGCCCTCCTGTCCATCATCGCATCCCATAAATCCAAGGGTATCGCGCAGACCGATCTGGTCAGAATCAGTGGTCAGGACAAACGGTCGGTCCCCAAGCGGACCGATACATTGCAACGCAAAGGTTATATCCAGAAAAGAGCGGTCCAAATCAAGTCCGCCAGAACAAGCCTGTGCACGCTGCGTCGATTTCTCAAAGATGAGGACAATGCGCCTGAATCGGCGCCCGAGTCTGCTGATCGCCAAAACCAGATGATTGATTTCCACAAGTTCATGGATGACCTCTTCGGGATTCTCCGCGAACACAAAATTCTCTCCCGGAATGATTTGAAGGATCTCCTGGGCTTTGCCGACCGTTGGCGATGGAGAATTCTGTCGCGCACCCTGCGCAAATTCGAGCGCATCGGGGTGCTCAAACGTGTGCGTGCCTTGTCGCAGTATGCGGACACGGTGAACAAATACCACCCCTGTGTCATGCTCGTGCGAGAGCCAACCGAAAAAGATTACGAGAGATTTTATGAGTTCGGCATAGATTCATTGACCAGTAACGAGCAGGAGGACAATGCCGAACTGGACGAGGAAATGATAGCGAACGACACAGGACCGCCGTCGGTGGCTCTTCAAAATGGTATGCTACAGCAAGGGCAAGTCGTACAGGATGTTGGGCGAACTATTCCATGCTGGACACCAGACCGTGTCCTTCACAACCAAGTTTTTGATATAGTTCATCAGGCGGGCACCGACGGAATGATAAGCTTGGTAAGCAACTCAATGCCATACATAGCCGTCAACATCTAACGACTTGGCATGTAGGACCTCATCAAACGCTGTTTCGGCGGATTCTATCGCAGGCCTTTGGAGAACGTCTTGGCCCGTTTAGTCGAGTGTTGGCAGTTGTCTCAACCTTTACATCTGAGGCATCTCGCTCTTGTCCGAGACACAGCAATGACCGGCACTATTCACCATTATATCCATTATTCGGCTGTCAATTTTCGGAAGCGAGTTGACGCAGGCGAGGCAGCGTGGGAAGCCGTCGAATTCATTTCTAAGAACACCAAAGCGAATAACCTTCGTCTGCCGCCGGTGGATGCTGTACCGGAGGTCGATGAATATGGCTTGCCGCTGGCTAGACCCAAGGCACAACTTTGTAAGAATGGCAATGCATCTCTTCTGGAGTGCATGGCAGTTGTGAAACCACAGGATTATGTCGTCACGTCTACGGACCCGTCGGTTGTGCAACTCCAGGATGGTACCTACGGTAAGCAAGATGGCTCCAGTGTAGTGACTCTTGTTGACTCGAAGCAGGATTGCGTATCAGGCAAAGAGCCTCTGCCGCCGAACACCATCGACGTGGGGGGGTTGAAGCCAGCGCACCACTCAGTGTCAAGCTTGAACATCAAGAGCTTGAAGACGTCGAGATAGACAACACGCCTGAAGTTTTCAAGCCGACGCCCGTGCGCCGCAAAAAGATCAAGAACGAAGATCTGCTTCGCGGGATGTCCGAGAAAGAAAAGCTCGAACATCTTGGATTGGATGAGACTTACACAGAATATAGCGTTCTCCTCATCGAGCGACCGAACCCTGGGGTGTACCTCACCCCCCTTGGGCGACGTAGGCCAGCAGGGAAGAGACAGGGTCGTCCAAAGAGAAGCAGAGTGGCGGTTTTCAAATCACCGAAGCTATCGACCTTGCCCTGGTTTGTCAAGGAGGTTGGGGATGACGTCGATCGTCCCGAATCAGATGCAGGACAGGACATCTCGCTGTCTGCAGCTGAGCCATCCGATACGCGTGGCTTGAGAGGTACCAAGCGACCCCTGCATTTGCCCTCTGGTAGAGACTCAGACACCGAGTCACCAGTAGTCTCAAAGCAGCGTCGCCTTGTGGAGGGGGAACAAGAGTCTATGGACGTTGATACTTCTGAACCTCATCCTAGTGCCAACGGTACTAGGAGTTCAAAGCGAAAAAGAGCAGAATCTCCTGGTGGAGATAATGTCTCCCAAGCTTCCAAGACGCAAGCTCGCACTTCAGTTGTCCGCACAGAAACGCCTGCAAAGAGGCCTCATCATGAGGCTGGTAGTGGATATGAAGCTGGGCGCTCCGTCGTGGTGCCAGGAAATGATGGTGCTACAAATGGACCCGTCGAACGAGCGCAAAACACGAGTCTCCCCTCGCCACCAACAGAGGAGCGGTCAGCTGAAGCTGCTCCTCCCACAATAGGATCGCTAGATGTTCCACCCACCACCCCCAGTATCCGAAGCAGCAAGCGCATGACGCATCCGACGGTCACACCAGCATCTGCCGAACCAACCTCTTCACCAGCTCCAGCCTCGGGCACGGGGAAGTTGCGTGGATCGCGAGGACACATGAGTGGTTCTATTGGCTTCCAGCGGAGAAAGATTATCATGCAAATATTGGAACAAGCGGGGGGTGCCTTCCCTATGGGAACCGAACTGTGGTATCCATTTACGACTGCCTGGGCAAAGCTGAAGTATAAGGAGAAGCCGGATCTCCGAACAATCAGGAACACAGTAAAACACCTGATTGATGCGGGAACGCTGCGGCAATTTACTTTCAGCGGGAAAGACAGCAAAGGCCTCATGGTGACGAAGAGTATCATTGCAAAGTCCGATTTGAGCCCCGATGATCCTCTTATCCAAGACATGCAGAAAAAGATGCTTGCGACAGACGGCAAATTCTACATTCCTGAGAACGTGGAATACGACAAGGAGATGACGAAATCCGGAAAGAAAGTACAAGTTCCACCATATGGGAAATCTTCCTCTCGCATTCCGATCGAGCCACGCCTAACAGTCCACCTGCATCAAAAGCCGGCGCTCGTTATGGCCCAAGAGAAGCGAAAGGGCCAGATGATTCAGAGACAATTGTTGCAACGACTAGATTCGGAAAGAGAACTTCTCAAGGGCCCCAATGTGGTCCGGTTGATGCGGATCCGACGAGCTCCCGGTCAGGGAGACACGGCACATGGGCTAACTTCCATATCCCGACCAGATCGCTTGGAAGGCCAAAAGCAAAGGCGCATTCAGAAGGTCCAGTCATCTGGTGGCATCCGCAGAGTACGTCTAATCGATGTACCAATTTCCAAGATAGGGCCGTATGCAATGGTCATGAGTCCTCAGCAAGAGTTTCACGCCAGCAGCGGGACTTTTTCTACCACTGCAGGACTTGCAGCTCTGCAAGTCTCGAAACCTACGGCTTCTCAGAAAGAGGCATTGACACCGCGTGGGAGAAGGAAAGATACTATGTCGAATTTGCCTGACTCTCTCGATGATTTGTTCAACATGGCACGTCAACGACACGCACCGGTGGATCCAGACCGTACGTTCTCAAGCGATTTGACTACGATTATGCGGTGGGAACTCCGGAACGAGCAGTTATTCCGCAGAAAGTCATCCGACTTTCATTACATCAACCAAACTGTACAGGATTCCTTTGAAAGCGCCCCAATTGCTGGTGATATACGCTTCCACGGGTATGAAGAGCCGCCGACGTCCCCACGTGAACATCCACCATCGGAGCCTAGAGCTACAAGAAAGGTAACGCGTACTAAAGAAGGATTGGCAGAAGGGAGTCTGCGACCCTTGGCACCCAGACCACCGGGGCAGCCCAGTTATGATGTCGATACTGAGATGGATGTGGGTGGGCGACAGCCTGCTTTTGAGTATGAGGAAAACTTCGATACGACTCGGCGAGATCGACGTCTCGAAAAATTGCACGCCTCTCTAGCCGATGAAAGCGAGGCGATCGCCACTCAACAAATTGGTCGTCGCTCTCACAAGAATTTTTATGTGTTGTCAAGGTCATTTGTGCGGAAACTTATGACAGCTATCGTCGTCGTCCGGACATTAGCTGGGGGATGGGAGGGAAAGATTGTCGATTGGACGCTCGTTCCTAGATGTTTCCAGGAGTTTGATCCGGTGTTTGTGCAGGAAAGGGGAAAGAGTATCGTCGCTAGACACCGGTTGCAACTCGCCAAGATGCAAGGTGATTTCCAGTCTCTCTTTATCGAGGCCTATGCCAATGGTGAAGTGCCCGCCATCAACTATGATGACCTGGAAAACTATGATTGGGAGGGAGTGGTCGAGTGGGCAAACTCGGCGCTGGAATTTCCTAACTCAGAAAAGATTCCAGACCTACCTGCGACCCGAGAACAGTTCGACAGCGTCTTCGAAGTACGGGAAGAGCCTGTTTCATCCTTGGACGATATCTACCAAAGCAGCCATAACGTCACGATATATAGAAAGCGCACAGCTTATGCCGAGACTCCATTTGCTGTTCCTCTCGCTGAGAAACCAGGCCCGATGACCACACGGCAGACCGAGCTAGCTCGTCTGGACGCGGTCAAAACATGGGTTCGGGCCAATGTTGTGGCGGCGGAGGAGTCATATAATCCTGCAAAAGCTCGCGAGATTCTGAGTACCGTACCGAACAGCATTCTTGAAAATGCCTTGAATTCGCTGATGACTGAGCGCGTCATTTCGTCCAACAACAAGGGCCGTCCCGCTCCTGGACGCAATTATGATATCACGGACTACTTCCTCCTGCTTTTGGGACGGAAACGCGCATTCGAGAGCACCGATCTGCGAAGGGCCGCGCGGTTCAAAACGGATATTCTTGATGCTGCCCTGCGGTCTCAAGGGCAGTGGGATTTCGATTACGCGGCTGACGACGGTGATACCATGGCAGTAATCAACCTGCTGGCTGAAGGTAGAGTGGACTTGAGACCAAGAGACCCACCGCGGGACCGATACGGCCTAACTGAAGGTGGGTATACTACCAGACAGATGGACAAGGGAAAGCTGCGGTTCACTGTCGAGGTTCGGCCGGTGAAGGGAAAGTATGTGTATGGAAACCCAATTGAGGAGAAGACATCCAGCATCACGCCTCCTTGTCCACCGCCGGTCACCGTCGGCGCGTCCCAACTTGCCGTGCCGGAGAAGATCCCCTTGTGGTACGACATCCACAGCCAATTTGTCAAGTTGCTTTGGGACATTGCTCTCACGGCCGTCGTGAGTAGTGTTGCCCTCCGGCCGGGGTTGTCTGCCTCTGGACTGGCCAACATGTTGAAGCCTACCCTGGGAGTGTGGGAGGTGGAGTTGCTCCTCAACTGGATGGAACAGGTCGGAGTGATGCGACGGGTTGGTGGGCGTGGTGCAGAGGCCGGATGGGCCGTACGAGAATGGTGGTGGCTCGTGTTGGGTGTTGAGTGAATGATGTTAATTAACTTTGCTAGTCGGCAAGATGCAAACTGGTATATAAAATGTGAGGCCACCAGGACAATCGACTGAATATATATTCTATATATCGCTGCCCCATAATCCAACAAGCAAGCAAATCCTTCTAGACATGCATAAATCAAGGAAAACAACTCCAGACTCCACGCGCTATCATGTTCAATATCCAACAGAATCGTCAATAGGGATCTTCCGACCTCGCAAGCCGGCGAAGAATCATGATCACTAACGCAACCAGCACGCCAATAATCGCCCGATCCAGCCAGGGACCATCGGATGTCTCACGAGCTCCAACAAATTGATGCTGCGGCGGAGCTGGTTCTGGATTCACCGTCTGGGGCGCAGGTATTGTTGGCGTAGGTCTGGTCGGGACATCTTGCTGCTCTTTTCGTTCGGGGGGATGCACAGGATCTTGCGCGGGCGTATCTTGAACATCCTGCGCACGCGTTTGCTCGCTCTCCAGAGTATCCTCCGCCCTCCTTCCATCCCCCTCCTTCTCCTTGACGCTCTCCCCCTCCGTATCCCCAGAAGCAACATCAACACCAGCATCAACATAAACCTCCCTCCACTCCTCCAAAATCTCCTCATTACTCCGCTCACAAACTTCACATCGCCACCCCCGACTCGTCCGTGCATACTCCCGTCTCACCTCATCGCCCACATCCAGCCCGCCGACCTGCCCGCGCGCATCGCCGTCCATAAAGCTCCGGATCGCCAGCAGCGCGGTGCGGATCCCCCACGCCGGCTGCCACGTCTCCTCGTGGTGGCCCGAGATGCTCAGGCAGATCTCGCGATTGACCTCGAAGCGGCCGGTCGGCGTGAGGAAGCGGAAGCTCGGCGGGCGCAGCGGGTAGCTCGGTGGGAGCACGATGCGGCCGTGGTAGATGCCGTGCGCGTAGGGTGACGGCGGCGGCGGGCCGGCCAGCGTGAAGTGCCAGTCGTAGAGGTTGTCCGAGACCGGGTGGGCGGTGAAGTGGGGGGAGGGCGAGGCGCGGAGCTCGGCGGCTTCTTTAAGGAGGCGGCGGGTTCCCGGGGACATCTTTTATCAATGTTTTTAATACTTGTTTTGAGGATTGGTAGTGGATTGTTTGGGAGGTTGAGGGGAGAAGTCGTGTTGGGGTTGGAATGGACTGGACAGTTGGCTGGATGACGCGGGGGTTGCCTGATTATTCAGGCTTACATTATTTGGGGGCTTAGAGTAAATGATATGAACACGCTACCTAACGCTACCATATGATACATCCTAACGCCATCATAACACTAATCCCAGTTTCGCCACTCATCTCCCTCCTGGTTGAGGTCCCGGCTGTCCAGACTGCCCTCGAAATCGCTATCACCCGGGCGCGGTCGCGGAGACATCGGCGCCAGCGTCTTCATCGACACGCCCGTCGGCGGACGCTCTGGATCGCGGAAGCTATCTATCGGCTGGTTTGGCGTCCACACGGGCTGCGCGGCCTGTGGCGGGGTGTGATGCTCGGGTGCGAGCCAACCCTGGCTGTTGTTCATGTTGCGCTGGTACAGGTCACGGTAGTACTGCTGTTGGTCGGCGTGTTCGCGTTCGCGACGCTGGCGGACGCGCTCGCGCGCCTCGAGGAACTTCCGGCTCGGCTCCCAGTGCCAGCCGTCGCCGGTGGTGGTGCACACGGGCACACACCACAGCAGAGGACGGTCACCGAAAAGATGCAGCAAGTTTTTCTTCCACCCGAGATCAAACGCGTTCGGCATCTTCTCGTTCTCCTCTTCATCCAGGTAGTCCTGGTAGCGGTCGTGCTCGCGCTGACGTTCGAGCTCCGCGTAGGAGCGGGAGAGCGCCTGCTGCGCGGGGGTGAGCTCCATCTCGCCTTCTTCGGGGCGGGTTACGCCGGGGATGGCGTTGGCGTGGGCATCGATGATCTGATTGCCGTAGTCTTGGAGGCGGTGGGAGAGGCTGTTTGGATCGGTGTTGGGAGGGTTGGTGGCGGTGTTGTCAGCTGTGCGGTGGCGGTCCAGCGCCTTCCGCAGCGGCGATACATACCTCGTCTTCTCAAGACATTCAATCGTGGTCAGACCGCGGACCGCGAGGCTGATATGCCAGGCGGTGAAGCCGGTGAGGACCAGCCCGATGATGCCGCCGAGGATGGCGAGGAGGACGACGTTCACGGGTAGCAAGGTGTCCATGTAGTGAGTGTCATTGAGAACCTCGCTCCAGATCCAGAGAGAGGCGACGGCAAAGTCCACCCAGCAGAAGATGGAGGTATAGATGAGGAAGAGCAGGAAGGCTTTGTAGTTGTAGAGCCCGACGCAGGTCGCCAGCCACGGACAATGGTGGTCCATTTTCAGCACGCATCGTTTACATGTGGAGCAGTGATGTGCGCGGTCGGGCTTGGGAATCTGACACTTCTTACAGAATCGTGAGCCGCCTGTGGAGTTCACAGTGAAGGAGGTATATTCGGGGAGCTCGGTGACGGGTAGCGCGCTGTATTCATGTCGCCTGTTGGCACCACGGGAGGCAGATAGCGGTGATCCGGGGTCGGTGAACACGGCAACGGTATATGAAGCATTCAAACATATATAGAGGACGATACCCAGGATGGATGATGGCACACCTGTGGTTGCGCGACTTGTCAGCATGGGAATGCTCCGGGATCTCCGGGGACGATATCTGTCTGCGTATGCGACTTACCGACCCACGAGCTTCGTGATGGATGGAAGCCAATACTAGCTTCGACGTAGACCGCCCATGAAGTCAAACTGTACACAAACGCGAGGGGAAAGAAAGAGGCTGCTGCACAGCAGTAGCGTTCGCATCGCAGGGCCCAGGCCCGGGGACGTCGTTTCGGCCAGGACGGAGAGGACGGCGGGGAGACAGCGAGCGTTGCCATCGTGGATGAGTGAATTGCGCACAGGGTCTAGCCAAGTGACGGCTCGAAGAGACGATGAATTAAAACGAGGCTTGAATCATGGCGATGGGCCCGTGAGGTTGGAAATGGAATAATCACGGAGATTACGGAATTTGGCCGGGACGTCAGGGAAGATCGCTCAGAGGACTAGGAAGGTCGTGCGCGAATGAAGGAGAGATACGATGGCGCTGACTGCAAGCGATGGGATGAGTTGAGAGAAAAGATAGCGGAACGAAAGAAATGCTCATGAAGATGGAGGCGTGGAGGACGACAGAACGATCTCCGGCCGATCACCGAAATCCGTTCGTACGTAAGCAGCGGATATATTTAGCTGGCGGTGGCGGTGCATCAGGCACCCGCGCCTCATACCAGGTACGAATTAGTAGTATACGGATATCAGGACAATCGCAAATATGTCCATGCCTGACTAGATGTAATCTACCATTGCACAATACGGCTTAAGCAACAACACACGGAGTATACAGAAAAATGAAGATTCATAGTGATCCTCTGATCAAAATACACTCGTAAGAAATCAAAAATTAAATGCAAAATCAACTGCCGTTCGGAGAGCTGGTCTTGGTAATCTTGAATGGCTCCATGCCCTGTTGACACCAGTCCTTGACTGGCTATTGACTAGTTAGCTATCGTTCAACTAGCAACACGGGGAAAAAACATACCAAGCAGCTCAGGCGGTAACACCACGAGCAGTTCGATTCGTGGTACTTGTAAAAGTCCACCAGAAGGAGAATGAAGCCGACCAAGACGGCAACCAGCGCCCCCAAACGGACCAGCCACCACGCCCACCACAGTGGCTTCCGACCCTTGAAGAAGCCCACTGGACCAGGATTGTCTGCCGTAGCAGAGCCGGCCTTACGGGCCTTGAAAAAGTCTGCGAATGAAGAACCCGAACCAGCCGGCTTGTTCTCTCCTTCAGAGGTTGATGCAACACCGCCGCTCATGGCCACATACGGATTACGGGCCAGACCGATACGCTCGCGCAGCGCATTGGGGGATCTCATCACGGTCAGACCGAGAGCCAGACCCATGACGAACCCACCGATATGGGAGAAGTTGTCCAATCCGGGGAGCAGTCCTAAGACGAACGAAATGCCCACACCGAGTACCATGATGACCAACTCCAGGAATGGCGAAGGACGGTCATTCCATGTGTACAGGAGATCCAAGATGAACAAGGCGAGAATCCCGAAGAGCGCGCCCGAACAGCCGCACGAGGCCTCAAACGGAGCGGCATAGTTTCCACCCAGCACGAATCCCCAGATGCCACTGGCGAAATAGACCAGACCGTACCGCCACCAACCCACCATCCGCTCCATATCTGCACCCATCGTCATCTGAACAAGCAGATTGAAGCCGATGTGAATAACTCCACTGTGGAGGAACATGGGAATGATAAACCGCCACCACTGGTCGGGCGCGGGCTTCGCATCGAGCGAGCCGTTCACAGTAGGGTTTGGTACGCCGTTGAAGCCGCACAGCTCGGACAATGTGCATTCCAAGGCGTTCGTCGTGGAGTTGGGACACGGCATCAGGAACTCAATCTGCGAGTTCTGAACCTTGTTTTCGTTTCGCATACACGGCGTGTAGCGCGAACCCATGTTGATCTGGATGTATGCGGAAGGTCCGATCATCGGGTTGAACTGGGGCTTCGTCTGAATCGGTGAGCCCGTGAGTTGTCCTATCACTTGTTAGCCTACTACCCAGCAGAAGTTGGACTATGATGTGTCAAGTTCGTATTCCGGTCGGACATACCGCTCTTCACCAATTCCACAATAAACACCACAATCTGAACCACCGTCAGGGTGTACGTCACCCACGCGATCTTCTTCTTCAAGAATCCTTTCCGCTGCTTTCGTCGGCTATTCGGGCCCATGGGCGGTTCCATGGTCGGATCGGGAGGGTACTGCGTGGGATGCTGCATCCAGTGCGGCGGCGAAGGACCGTTCGAGTACGCAGTGTGTTCTTTGAGAGGGATATTTTCGGCGTATTGGTGTTCCTCGTTTAGCCGCCCACCGGCGACGTAGGCGCCGTTGTCGGATCCTAGCGATTGTTGACTGTAGCGGAGGTGATGCGGGTCATTCTCAGGGGTCGTATAGGGGTGCGCGCTGGCACCTGTGTAACCGGGCGCAGGAGAGAGAGGACTAGGAGGGACGGCCTGTTGGTATGCCGGCGGATGATTGCTGTAGCCAGTGTTGTAATAGTCGTGTGCGGACATCGTGGAGGCGCAAACGATGTCGAAGAGGAGGGAGGATCAACAGGATGCGATGACGGAGGTAGGGAGGGGATTCTCGCGGAGTCTTTGGGCCGACAGGTGCACGGAGTGAGACTTGTGGGTCACGAATGAAAGTGTCACAGAGTCTGATGGAATATCCAAGGAGAGACTGATAATCCAGCCTTATATTGACTTGCACGGCCACGTTGGGGCGCAGAATCTGAGAGGATAAAGAGCCGCCTCAGAGGGGGCTAACGGGTGGAATCAACAACGTAAACAAACGATCGGACAGCAGCCACCACGACGGAAGAAATGATTGGACTGATGGATCGGAGGAAATGGGCTCATCAACGAGAGAAATGAAGGCCGCGGAAGATGAAGACGATGGAAGATGTGGTGAAGTTGGGTTTAGGCAGGCGTTTTTGGCGGGTGGAGCTATTTTTGGCTGCCGATCATCGTCGTCAGCCTCGATACCATCTACGGAGTACAACAACTACAGGTATTTTCTTGTCCACAAACTTTAGTGGAGTTAAGTATCTCCTCGTCATCAGCTAAGCCCCTGGCCTCGTCATCATCTGTTTCTTTCTGTTCTTTTTTTTTTCCTTCCCAGAACAATCCCAATCAATCCCCAAAGGAAAACAGCGTGGTCATTCATGTACACCACGGTACATGCTCATATTGGCATTAGGCATTAATGTATAACTATACGCTCAAAATGATCTCATCAAGAAAGAGAGAATCACCAGATGGACCGCAACACGAGACCGGTTTCAGGGAGTTTGGACCACCTATAAGGTGAGTTCCCAACTCCCCTCCGTCACCACCCATTTGTACAGTCAAAACATCCACGAGAAAAAAGCATCGACAGAAACATGCCTGATTCAACCCCGTTGCCAAGAGTCACCCGAAAAGAATCCCCACGTGGAGAGATGCTCGGTGATCGGCCGTGCAGTGGCGGTACTCGTGCTCACATTACCCAGTCCATCCATTCCAATCATTAGGTCGGCGCAGGCGCCTTCCGCTATAAACCAGAACCCAAACGCCCCGTATGAACGCCAAGTCAAATAAAAATAGGAGCCCTGATTCTGCAGCAATTAGTTGGGCGTCTGATGTTGAAGAGAGAGAGATCCTGCTTACCAACTCTATAGATTTCCGGAGAGTTCTTTATCGACCCTAAGGCAGAGTAACCGCCAAATTAACAGGATCCCGCATAACCATGAACATGTATGTGCTATGATGCCCTCAGAGCGCATTCTCCGCCGAAAATGGGGTCGATATCGAGCCGACATGGGTCTCGAGGATCCCCAGGGCGGCACCCATCTCCTCGCTGCTGTGACCCGTCAACAGCCACACGAGACGGGTCAGCTTCTGGTAGAGCAACGCGGGGAAGTAGAGAAGCAAAGCCCAGAACAGGAGGGACAAGACCACGATCACGAACGAGTTGGCCACGAGCTTCTCGCCGGGGGTCATGACGTAGAGGCCGAAGGTGACCTCATATCGATAGTATTCCAGACGGACGCGATCGACGAGACGCTGGAGGACGTTTCGAGAAGGGTTCTTCATGGCCATGTGACTAGAACCGGAAATATTGCCAGTGGACATGGTAGAGGAGTATTTGTTGATCAGCTCATCGACTGCCGCGGGAGCGTGGGACGAAATGTGCGTGGAGGTAGAGGGAGTATAGAAGGACTGCATCTCGGTAGCCATGACGACGATTGGCGGTTGAATTGAGGAAGGACCAATGCTCCGGACGATGCTTGACTAATGGGGATGTAGTGGTTTGATTTCTCTTTCTTCTCTGAATTGTTGAGAATCGGCAATGCGCTTCTTCGCTTTGGCGGACGAGGACGAGCTGCAGTCGCGTTCGCCCCCGCGTAGTGCAGATGGGAGGTCCAAATTAGGATTATTCGAGGCCAGGGACACGGTATGAAGAAGAATCGCCAACTCTATCCCTTGCGCCTGGTGGTATTACGGAGTTCCGACAGAGGTTGGAAGGAGATCAAGGAGTGACGGGGCGGAACCGGCGTGAGACGGAAGGGGAAAAACGGGCAGGAAAACCGGCTGACAGTCCGATGGAGTGGAGGCAGGAAAACAACGCGAACGCACGACAAGGAGGGGCGAGGGTGGAGAGGGAGGAGGCTGGTGATTAATTATGGATTAATAGGACTAAGTATGGGGGGAGAAGATATCAGGAGAGCAGGAAAGAAAAGAAGAGGTCATCAATGGATCCGGTAGGGCGCGGATGTGCAAGGCTGTGGTGCACCCAATCAGCGGGCCCGGATGTTCGGTTTAATCGGCAACTCCCGTTTTGGGATTTTTTCGACTTTGTTTTTCTTTTTATTCTTTTTATTTTTTCATGGGTTAAATTTTCATCATGAGATAATCGGACTCGATATCGCTTATCTGAGATTGAGTTCTGTCTCTGACTATCAGATCAAGCTGACTCATTCGCTGGTTATTGACTTGTCTTGCAGAGTCATTAGCTACATAGGTACTACGTAGTAGCTAGTGCTTCGTAGCATGGACCTCTGCATAACCTTGTGCCGTGATTCCGGATGAACTCGTTTCGGGCGCATCGGCGCAGACGATCCTACGCCTCCCGATGCTAGTGTTATTTCCACCTAATTCCTTCAGGGAGGGGGTCTTCATCTGAACCAACTCATTCTATCTCTGTACTTTGACAGTTGAGTCATGTGATAAACCATACAGTTATGTGATAATTGGGACGTATTCAACTATAATAGTACTCGATAAAGGGCATTTCCAAGGGCATGTTCACTTCATACTAGCCTCTGCCGATTCACTACTTGGAGTCTTAGGTCGTATGGTGGAGTCCAGCGTGCCAAGGTACTATCGTGCACAGATTTATATTCTAGCGAATGTACCCGAGAAACTCGACATCTTCAATTGCATGTTTGATCAAAATTACAGTATCCATGGCTTGGTGTATATATCTGGGCCAGGGTGTGGCTGTTCGTATGCAGCGGGCAACCTCAGGCATGATGTCATCCCCCGTGACCCCGCTGACGCATCGTCTCCAGCAACTTCCCCTCCACGCGGCCGCTTGAGCGTTTCACCTCCGAACCAGAAAGACTCATTCATCCCTCACCTCGACCACCATGGCCGAGTCAGAAGATCCTCTCGTCCAGGCTCTCCCGCCTGCGACCGATTACCTCACCTACCTAACTCTCTTGGAGTACCAATTAACCCCAGCCCGCCTACCACTCCTCCACAAACTCCTCCAAGATGAGACCCTGACCACCAACATTGGCTGGGATTTGGTCCAGATGCTTCTTCCCATGCTCCCTAACTCCTCAGAATGCCTGCAGGATATTGCCCGTCTGGGTAATCCACGCGAGGTGATCCTGCGTGTCTCCGATGCACTCATGCAGCTCCAGCCGGAGGACGAAGAAGATGACGGGAGTGCGGGACAGGATACTTCTACCGGGACATTAGAGAGCAAAATGGAAGATATCGCTGTCGCAGACGAAAAGAAGAAGGCTCTCCCATCGCACATTCTCAAGTTCAACACACTCCTGGCCATGCTCTCGGTACTCCACTCGCGCATCGAGACTAAATCCCCTAGCCGGTTCATCGCCACCTCTCTACAAGCGGCTCTTGAAGCGTACACCCTGATGCCGACAAGTGAGACAACAATGTCTCTACTTGAGTTCTTCCGCGATGTGTCGCCCTCCAAACGACCCGCGCCTCCACCCCGTGCCGCGAGCGAGTCGTCGGTATTACGTGTATCGGAAGCTTCAGCGCCGGACCCGGAGGCAGAAAGTCGATCATCAACCCCAGTCAATCATGAAGACCCAGCCATGGTCCGGAAATTTTTGCAATTTGGGTTGATCGAACTTGTCAAATCGTATCTCTTGAGTTTCTCCAAGCCCATGGATCCTGGCATGTGTTGGGCAATCAGACTGCAAGAGAAGCTGCGTCCTGGCACACGCATGCCTGGCCAGCAGTCCCAGACCGAAGCATTTTCTGAAAGCAAAGAATTGCGCGAGAGAGACATGATCATGGCAAAGATTACTGTAAGTGTCTCGCCCTCTTCTCAATTAAACCTATCTAACTTTATAGGCCCTGTCTCGGGATTTCGGCCTGGAGGACAAGCTACTCCTCGAGATTGTATCGCAACCTTCGGAGAATCAACCGCCCCCGCTTGATTTCGATGAACTACCCAAGAACGCAGACGAAATCCCACTAGAAAGACACGGCGCCCTCCTTCTCCTTGCAGCCCGCGCTGCGATGGCCGAATTATTTTCCTCCGGACAGGTCATTCCAATTGCGGTTTTCCCTGACCTCGCAAAAATATTTGCCAATTTCGTGGGCGGGTACAACACGCCGGATGAAGTCGCTTTTGGACAACCGCAGGCTTTACTGGACTCCCTGCTTACGCTGACCGTGTTTTCGATGCAAAAGACGATCGGGACCCCAGCCACCGAGCGCGAGTTCCAGGACTTCATACTGGCCCTGACTGCATGCACCGCACGCCAACACTTCAGCAGCGTCAGACAAATTCCCGGAACTATTGTGCACAGTAACCCGTCGCAGACGGCTCGCTTCAAGATCATTCGGAACATTCTGGAGGAGGAGAACTACCTGACTGTCAAGGATAGCGCGATTGGCTGGCTCAAGAACGAAATCCTCACGGCCGCGAAGGAGTCCCCTAGCAGCACGGAACTGAGCATCTTCCTCAATCCGCACTACTTCTCCGTCCTTTTCCCTTCGCTCTTCAACCCCGCTCAGCTCCTTCTAAACGTCTCCTCCGACATTGTCGCTTCATGGATCAAGTTCTCTCAAAGCCTGGCCCCCTCTATCCACGCGGCCCTCAGCCTGTACTACATCCTTGTTTCGTCTGCAGACCTTCGCAGCCGACTCCAGCTCGGGAAGACGTACTTATTTTTTCGCAACCGATTCCTCGAGCCGCTCAAGACACTACTGCACGCCTTCCAGGCAGACCTGACACAGAACGGCGGGGACGGGAAAATCGAGTCCGCCGTCGGCGAGGACATGTGCCATACGGGCATGGCGCGATCAGTGGAGCTGATCTCGCACGCATTAGAGAAGGTCGAGGATGTCGTGGGCGATGCCTTTGTCGTCTCGGATGCGGAGTTGCAAGAACCGAGTGCGGACGACATCGCGCGGGTGGACAAGATCCGGAAGGCGACGGAGCCCTAGTCTGAGCGTAGCGCATTGACATCCTTACTGTACATAGACATGAGGGACAAGATACTGAACATGACACATACATCTTTATCCTCTTACACAGGGATCTACCAGGGACGACTGACGAAAGAATGTCTGTCAACTTCCATCATTTGATATACGTAGATTGCTATATGGACATGACCAACAATCCAACCACAGGACACGAGACCAGAAGTAAAAGAGTGGAATCAACAGATTGTGGAACAAAACACATTCCCGGCTATATCAGCCATATCATATCATGATTTTCGATTTAGCGCTGCCCATACCATCCCCGGGGCCAAGAACGTAAAGAGAGCAATTGCTTGAGTGATATCGAAACCGCCAGTCGGTAATGCACTGGACTCATGTGGTAGACGCCATCTTTGCCGTTTCCTCTGTCGTCGAGGGACGCAGCGGAGCGAGAGAGGAGCGTCAATGTCGGTCATGGTTGGAGGCGTTCGAGCCCGTTGTAGGGACTTTACATAACGACGCAGCCGCCGCCGGGAGAAGCTATATATATAGATTCTTGTTAGTTGCAATTCGTGGAAGGATGTAGAGGTATGGTATGGGTAGGGGTAGGGGTGGCGTACCCTTGGTGATGGCAACGTTCTGGGCAACTTCGGAGGGAGACATGTTGATTGAGATGGTTGTTTTTTGCGTGAAGCAAGAAGTTTGAATAGAAGCTTGATTGGATCTGATGGAGTTCGTACTGGGGAGAGAGAGGGAGAGCCTGCTCCATCGTCCTTCTTATACCTGGGATGAGAGTGTGGAGAGAGAGCTGCGAATGGGAGTGGGAGGGGTTGTTGTGTGGAGATCAATGTGAGTCCTGATATTGTTCTGTGGAAGTCAATATGGAGTCTTGATGTTGGAGAGATATTGAAGCGCGATAGACGGACAAAGCCGGACTCGGTATACTTGCGCTTCGGGTAATATTATTCCTTGACAACAATATCAACGGGCGCCACCTCCGCAATGTGAATGCATCACCAAAGAATGAGCTAGGCCAATAGATTCAACTAGGTTAGTCTCGACTATCCAAAACATAAAGAACACACGGACACTAGACTCGCATCTTAAGTGTAGATCGGCATCGTCAAATCGTTAAGCATGACCCCCTCCTCCGCCACATCCTCCTCGATCAGGAACATGAGCGGCATCTCCACGAGCGTCCCCTTGACCTTACTCAGCAACTCCTTGACCTCCTTGACGCCCTCGACGCCCGGCGAGAAGTCATCCCGCACGACGTGCCCATACACGTACCGCGAGGGCGGCTCCTCCTTGCCCTCGCCATACGCCTGCTTATCCGCCTTGTTGAAATAGTACCCGTAGAACTCCTTATACGACGCCCAATCGCGGACCGTGTCGTCAGGCACCGAGTGGAACACCTTGCGGAAAACCTCAGTATTGGTGCGTGCGCGCGTGTTCCACAAGCTGTGCAGCGTGTCCGCGAGAGGGTCGGCGACCAGCTGGCTCTCGGGCGCGTCAAAGTCAAATTGGTTGGGGCTGACGCCGACAGGCTCGGAGTTTGCGTCCGGGCGCTGCGGGTCCTGCGGGGGAAGAAGACCCAGGTGCTTGCGGAAGAGCTGGCGACGCAGGGACGCAGCGAAGCGGCTCGCGGTCCACGGCTTGCCGTTCATCGTCGACTGCACCGGCGTGTAGTCTTCAATGATAATGGCAATCTCGGAGTCGTGGTCGCCGAGCTGCGAGCGGTCGTTCAGGTTCGCAGATCCGCAGATCACGACGCGGTCGTCGGCCACCATCACCTTGGAGTGCACGTAGAGCTCTTCCGTCACGAAGGCATCGATCTCGGCCTCCGCGGGCCCGTCCCACGGCACGTTGCGGAGGTCCGGACCGTTGAGCATGTAACACTCGCTGACGCTGTTCCAGCGGCCCGACTTTGGCGAGGAGACTTGATGCGCGGCCTGTTGGTATTGCTGGAAGGGCGCGGTGGTGTCGAACGCCGCGCGGGGAGCGCCGGGTCCGTAGCCTCCGGGGCCGGCGGTGGTCACGTCGTGCTGCTTGCGCGCGTCCTCGTAGTTGACGCCGCTGCGCTGTTCCGCGGCGGTCATGGCACCGGTGGCGTTGATTCGGTCGTAGTTGCGGAGGTTGTAGAACCGGATGTAGTCCATCGGGTTGAAGCCCTCCTTGGCGATGAGTTCCATGATGCTGTTGCCGCCGCGGTTGATGGAGTTGTACTGGAACTCCATGATGGCCCGCGTGCCCAGCGTGGAGTCGTCGGCCAGGTCGCCCGCAAAACAGGGCACGGAGGGGATCACCACGACGACCTTGTATTTCTCGCCAGCACGGGCGGCGCGGAGAATACGCTCGACGATCGCGGCACCAATCTTATTCTGAACAGGCTTCTGCGAGTCGTCGGTGGCAGTGATGAAGAATTGGTTCTCGATGTAAATGAAGTGCTCGCTGTTGCGGATGATTGCGGCGTAGGCGTCGGCGATGGAGTGCTCCTTGGGTGTACCGTTGCTCCATTTTGCGCAGCTGCGCACGATCTGGCAGGTCATGTTGCCGCGGGGCTGGGTGTGGCTGCCCTGGCTCTGCCCCAGGGTCGTCGTCAGACGATCCTGATACTGATGGATCTGGCTGGCGAGTTGTCCGCGCAGGTTGTTGCCATACTTGTTAATATCCTCCCGGAAACGACGTGGAACAAAGCCTCTGTCAGAATCGCCGAATCCGCGCGAGCCCTCATATTCGTTCTCGATGCCGCGGGTCTGCGAGTGCTGGCCCTGAGCTGCCTGGGTTGGGGGAGGAGGGAAGTATGGCGATTGGCCTTGTCCTGGGGCCTGTGTTTGGGCCGATACCTGCCCTTGGCCTTGGGAGGGGGGTGGTCCAGGAGGGGGCGGCGGGAAGGATTGGCCAGTGTAAGTGTACTGCTGTTGTTGGGCGCCTGCAGTAGGGGAGGGGGTCGAGGGAGAGAATTGGTATGGCCTATGTCCCGAGGGGGTGGACGGCGAAGGAGCTGCCTGGTGAACTCCAGGCTGCTGGGACGGCGGACGCTGCTGGTGGGCACCAGGCGGCCCGCCGTGTTGCTGGCCCGTAGACGAGCTGGGTCGACCGTACAGGACAAGTCTGGTGTAGCGCGAGTCATTACGCGACTGGTACTTGGAATCATAGATGAAGTTCCAGCGCTCGACGAAGTGGTGGCGCAGATCCTCAACAACCGGTCCGTGTAGACTGACTGAGATATCCGACCAGCCCATGCGAGAAGCCTTCTTCCGGTCCAAGGGGTTCTGTTCCCAGTGAGCAACATCCTTGAAATCGAGCACACGGGCGTTGTTGTAGTCCTGGCCCGGGAAAATGATCTCGTTCAGATCCTCTCCGTGGACATCGGACAACGCATGCTGGTTTGTGTCCCAACGCCCGAAGCACATGTCCAATCCTCCCATGAAGGCGATGCGTCCATCAATGACGCAGAGCTTCTCGTGGTGGGCCCAATAGAGAATCACATCATCATTCATGCCGTAGATGCCCTTCAAGGCATCACCAGACATTTTGGCAAGGCTCTTTGCATCCAAAGACATATTTTGAAGCGAAGACGTGATGGAGGCTGTGAGCCCCTGCCGATCAGGGAGATGATCAGGGTGGCGGAAAACGGCGATGTTAGGGTGCATGTCTTCGAGATGGTGCTTGGTGTGGTGAGAGGAGACTGTCTAGGTCAGTATGATTTCCATAGCAGTCCATCTTCACACTTACGGGTCAATGCCTGCGTGACCTCCTTGTATACAATGATGTTGACCTTGACACCCCGCTGGGCGGCGGCCTGCAACATGCGATCCAGACGGTACTGCTCATTCTTCGCAGGGGGACGCCGCAAGTACAACTCCGGGGACAACCACCCTAGGCCTGTCAGTAAAGTGTACCCCGACCTCCCGTCTCCATTGACTGAACTTACAATCCAAGATCCAGATGGACTCCCGAGCGCTTTCCAGCGCCTTGGACACTGCGTAGAAATAAGAGCAACCATCCACGTACCACTTCACGTCATTTCCTTGTCGGTCCGGCGCAAAACTCCCGAAGCGATTCTCCGATTGTGGTTTGGTAGGTTGACCGTACTGCGCATAAGCCTGTGGGTCAAGGGCAGTGCCCAAACGCTGAGCGACATCAGAACCGATGTCCGCAACCGTGCCCTGGAGCTTCCCAAATAACCCTGAAAGTTTATCCTGCTTGGGAGGTTTGTTCTGCGACTGAGCTTGGGGATCTTGATACGGAGGGTTCGAGGGTGGGTTGGCAGATCCGTAGGTGTAGTTTTGTGACGTGCTCTGGTTGGGGTATGCTGGTCAGATTCTGTATTTGGCTTGTATAGGACGGGTAATCTAGGTACTTGCCTGCTGGTAGCCGGGGTTGGGCGCCTGTCCCTGGCCGCCCTGTTGACCCTGATGGGTCTTGTACGTTTCGCGCAGTTTCTTGAAGGTGCCTCCAACAAGGCCTCTCATGCTCTCTCCCTCTCCACGAGAGGAGTCGGGGTTGTACTGGCCATAGGCCAAGTGGTCCTGGCTGTGCGACATGGCCAGAGGGGCGTATATGAGATGATGAGAAAAGAGAAAGGAAGAAACGGAGGGGCCGGGCGAGTGTTATGTACGAAAAGCGCCTGACCAGCTGAAATGGATGGACTCAGGAGAAACGAATGGGTGCTCAGGCTGCCCCGCCATCCCGAGACACACGGCACCACTGATGGGGTTAGGCTGCCGCTATTCCATCTGACAATGAGGGGGGGTTATTATTATGCGCTTTGTCGCAGCCATCTTCGTCCATAGTGGTGGAGGGAATAAGGGCGATTCGTGGCCATCCTGCATGGTGGCTGTGCTGTTTAGGATGTTGCTCGTGTCGCCAGAAAACCGCCATCATCATGGATGCCACTATCGGTCTCGTCATTATCAGCGCAGCTATTGATGTCGATCCATCCCCACTGCTGCGCCACACTCCAACATAATAAGAATGGCTTTATGGCTAGACTAGGCAGCCTCCGCAAGAGCGACCAGACTGATCCCGTCGCCCTGATTTCCCTCGAGACCCCGAGCCGCGTCCAGATACTCCTGTACCGTCAATTCCAACCCTTGCTCGCTCAATAAATCCTGGTCGGGGCCAAGAGATCCCCGTAGCAATGGTCCATTCATGCCGCCATTTAATTCCCACACGCGCCCGTCTCCGTCCTTGACAAGGGCCACGAAATGATATCCACATTCATCCGCTGGGGATGGGACGTGCGAAGATCCCAGCGCCGCCGCATGCATATGCGCCCGTTCTAGAAAAATGGAAGTGTAGAGCTTCTCCGCCCGGGCGACAGGATCAAGTGGGATGAGTTCTGTTCTCAACTTGGCTAATTCCGAATCGGGTAATATGTAATCACCGTTGTCCAGATTCCAGACGCAGTGAAGAAACGCCATTAACCCGCACGCATGTCCGATGGTCTGTTTGACCCAGATGACGGGCTCATCCGGCCCGGACCCCTGGTACACCGGGATGGTCGGCTTGATAGCGGACCGTGTGGCGGTGTAGATGGGTGTGTCGCAGAGGAAGATGAGTGCGTTGACCGGGCGGGGAACCAAACCCAGGAGATCTGCAGAGGTCGTGGAGAGGACATCATGGAAGGTCAGCTTGGGAGACACCCCGAGATTGTGGCTGAGTGTGGAGAGCACGTCAGGGTTGTTTTCTACTCATGTCAGTGATTGATGTTTCGTCACAGGGAGGGAATACCTAGAGGAATGAAGGTCTTGCGACCGTCGATATATTGGACACCGCCAGTGGACATGTTGGAAGGACGATTGATGACAATGGCGGAGGTTGGAGGTGGTAGGATGCGTGGATAGAGGAGGCCCTTGCCGTGAGGATGTTGGATGGGTTAGTACCTTATCAACTTGGAAGTCATCTGATCTCCGAAGACCTAATTCACCACCCTAAGATTCTTCTTACTTCATGGTGACCATATTTACTCCCAGGAGATATTCCGGCCAACAACCTTCGAGGTCATTGCATTATCATTGCACGGGGCAGTCAGCACAGCCCCGCGAGGCTCACACGCTATCATCCAACTTGTATATACCTTTTTGCTGCCATCCAAAACCATTCAGATAGCCACATAAGCCCATCTATCACGACAAGCTAATCACACTGTCAAAATGTCCGTCCAAGACCTGCCCACGATCAACCTGCTCTGCATGGAAAGCAAATACATCACCGCCTTCAACGAAGCGCTCGCGCAAGAATGGCCCTCCTTCACCAAACATCCCAAGCTAAACATCAACGTCATCAACAGCTGTCTGAACCAAGTCCCCGCGACGACGAAATTCCAGCTGGTCGTCTCTCCAGCAAATTCATACGCCCGGTTGGACGGCGCTTTCGACGATGCCATCTCGCGCGCCTTCTGTCGCCCGCACCATGACTACGATACCCTCACCAACGCCGCACAGGCCGTGCTATACGAGCGCTGGAGGGGATTTGCGCCCCCCGGCACCTGCACCCTAGTTAGCTTTCCCAAGACGCTGGAGGGACGGAACCCCTGGGGGTGCAAGTGGGTAGCCATCTGTCCCACCATGAAACTGCCCACGAATGTGAACTGGGACCGTGAGGTGGTGTACGAGTGTGTCTGGAGCTTGCTGTGCGAGCTTGAGCGGTGGAATCGGGGCCGCACGATGGACCGCGTCGATTCGGTTTTGATTACCCCGATGGCTACGGGGGTTGGGCGAGTCAGCAAGGAACGCTGGGCGGCGCAATTTGTGTTGGCGTTGAAGCAGTATGTTGATGCGTTGGAGCGTCCAGCTCGGTGGAGTAATTTGGGATGGATGGAGCTTGGAGATGATGCGTTGGTTGTCGAGAAGACGTGGAAGACAATGTGAGCGTTATATGCTCAGGATCAACACTATGGGTTCTGTTATCATTAATACCAAGTTCAGTTCGATTCAATCTATATCAGATACTCGAAGCTTTGAGTAGCCTTGCAACCATGTGTAACATTCACTAACTTAACTAGACTGATCATTGAGGAATAACCACATACTGAATGAAAAGCATCGTATGTCGACTAAAGACGCCAGGAGCACAACAATAAAACGCCACCAGCCTTATATCACGCAAGTTGGCATAGACCAACTCGCAAATGCTGTACGGAAAACCATCCCATTGTAACATCACGCGATCTGCCCTCTCTCTCTACCACTGAAGATGTTCAAAGCTTTTAACTCCACGACCAATCGCTTCCCTCATGCTACTGAACCCCTGTCGACCGGACTCTCGAAGAAGCTTGTCGGCTCTTTCTCTGGGACGGATATCTACGCGAGGGAGCTGGGTCTTCGGCGCACGAGGAACAGATTTGTCCGGTTTGATGTCCCACAAGATCAGAGCCATGTCCGCAGGATTCAGTCTTTCAGCCACCGCAAATATTCTTTCCGACTTCACGGAAGGATCCATCAGACAGATGCAACACAAACGTGCGATGTCCTCGACATCCACAGCCCATTCTAGGTTGATTAGCATTCTTCCTGCTGGCGGTCTTGTTCATACGTACGTTCGATCATGAAGGTATAAGCGTCCTCGCCTCTGAGAAGCTTGTAAGGGACAATCATGCTTGATGGCTTCTCGATGTGGAGCATCCTTCCGTACTAGAAGCATGACGTAGTGAATAAGCACTCTGTATGACTAATTATGTGGAGAGATGAAGTAAATTGCGGCTTGTATTCCTCCATCCAGGTCCACGCCTTCCGTTCGGCTTCGGTCTTCGACGCTGCGTAGACTGCAAAACCTTTGACTGGATTGGGAGTGGTTTCGTCCGACGCAAGCTTGACGCTCTTGTCATTGTAGGAGCCTGACTCTGAATCAGCAAGTCACTTGGACATGGGAATACTAGACCATATACCCATGTCAACCACAAATGGATCTTCCCCAGGAAGGGTCAAGTAGGCCGCGCTGGACGATGAAACAAGTACCACTCTTTTGACAGAAGAAGTCTGTGCCGCGGCAGCAAGTATTTTCATGGTGGCGTTCACGACCCACGGGATCACGGCGTTGGGATCAGAGCTGAAACTCATATCGGCGGCCTGCTAGAGAGTATGAATGTGTAGCTGCAGAGGCTGTTTAGAGTACTCACCGCATGAATGATACCAGAGACACCATCAAGAGCGCGAATAAGAGCATCAGAGTCTTCGAACGACGGAAGTATCACGGACTCAAGGACTCTTCAGGATACTCTTTGTGGAAGATGTCGTCAAGGTAGGGTTTGGGGTCGCGGACAGTGCCACGCACAATGTATCCATTGCTCAGCAAGTGGTCAATGACATTCGAGGCAATGAAACCGTTCGCCCCAGTCACCAGCACGCGCGAGCCTTTGGGGAGAGTAGGGTGCTGAGACGCCATGGTGTAGGGTTGTTCAGGACAATTATCCCAGCTATAGCGTGGGTAATGGTTGTAGAGATTGAGAGGGAGGAGGAGATGTGGTTGATGAAAGAACAGAAAGGGCATGGCGGGGGAGGAGGCCCATTTATATTGTGGTTGTACAGAGGTGGCTACCAATCTTATTCACTGATGGGGAAGAGACCATCGGCCAGAAAGCCCAGTTGGGTGAAATTCACCCTGCACAATGTGTATGTACCAGTCAGGAGTATATACAATTGATCATGACATATTTGCTCATTGTTCCTCCACCTTCTTCGATATTTCCTCCTGAAGACATTTGCCGTCGTTGTTATGAAAGTTCAAACCTGAGCTGCCTCGGTAGTTTTATGTAGCAGGCTCCCTGTTTGCATCCTTCTTCATCCTTTGTACAACCAATGTGAGGCAGAATCATATGGCGTTGGTCTTCTTGAATTATGTGGCGACTCGCAAATTCACTCACGATATCCTGGAATCCTCTCAGGAGAGTCATGTTGTTCTCCACCAAGCAAAGACTCTAACCAGTCCAGTTCTGTACTGGTAGGTCCTCCGGGCTGCACTTCAGAGAAGGTGTCTGAATACCCATAAGACTGACCTAGCGGGGCAATGTCATTTATAAAACTTTGTTCGAAATCGAAATCGGCCATTACAAGGTGATTGGGCGTCGTCAGGGCCAGAAAGGCCGGCGAGGGTGCTCTATTCATCCCGCCCGTTGCGTTCGAGACGACCAGGTTACCAGCTGCTGGTAGAGGGGCCACGGCATGAGAGCTAACAGCGGTGACACCGTTCGAGGGAACCTTGCCGAGGTTCAATCTTGATGGATAAGAGGTTGGAGAGATGACTTCGTGAACCTGGCCAGCAATCATCCTCCTTGCCGCGGGGGACTCATTGCTGCACAGCACGCGCGACGCGATTTGGTTCAATCTGCAGATCGTTCGAAGCATTCGTCCAGATACCCATGTCCTGTGACAATATCGTTCTAGCGATTTGGCAGCGTGAAGGGTTATGTCCCCATAATCATCCTTGAAAGAAGGCTCCTTGACGATTAATCCCAATGAGACAACCGTAGCACCGACCAGCGAATGGAGAAATGGATAGGCGGACATGGTGTTTTCGTCGGCCACTTGCTTGAACTCTCGGATTATGTGGGAGCTGGTCTGTATGCAGGTAATTTCATTTTCGAGGACTTCGAGTTTAGTTTCGGAGGGGCGATATCCTTGATGAAGTATCGATTTACGGATCAGGATACGTAGGGAGAGCCAGCGCTAATAAACGGTGAGCAAATGCCATGCGTAGCAAATCCAGGTGAGACGTACAATTCTCATTAGCATCTGTTGCTTTGTTCGCCACCATGGACAATCATTGGGAAGTGTGTTGGCTGATCCAGCCCGTTGATTCGCAGAAAAGTCGGAGCTGATCTCCTTCTGGGCACCATGAGCCAGCTGTTCTAGATACTGGAGCAGCACAGGACTCGGAGAAATATCTGTCATGCTGGCGCCGTATATAGTTTCCCATATCTTGCCGAGGACACGCGAGTAGCGAATGGTGGCAGTAAGGTAGGGGATTGGAGTAATACGCTCTTTGGAAAGCTCTGAGCGGATTTCACTATCCAGCTCAGCACTAGTTCTTGGATCCTTTTTGTAGCTGGTGAGCCAGTCGTCACCCAGGTCCCGTGGCTGGGGAGTGTCGACGTTGACGTCTTGAATAATGAATGGATGGCCTGTTTCAATTGACAGTCGTCTATCCATCGCGTGTAGGCACCACCACAGTCGTCGAACCATTTCGTCGTTAAAGGCCGACATTTGCAAAATCACTTTGGATCGATGGAAACCCAGATGGTGGGCATGGGAGATCGTTATAGCCAGGAATTTCTCGGCTCTTTCATTTGCATCCAGTCGGAAAAGGTAAACAACCTGTGTAGTTCGTAGTTAGCAGCGCGGGTACACAGGGGCATGGCTCCTTACCATAAGCGAGAACGTTTGTAGAACCAGAGTGGGATCTGAGCAATTTCGGAAGCACGCGAGAAGGTCTCCAATTAGGTCTACGGCAGCTCCAAAAAAACTCCATCCTGCTGAATGCCTGCCTTCCTCGCTGTGCACTCGGGGCGACTGGGTACATTTCCCAAGCGCAAGACAGATCCATATCTGAGCCATGACTATCCGATGGTCATTTTGTCCAGGTAAACTCCTCTCTATGGCGAAGTTCGACTGCCACATGTTGTCATAATTGCCCCACAAGCTCGCTATATGAAGAAACGGGTACAATATATGCACTTCGTCACAAAAGGTTTTCATAAACGCATCCCATTGTCCTCTGTCGGGTTTGATGCCATTCCTTGTCAGGACGTTTCGGGTATCAGTAATCCCTCGCGGATGTTTTATATGTTCTGTAGGAGACATAGGGAGCGACGCAAGTGATGGTGTTGAGTCACGCCGTAGAGAGGAGTATTCTCGGTGCCCGAGATATCTTTCAATTTGGGTTAAAGTGTGGCTGATCGATGTTTCGCCAGCGAAAGTTGGTAACTGCGCCTTCGATATTTGTATATTCGAAGTATCGCAATTATCAGAGGGCGGTTCACTATCACTTCCTGCCACATTATTTGTGGATGCCATGGAAGAAAGAAGGAGATCCAACTGGTGCTCAATGCGACTCAATCGGGTAGCTAACTCTTTCGTCGTCGGCCTATGCGTCTCAACAGAAGCAGATTCAATCAAGTAGAGCATCCCGATCTGGGATAAAACAACAGAGGACGGTGGGATTATCCATACTGCTGACCATCTCGGTCATGATTGCGTGCATCATCTGACGGCGAAAATGTTTCTAGGCTCACTGCGGTTCGCCGTCGCCGCACATCATTTGTTGACATAATACAACTTCTCTGGTGGAATTGACATGGTCCACATGGGATAGCTCCATCGCACTGATAATTAATTAGAGGTCTAAACATGAAGCGTCAGATCAATCTTGTCTTCCGTACCTTGACTTTCCTTCTGGAGCATTCACCGCTGATGTGAGAAAAGTCTGGTCAGCACAATGAGCGTGGTAGCTGGTTCTATATATTGGCCTCATACCAGGCTCTTGAGTATTTCCCGCGCTTTTGTCTTTTGGACGGAGCTTCTGCTGCGAAATGCTCATTATCAGGACCGCCTGAATGCTCCTCACGGAAGTTTGTGCTATCCCCTCGGGTTCTTCTTTCGACCATTGTTCCTGTAGATGACCTGATCTATGTGGTTTGGTGCAGCATAGCCGCCTTTAAGGCGAACACGGCTAAGTAATCCAACAATGCTGATAAAAGAACGAAAATGGATCGTTGGAATGGACCTCGGAATCTCTCCGCGAGCTGGTTAGTGGTTGCCATGTTCCGCTTAGTCATATTGTTAGCCCGGTGTCATCGAGACAGGCACGAAGTTATTGTTCATAATCTCCTCGTGGTAATGAAATAAGACCTTGGAAATATTCCTTACGCCTTGATATGCGGAAAGGGGTTGGTTGGAATCCAAGTTCCCAAAAATACGTGGACGATGCGTTAAGTGTAGCTAGACCCTCGCATGATAGCCTCAAGAATATATCTAAGTATATCTTCTTGTTGATACTGCCAACTAAGTGCCAATAGGCACGTGTATAAGTTAAATCTGCTAGTAAAAGACGACGGGTACTGCAGTCTCAAGGTTTCTAGTCTACCTAAATGAGAAATCTCATCCACATTCTCACCAGTGATCTCATAGTAAGTAATCGCCATTACGGCACGTGACTTATGTGGGGTCCCCAGTCCCCCCGCAATCCACGCGCGAGAGGTAGAGGACGAACTCTGGAGACATCGACCTTCCCCAGATATTGTACGAACGCCCTATGAGATGAACAGCATTCGCAATAGACCGGAGCATAGGTGTCATACCTGCAACAAGAACTTCTCTAAGTCGGAACATCTGACCCGACACCTTCGCAGCCATACCAAGGAGAGGCCCTATGAATGTACTACTTGCGGCAAGTTATACTCCCGGAGGTAACTTGTCATTTTACCGAACATTTGAGTACGAATGGATTCTTACCAGGCTGTAGTGACGTGTTGAGGCGGCATGAAAAGAGTCATCGAAATCCCACTCCGGAGTCACGTGCATCCGCGCCTGGCACCGCGTGTCCTGTCGGGGGTGAGACTATCCTACTTACGCCAGCTTCCCAAACAGCCTCAAGGCCAGTAGGACATGTATCAGAGGACTCAATTTGGCTTCCGCATGCAACGCCTCAAACGCCACATGTGACATATGTGGCTAAACCTGCCGACGCGCAAAATATGCCGGGAATGGCGTTGCACGATGCCATCCCGTATAGCGATTCCAGCTGGTTTCTAGGCACCGACCTGGATGTAGATGCATTGGACTTTTCACTGTCATCAGCTATCTTCGAATGGGCCCAGCTACCTCCCACTGTCCCTTATCCTGGACTAAGTGGAGGTAACTATGACTTTCCTGGATCAATCCCAGCACAAGCCGGCGACGTGGAACAAACATCGCCTCGCTCGCAAAATGCTGTGCAGAAGAAATGGTTCACCTTCCTATCACCCTCTGATGACTCCAAGCGTACCTGCGCGTCGGTGCCTATTCAAGGGACGATAGCGTTGGCAAGTGTGGATGCGGACGAGAGCTATCGAGCTGGTCTTTCGCGTCAACTGCAGCCCCGTACGCATGACGAGGCTTTGCCGTCAGCGGAGCAATTAAACTTATTTGCTAAACTATTCTTCAGCCGCTTTCACTCATTGTTTCCTGTTATCCATGCCCCAACATTCCGCCCTACTACGGAGAATTCACTGTTGTTTTTATCAATATGCTCCATTGGAAGCCTCTTTGTTGGCTCCTCGCATGCGGTAGCGCAGGGGACGCGGATTTTTGAGAGACTGAACAAAGCAATCCTCGCATCCTGGGAGACCATTCTTTCCAGAAGTCGTCCAGACGCCCTCTCTATGGTTCAAGCCGCCATTCTAGGGCAAACATTTGCCATTCTTTCGGGAAGGCCGAGAGACCTGGTCATGGCCGATGTCCTCCACGGGACGGTGATGTCGTGGGCCCGAGAGTCGAATAAACACAGCCATGTGGATCTGGACAGCGCGCACAGACTGACCCTTGATGCTGATGTGCGCGGGTTAGAAGATCAATGGCAATTATGGATTGAAGTGGAGCAGAGAGGACGGGTCGAAATCGCTCTCAATATTCATGACGCCGAGCTTGCGGACCTGCTTCATCATGACCCTATTCGCAAGCATCGATTTGCTCAGTATCCACGTTTACAATCAGACGCACTGTTCATGGCGCCGACGGCGACCAAATGGGCTTCCCTCTACAAGCAATTATTATCAAACACGACGCCTGCAGTGGACATGGATGATCCCTTCTGCAATGCGGGAGCGAAATCGAGGTTTGCAGCCTACAGTGTCCTCGAAAGTATAAACGCGGACCTCATTGAGTCGCGGCACTCGAATACGCTTCGTATAGATGATACCAGGAGAATCTCGAACTTATTGGTTCAATGGTGGCAGACTCATAGTGTGCATCTTCGAGATGACGAAGACCCGTTCGGTCTTCCGGTGCTGTGGCATTCTATTTACATGTCTCTCTACGTTGATATGGATCTGCTTGAACAAGCCATCGGTCGATGCGGAGACCTACTCAAAGGTACAGCTTCCGAGGAGGTACGAAAGTGGGCAGCCTCGCTAGATGCAAGCAAGTGTCTGGTACATGCCCTATTGATACAGCGCTACTTGGAGCGGATGCGTGTCTCTGCTGAGCCTGCGATTCACATTCCTCGCGCCCTGTTCTCCGCTGCGCTGTCGTGGATCTGCTTCAACCGAATTGGACATCAGAAAGAAATCAACTTGAGGGCGTTCGAAGCACCCGAAATCCAACTAATTGGAAGCAAAAACGCCCTGCAAGACGTCCAAGGCCAGGCATTCGGTGATACGGCGTTTGCTGATGTGAACCACCTCCACCGGCTAATCGACCTTCTTCACAGAGTTGGAAGATGGGCTATCTCGAAGACTTTTGCGTCTGTATTGTGCGCTGCCCTGGAAGAAGGGGGAGAATAACCTTGGGTTGGGGAACCTGATATTGCCGGTCCATCAACCTGCGCGTGACGATGTCGCTCATCGATAATTAAAGGGTTCGAATTCAATTACTGGCTAATACATTTATCCGCATTCAAGTGACGTTAGTACATTTTCATGAGAATTGTTCCCCAGGCCATTCCCGTGAAAAGTGGAGAGGCTTCACCCTGCCCTTGCGGGGTGGCGCGGGGTGGCGGGGTGACTTGTATTCTCAAAAGTGGAATTGACAACAATCGGGAAATGAAGGCTTCAATTCGTCCGCGTGCATTACGGAGGGTCAATGAACTCGTGTGCGGATTTATTGTTTAGTTGAACCTGCTTACGTCTCGTAGAATCAGCTAGCCCCACGGTACATTGGATGGTGACCACTCGTGGGTGAACCAAGCTCAACTATGGCATTGTCCATAAACCGGATATACCCCGTTCTGAACGACCGAATACTTTGCTGGAAATGTGGCACGTATGTGGCGGGGTTTCTCCAGAGAGTGCGGCACACAATAACCGGGGAAGGGGGCTATTGTTGAATAGCGAGGATATAAACCCATTCGTCTAACCTCTTGTCCTCCAAGTCCATCATTTTATGTTCTAAGAAGCCGCTAGTATGCCTGTTTTCACGGAATTTTCGTCCAAATCCAGGGACCTTAGGGTTCTTCCCTCCTTCGCTTCCCCTTTACCTCGTCTCTCACCACCATTCAAGCCAGCCGCAGACGGACCAGAACGATATGAAATTGTTGTTGTTGGGGTGCGTTAACATATCCCCATTTTATCCGGATTGAGATGTGCGAGAGTAGAATAGACGTCGCTAACAGTGACCAAGGCTGGTCCGGCCGGACTCATGCTCGAATTACTACTAGCGCGGTATGGCTTGAGCGACGAGTCGTTGTTGTGCATCGATTCCAAGCCTAGTACATTGAAATCAGGCCAAGCAGACGGCGTGCAGCCCCCGACTCTAGAGGTTTTTAAGACCCTTGGAATCTCTGATGAAATTGAAAACGAAGCTTGCCAGATGTGGCAGTTCGCTTTCTGGAAGACATCCGAGGACAAGACCAAAGTCATTGAAAGAAAGAACGTTGTGCCGGAAGTGATTCCGCCTGCGCGCTTCCGCTACGAGGCTACTATACACCAGGGGCGCATTGAGCGCATCCTGGAGACGGACCTACTTCGCTATTCGAAGAGAGGAGTGCAAAGAGAGACAAAGCTACTGCACGTGCAGATCGATGAAAGCGACAAGGAGTTTCCTGTGCTGGCGGAGATTGAAACCAAGGGCGTGAAGCGAACCGTCCGGACAAAACATTTAGTTGGGGCTGACGGTGCGCATTCCCTGGTCCGTCAGTGCATGGGCTTGAAGCTGGAGGGCCAATCTCTTGATCATATCTGGGGCGTCGTAGACCTAGTTGCAGACACCAATTTCCCTGACATCCGGCGACGATGCGCTATCCATTCACCTGCCGGGTCTGTGATGGTTATTCCGCGCGAGAGGATTGTCACTGGTGAATGTTTGACGCGTCTCTACGTCCTTGTACCGGGTGCAGTCTGTCCTGACGGGAATGATGTCGCTGCACCGGGTGTCGCCACGGAAGATGCCAGAGTGCGAAGAGGCAAAGTCACATTGGAGGGAATCCTCAAGCAGGCCCAAGACGCCTTCAAGCCCTATTATCTCCGTCCCAAGAGGGAAGACGCGGTCGACTGGTGGGCGGCGTACCAGATTGGCCAGCGGGTATCTCCTGAATTTATTGTCAAAGATTCTACTGGTGTCGGACGAGTGTTTATCGCGGGTGATGGTATGGATATTGTGATGTTTCTTTGAGGAAATTATTATTCTGACGTTACTAGCGTGCCACACTCATAGCCCCAAAGCCGGCCAGGGAATGAATGTCTCCATGATGGATTCGTATAACTTGGCCTGGAAGTTGGCATACCACATCAACGGCCTGACGCCTGCCCCCTCGGACCCAAGTGTCCCCCAACCCTTGCTAGACACTTACCAAATTGAACGTCAAGCAAACGCACAACAACTGATTGATTTCGACCGCAAGTTTTCTACAATCTTTTCGGGCCAAGTTGACACTGCGGACTCCGGATTGTCCCACGCCGAGTTCGTTCAAACCTTCAACACCGGCAATGGCTTCACTAGTGGATGTGGCGTGGAGTATAACCCCAGCATGATTGTGGTTAGGGAGTTGCCACCCGGATCATCGAACCCCATCCAGGGGACTGACTATTTGGCCGGAGTCCTTCGTCCAGGTCGCAGACTCTTGAACGTCATGTTGATGCGACATGCTGACGGATGGCACCGCGATATCCAAGACGGTGCGTGCTGTCTCAATCCCTTTACTTAGCGGCGAACGACCTAACAGAGCGTGCAGATCTGGAGTCGACCGGAAGATTCCGCGTTCTTTGCCTGACCTCGTCCGACCTTCTTGATCCATCCGGCGTATCAGCAAATACTCTATATTTGGTGACCACGATGATAGAGCGTTTCCCAAAATCACTCATCGAGCTGATCGTTGTTCATCCGCGCGTTGAGAAATCTTTTGAGTGGGATGATATACCTGGCGTTGTGAAACAGCATGCTGAGATGCGCTTCTACAACGGGTATGATCTGGAGGATGCGTATGGGATCTACGGCGTTGATCCGCGCAGGGGCGCGCTTGCTTTGATACGACCGGACGGGTATGTTGGGGTTGTTGCTGAGCTTGGAGATGTCGCTCGCGTAGAGACCTACTTGCGGTTGTGTGTCCGCACCGCTTGAGATTATGAAGGATGTCGGTAAGTAGCATATTTCTATAGAGACAATAAGTACAGAAGAAACAGTCCTGGATTCACCTCAATCTCAAGATATGTCTGCAGTGTGTATTCATGACCGGTAACGCTGTTGATTCGCGGATTATCATGAGAGACTCTGCCGATCACCTCCGGTGGAGGTCTACTTAGCTCAACGAGCGGTTTGCGAGAGTTTTTATCGCGAAATCTTTGAGCTCGGCGGTTTGATGCCATTCACTCCGGCCAAACCTCTGCAAGGCCATATCCCGCTTCGAATTGGGAAGTCTCATCCTGAAGTCTCTGCATTTTGACGTGACGGGTGGAATTTCAAGGAGCGCATGACATTTGTAACGCTAGAGGTTTGGTGGATATAGAGCCAAGAAGCAACAGGGGTTGAATCATGGTGGCTCTCCCAGACAGATCGGCACGGAACTCCTCCAGCACTGCCCGAAAGGGCCACCCAGGGCACCTCTCCACATTTCCACTCAACAATCCTATATGATACGAGCTTACTGCCAAGAGGCGTTTTGCAACAAGTGGTGGGAAGTCTCCTCCGCTAACATGTCTCCGTGAAGTCCTCTTCGGGGTGATGATATACCGCTGAGTCGCTTGCCTAGAGAACCGACCCCCGCCGAAACATGCTTGGCAGACAAGCCTGGATACATCAGTGTCCTTTAATTTTGCCCAGGGATCTGAAGAAGGTATATATGCTGTGGAAGTCCCCCATGGAAGCAGAAGGAAAGATAGCCATGAGCTCTCTCTTGTCCTTGTATAAACACCTATACAACCCAAATCGTCATGGTTAAATTCACTATACTCACAGGATTACTCGCCCTGGGCACGGCTGTCTCCGCTCAGTGTGGCTCTGGTACACCAGATGCCACAGTCAACGGCGCAGACGGTTCGTACACTGCGGCTGTTGGATCAGAGGAGGTGTACGCGGGCGCCGACTATTACACCGCTATCCAGACTGCACTAGATGCCATCGGTTCGGGACAGCGTCTATCGGTCATTGCATCGGGATCCATCGGCACCAACGTCATAAGCATCAGTAGCGGCAAGACATTTGAAGGATGTGGAACCATCGACGTGGGCTTTAACGAAGGCGGACGCGGCGCGATCGAGTCGCTCGACACGGACGGGGTATCAATCCCCTACCTCACCATGACCGGCAACCCGTACTTCGGCATGCGGTTCTACGGTGTCACAGGCCTCTCGCTCGGCACCATCACGATGAACCTGAGCGGAGGACTGGGAATCCGTTTCGAACGCGACGAAGCCGCCAACGCGGACGTCAGCATGGACAGTATCACGGTTACCGGAGCCGGAAGCCATGCCGTCGAGACCTGGAACATTGACGGCCTCACCATCAACGAGGTGATAGCGCGCGACGTGGGCGAGTGCGGCTTGTTGCTGCAGACAACGATAAACGCCCAGGTTGGGCTTGTAGATGGCGACAACGTCGCTGCTGGGAACGGGTACGCCACTTTCCGCATGGCTAACGCCAATGGTCGACTTGCTGATGGGAGCTACACTACGAATGTGTTTGTGGACAATGTCGTCTCTCGCGGTGGCGGTCGTGGTGTCTTTTGTGTCTCGGAGTCGGGCGGTGTTGAGATCGGAAACGTGGATCTGGCTGACAATGGAAACAATGCTATCCTCATCGAGAACTGCTATGGAGTATCGATTCTTGGGGGAACTGTTGAGGGTGGCGGTGAGGTTCGACTTGCGGCTCGCGACGAATTTGAGAACAATCGCGATGTGTCGATCACGCTGGAAGTCAATGGAAACAGCGTGACTGAGAATCCCTGTGGCGAAAACATCACCTGGAACATTTCTGGTGATGCCACCCTTAATGTTTGTTAGGCGAATTCATCCTGGCTTTTGGGGTGGATGACGAGAGCCGCGGCAACCTAATGGCTCACGTCAGCCACAGGGATGTTAATAAGCCACACCTCCCCCTTCAGATAGTTAAATGTCCTAACTCCTCATCTTTTGTTCCTTTGGAAATACATAATCTCAAAAGCTACTTGTAATTCCTGCCGATCGACATGGTGAATCTGCAGACTGTCCAGGCCCACAATGTGGCTCTCAAACATCTAACTCCAGGTCTGGTGGCGGTGTTTGGTAGGTTCCAGCCCCATGCCATATGGCCTCTACATTTTACATTTACTGATGCAGTCTAGTCGGCGGAACTTCCGGCATCGCCCTCTCTACGGCGACGGCTTTGGCTCGTCACACCAGATCCCCTAGAATATATCTGGTTGGACGCAGCCAGTCCGCTGCCAACAGCGCCATCGAGTCCATCAAGACCATCAACCCTTCAGCTCAACCCACGTTTATTCAAGCAGATGTATCTCTACTCAAGAACGTTGACGGCGTGTGTGCCGAGATCGCCTCCAGAGAAAAAAAGCTCAACCTGCTCTTCATGACACCGGGATACATGACGCTAAAAGGCCGCGACGAAACCGCCGAAGGTCTGGACCGCAAATTTTCCCTCCACTACTACGCCCGTATGCGTCTCATCACCCAATTGCTCCCCCTCTTAAAAGCCGCCGCAGAGGACACCTCCGTCGAGGCCAGTGCCAGACTCTCGCGCGTCGTGTCTGTCCTCGACCCGCACGCGTCTGTCCGTGCCGGCGGGGCTGGGACGCTGGACTACTCTGACATGAGTCTGAAGAACACTTTTACGCTTACTAAATGCGCGGCGCATGCTAGTCTTATGGGCAACTTTTTCCTGGAGGGCATGGCGCGGCAGCACCCGCAGACCTCTTTTGTTCATGCGTATCCGTCCGGGGTGGCTACAGGCATCATGCGTCAAATACCCGGGGGAAACGTGGTGGCTGTCATTCTGAAGACGCTGTTACGACCTTTCATGGTACCAATTGAAGAAAGTGGAGAGAGGCATCTGTTTGCGGCGACAAGTTCCAAGTTTCCTCCCAAGGTTGAGGGGATGAGGACGGAAGACGGCGTGGCTGTCGGCAGCAATGGGGTGAAAGGGAGTGGTTGTTACTGGGTGAATTGGGACGGTGAGGCACTCTCGTCAAACAAGAAACTGGACAAAACGAGGGAGACAGGTGCGGTAGAGAAGGTTGTACAGCATACTAACGAGGTCTTCGAGGAAGTGTGCGGGGAGGGAAAGGTACTTACGGTGTAGCTCAGGGCATGTACCTAGGTAGGTAGTTTTCAGAGGTTTCGAGCCTGTTTAATACCAGTTAAGGCGTGTCACTTAAGTTTCTAATTTTTAATATCTTTTTAGCCTTATGGTAAGTAACAGAAGATACCTGGTATGCAGCTTTCTCAAGTGAAGTATCAGGATTAAAGATCCTATATTTAGTCATCTTCACTCAACTCCACAACAATTAGATTCGCAAGGGCAACCAAGTCTCCCATGAGGTTCTGTTTCTTCTCTCCTTTTCATCTCTTACCCCGCCAGGACCACTTGCTTGAGTTCCTCGTCAGACCACACGTGTTACAAAGACATGATGCTTCTCAGTCCGTTCGAGGTAGAGGAGCTTATGCCTCATACGCGGGCCAGGCAAGTCCCGGCTGCTCGTGTATGCTCCAAGGCAAAACCTAGGTTTCCAGTCGCTGGATAGACTGGACTTACACAGCGTTCCTGCGTCCCCTGGAGCACCTGAAGTTCCCCCTTCACTCAGAATACAATTAAATCTCTTCTCAGGACAACTCTACGTCGGCTCCTATGAGGAATACCTGGAGATATGTGAGTTCTTGGGCGTGTCGCCAGTTCGAAGTCCGGAGGGGTGGATAGTGGCTGCAGACGGTTTTATTCTGAGGGGTGGATCGCGCTCATCGTTCAGCAAGAGTCCTCTCAATTTCCTGAAGGTTCTCATGTCCCAGATCATAATGGATTCGGGGGCAATAAATGAGACTCATATTGGCAAGATACTGGATGGAACCCAGCTTTGTGAAGCGGACTTTGAGTGATCCGTTTTGAGTTAGCAACAGGACTGGGGGGTTTTCGGAATGTTTTCAACATCCTACATGGAGTGAATGCAGATACTGTGATTTTTTCTTTCCTGTCTTCCAATTTCGTAATGCTGAGAAGAGCTATACATCGGATAGTTTAGTCGATTACACATGAATCAAATGGTCTACCAACTGAGTCGTCTACATCATACCCCTGGCAATGGACAATAGAAAAGATTTGATGGGGGAGGGGATAGTCACATCGCACTGTTTAATTAGAGAAGACTTATTTCCTCCATCAAGTGTATATTCTTTACATTATTCCTGTCAAAAGATTTCTTGGGGCGTTATATGGAATCATTCCCGGCTGCTCATCAACGCTGTATGGCTGGGAAGCACGCCTGCGTTCTCGAAAGATCGATAGGTCTCGATCCATGTCTCAAAGGTATTGTCTGAACGATGCCATCCGTACTTCCTGGCTTTGTTGATAGACGAAATAGTAAGCCAGGACTTTCCTGTAGCCCAGTTGAAGAATCCCCAGGTGCCCCAATCGAAAGCTTCCACTTTCCCGCCGTATTTTTTCACGATCGCCTCCCAGACGGGGCGTTTGTCTTTCGCCCATTCCACCATGTCAATCTCATTGCTAAGCGTTTCGGCTTGACCGATTGCCTTTTTGAAGTTGGGTTCCGGGACCTAACATGGGTCTGGTTAGTTACATCTACGACTTTTCACGCCCCGGAGGAACCTACCTCAACGTCAAAGTACTTTGCAACATCCTGCCACAAGTACTTCCAGACAAACACATCCCCGTTGCAGTGGTTGAAGACCTCATTTTTGCAGTGTTCCTGGGTGGTAGCCCAGACTGTTAAATCCGCTAGGCTGGGGGAGTATGAGTTGTCATCGATAGAGTTCCAAAAGTACTCATTTCCAGGAAATTGGCCGGGCTGATTCAGCTCACGGCAGATGAGAAGGTATATTGCGATAGTCAGAGCCTCTGACATGCCGTTTGCTGAGTTTGAAGTGTTAGAGAAGAAGTATATCAGGGACCGCCGATTGGAGCCTCGGACTAACCATGAGGTGCGAACCCATTGATAGCGTTCGGGCGAATGATGTTGTATGACCATGTGTTCCTTCTCTTCTGCACTTCTCGGAGGTAGTCTTCCTGGTCGTAGTAGAAATTATATCCCTTGTCATCGTATCTAGGAAAGTCTTCTTCCAACGGCACTTTGACAGGCCCCAAATGGACTCCATAATACTGACAAGGTAGTTAGTTGCAGATCGTCGTGGACCTATAGCCAGATACAAAACGTACCTTTCCACCTGTCTGGAGGGACACGCGCTGCAGACTGGGACAAACTACATCCAGTGCATCCAAGAAGTTCCGGAACAGCGGGATGTTCGCGTCTTTGAGAAGTGTGAAGTTATCATGGTGGACGTAAGAAGTAAAGTAGGCGTGTGTAACAGGTCTGCAGATGTCCTTCAGCTTTCTGATAATCTCCTCGACAGGATTCAAAAAGTCTACGGCCACGAATTCAACTCGAGGGTCAACCCAGTAGTTGGACAAGGGGCGTCTTGAGGTAACGATTATTTTGCGCCTAGGTTGCGATTATCGGACCATGTACATGTGGTGTTGGGGTGCATTAGGAAGATAAAATTACCACTCTTGCTTGGGTTGCCGGATTAGGTGCTCGATGATAGCATGTCCACTAATGCCATTGGCACCAGTCACGAAAGCAACGTTTCCAGGTAGCGGACTCATGATTGTCGCTTTTTGTTGTCTTTTGAGCCAGCGCCACGTCGTTGTCTATGGCTGGACGGGCTGTTGGCCCGATGTTTATATGCCATTGCGTGCCATATTGGTCACGTCGGCCGACGAACAATTCCACGCCAATGATGCTGATCAGCCATGTAAGAGGACTGAACCACAACATAGTGGATTCGGATGGTAAGCAATGTCTCCTACCTAGACACATTAGTCGCCCGATGAAGGTCTATTGACGCAAAACCGGCATCGGTGTGGACCGACTATATCGTACGGTTCTCCGATTCGTAGACGCGACATAAGCCTGATCTGCTGGCATGAGAATGTCGGATCTCCTCAATTGGCCATCACGTTGCAGTGCATGGAGTCCAGTGGGCCAGGGCTGAGTGGGTCAGGTGATCTTGACGGAATTCTTCCACATTTCCGTCAGTTTTCCGTGTACATTCCTGCAGGATTCCGGAATTTCGTGCCGATTATCAATACACGCTGAATCGTCACCACGACCATGGGGCCTAAGTCGATGGGGGAGTTTTATGATGATTCATGAAATGGAATTAGGTGTTTATAAACCTTGCCGCGTGGATATACCAATGACTGTATGCAAGGAGCTTTATGCGCAAGATTTATATACAACCTTCCAATATCAAGGAAATCATGATAGCAATATATGTATGGGCATTTCATGCGGCTTAGTAGCTATGCACAAAGAATGAGCTATATATCTTCTACTTGACCAGATTATACACCAGAGCTATCTTTGTCCTCCGAAACAACTCAGCTCAGCTTCGAGATGAGGGCACTCCGCTGCCGAATCTTCCCTCCATATCTATAGAATACGAATGGAATAGGAATCAACAAAACCTCGATGAGAGCCAACATCGTACCCGCCCAGTTGACTCCCAAGACATGGTACATCTTGGTTCCTGCCAACGGCAGAACGCCCGCGAAAACATACCTCACCACGGACATACCCCCATTCGCAGAGGCCGTGTATATCCCATAGCTACCAGCGAGGTAATTAACAACATATATGAACACCAGCCCGTTTCCAAAGCCGAACGGAAGTCCCGCCAGAATAGGAGAAATCCAGTGGACTGGTGGACGTGCTGTCCACGAGAACCAGAACTGACCGATCGGGGCCAGGACTGCTCCAACGCAAATGACGCTTACATTTGCCTCGGGCGCTGGTCGCCCCGTAAGTGGATCGCGCGGGTGCTTGTTGATGAGGATACGAATGAGTGGCTCGGCGCATACAGCCAGGCCTACTCCGATACCGATACCACAGTACCCAAGACCTGCGAGGCCTGGAGACCAGCCGCGGAGTTCTTGGAATACGATAGGGTAGCCGACGAAACAGAGGAATAAGCATGCATAGAAGACCCCGACATAGAGATCTAAGAAGAGACTGGTGCGAAGGTTAGGCTCTTTATCCAGCACCACCTCTGAAGTACTCACCAGATGGGCTCGAAAATAGCCATTTGCAGCGGTCGGTACAGATTAGTTCGCATAATGGCCCAGGAGTCTGACTGCTCGTCCTCGTCATATTGGCACCACCACCTCATATCGCCCGTTTGCTTTTGTATGCGTGCTCGCTTAGCCCTGAGAAGAACGGGTGCATAAGTTTCCTTGCATAGACAAAGTGCGACGAACGACACGCCACCACATATCAAAACGATCCAATTGATCCATCTCCAGCCGAGATACTGGAAGATGAAGCCACCCATTATTGGACCTAAAAACTGTCAGCTACCGAGCTGAAATAATCAGGGTGATATAACGAACCAATAACAGCAGCATTCATAGCGCCTAAACTCCAGCAACTGAATGCGAGGGCTCGGTTCTTCCCAGTCACCACGTCGTTCACCGAGCCAGGTGCAGCAGAGACGGTTGCGCTCCCTATAAGACCCCCAAAGAATCTGCTGACTAGAATGGCGGGTATATTGGGCGCCAATGCTACCGGGATGATCAAAATCGCGAACAACGCAGTGGAGATTAGGTGAGTTGAGCGCCTGCCATACAGCTCGGACAGAGGTGTGAGAACAAGAGATCCCAAGGCCATTCCGAGCATGTAAGTAGTCAACCCAATAAGGCCCACGGTACGAGAAGTGCCTTCAAAGGTTGCTTGAATGCCAGACAGTCCGGAAGTATACGATGTAGAGTATAGGATCCTGACACATGCATTAGCCCTTTGAACAACATGGCAGACAACTAGAGGGGGCGACTTCAAAGCCTTTGGATATCGACTTACACGATAGTTGTTGTAAAGGACACAGTCCCTATAATAAAGCTTTTATACCACACTGGCCAATTCTTGGGATTCTCAGTGTCATTATCCTCCCAGACCACCTCGAAAGCTGGATCTTGCTCATGTCGGGCCTGAGATAGGCTCGAGTCCTCCGACTGTATCTTCTCACCCATCAGGACCTTTGTAGAGAGTGTGTCTCTGTTCAGCAAGTCTGTCCTCGAGGCGGGGCTGAAATGATGCGATTATTAAACTAGTGCGGAATGGGATCATCCAAAGACGGGAACAACACGGGATAGCGGAATATCGAGCATGATAGATCAACACGCTACTCAATTAGATCCTTCCCCAGAAGCGAAGATCACAGCTTTTAATTGGCGAGGTCTCTGGATGGCACTATAGATGATGAATGCCACCGTGGGGCATACCAGAAGTCGGTAAACGACCGACACTTTAACGAATTAGGGAACTGACACACGTAAAGTCACGCACATCATAAGAAAAATCTTCAAGGAGATCAATTTCATTCATGATCCTTGGGAGGCATTGCTGCTCGGGGATTTTGCGCCTTGAATACAATATTGTCTTGATCCAACAATCAGAATCAGCTGGCCCTCTATCGCTTCAGCGCCTTGATATCCTTGAGAATCCGTTCACAATTAAGCCATATACGGCGCCTGTTCTGTAGAGCCTGATAGTCTGAAAAAATACCATCGTGTCCCTGAGCTGCAGACGCTTCCTTTGGCAGGCGAAGGAGCTCTTTCCATTGAACTTTGCTTCTCTGTGGTATCTCCGAGAGCACCATATCTGCACACCAGGGAACGTCGAAGAATAGTCGAGACTTCCAGAAACTGCGTAGCAGATTTTTGGCACATAGCCTGAAACGGGGACTTGCTAGGAATAGATTGAGAACAGACTGAGAGGGAAGCATCTAGAGTATGTGTAATTGCAGCTCGTACGGAACCAGCGAGAGATAATCTGGATAGACTGACTTTGTTGAGCTAGAATGATGCTCAATCTTTCTGTCCTTGTTGAAGGTGAATGACAAGCTGGATTCAGGTTCGGTTGACGCCGCCGCGATTAATGGCTGGAGATCAAATGGACCGCTAGGATCCATGACGGTCCACTCGATAATCAGTCAGTCCTCTCTGTAGCATGTGCTGTTTCGAACCTCAGAATTCTCCCATGGAACCCAACCCCCAAGCTCGAAACGAGCGCCTTCACTAAATGTATCCCCATATCCCCAATCGAAACGGTCCCAGTTACGATCCTCTAGGCCCAGTTCCATAACTGCGAGGAAATCCCGTAGATCGAGGAGCCGCCTAATCGAGATTTTATCGCGGTATACCTCTTTCAATATTTCCAAATAAGCGTCGTGAACTAAAAGCCCATCTTTATTGCATTCTAGGATATTTGACCTTGGATCCTCACCGTACGGGCGTGGATAGAAGAAGTGACCGGACTGTAGATCAACGTGTTGCCCCTGTATACCAGGGTATATCAGTTTCGCACTTCATTTAAATGTAGATTGAAGGACATATAAGAGGCGATACTATAGGCGAGTCCGCTGAATCATTTTCGGTGAAGAGTTAAGCGCCAGGAATTTGGTGAGCTACCAGGTGAAAATCACCAAGCCACTTGTAGCCGAATGTTAGTGATGTCTTTTAGGAAAGACAGGTAACAGACCTTTATATCTTCCACGGAGATATTCCTCGCATCATATCCAAACAGAGCATTGCAGAAGCTCGAATCTCGGCCCTAGATGTCAGTCTTGGAATGTTTCCGAGCATTAAATACCGCTTTCTCACTCGATAGTCTAGTGCGTACTTGGTTATGTTGCCTTCCACAGTCGCAATAATCATCATATGCCTCGTGCTCGTCAATTTGGCTCTCTTGACCAATATACTGGAGCGAGGACTCTTTGATAAGACTCCTGTACTTTGGAGGACCACCGCAGATATAGCATAAAAAGTTCGCATCCCCTTCCTCCACTATATTTAGCCTGGTTTGTTTTCTTGTTGCGGTAATGTCATGGCATAGTATCGATCAAGTAGCAGGAGAAGAGGTGAACGGCAAGTATCAAGCCGCTCGGGTCTTCACTTAACTAGTTAACACTAGCTAATTACTTAATCAGGAGCTTGGTCCTCTGCATTAATTCAATATCGGCAGTAGAATACTAGCTAATTCAAATTTAGCAATGTCAAAGAGAGCAGAGTAAGTAACTGAGATAAAACACGCGAGCAACATTATTACGCATGTTGGGATCCGTGAGACTGCACTAGCATACCAGCCATATACTTCTTAATTCTGAGAGACCCTGACCGTCTCCAGAGCCATCATACTCAGGTCTCGAATGGACATCTGTCCGATATTCTTCCCCGTCCCAAAATGCGGCCCCAAGCCCTTGCGAAGCCAGTTGCGGAACTCCACGACAACCAAGGAATCTCCTCCATGGGAGACAACTGATCTGGCTGGGTCAATGTAAGACAAAGGGATGCCAGTCAGCGCAGATATGTAGCGTAAAAATGCCTCTTCGACATTAGCCACACTGCGCTCTGGAGCGTCCTCAGAAACAAGCGCTGTGCGGAGCATATCCTCTGGTTTGTCGGAGCCCGTATTGCCATTTTCAGATGTATGTGAAGATTGTGACGTATGATAACGCAAATGTGAAAACATAGGGGTATTTGCAAGTGGTGAAGACGCTTCCAATTTTGAGCTTAATCCAACACCAAGCTGGACTCCTGATATGTCGCCGATCGGTCGGGACATCGCGTACTCCACAAGAGCTAGAAATCGGTCTAAGGGGATAGGCTCCATTCCCTCGGCTTCCAGATGGTTCTTCACATCCTGATGTTCATGCGTATAACCGACCTCTAAGACGGGCCCTATATTGATTGACCTGGTAGGATAGCCTTGCTCAGTACGCCACCGGGCAAAGGCGTCCTGGAACGTTGAAGCCGCAGCATAATGCGAATCCCCAATATTGCCAACCAATCCTGCCATTGAGGAGAAGATGACAAAAAAATCGAGGGGCTGATCTTCCAGGTTGTCGTGAAGGAGGACCGTCCCTTTAGTTTTGGGAGTAACGACCGTCGCAAATTTATCATACGTCATGTTATCAAAAAGCGAGCTCTAATTCTGGGTAAGTATTGACCAATTGAATAAGGATCGAAAGGTGGTTTTACCTTCAATTGCAGAGCAGCTTGAATGACCCCACGTATGGGGGGCATTGCCTGTCTACAGAAGTCCAGGGCTGACCTCAACTGCTTTGGGTTCGCAGCATCACACGGAATAGCTAACAAACGTGTGCCCTTTGCAGCAAGCTCCTCGATCAGGAGTTGTGTTGAGGGTTTTCCTGCGCCAGAGGGAGAAAGGATGACGATATTAGCTGCGCCATGCTGCGCCATCCACGCGCAAACCGCGCGCCCCAAACCACCCTGGCCACCAACAATTAGATATGTGCTATTTGGATCCAGTTGCATGGGAGTCTCTGTTTGACGCATTATCTATATATGCTATGTGTTCAGTATCACATTCAATTTTACTGAAAAAGTGTAGAGATGGATGGGAGACAGCATCAGTAGATCGTACCTGGACCGTATCGTCGGCATCAAACGAAAGAACAATCTTTCCAAAGAATCCTCCTTGGAACTGCCGGAAGGCGTCGCGTATCTCAGAGACAGGATAGGTCTGAATGGGACGCGGTGGTTTGAGAGGACCACCTGAGATCAATTCATGGACATTTGAAGCGACCTGGGCGGCCTCGACTGGTTGATATTGCATCAATTCGGTCAGGTCAATGCATGTAACCGAGATGTTATGCTCCATTGCAGTCATCGCTATCCGCGCTCCAGCATGGATGTCCCGTTTCCCAATCTCGATGAACCGCCCAAACGGCGCCATGATGTCCAATGGATCCTGAAGAAGAGACCCGGAAAGAGAATTCAGCACGACATCAACTCCGGTGCCATCTGTGACATCCCAGATTCCATCATAGAAATTACCCGTGCGACTTGAGAAGATGCACTGAGAGGAGAGGCCAAATTTGTCCATGAGGAACTTCCTCTTCTCCTCAGACCCAACTGTGGCAAAAACAGTAGCACCGATGCTGAGGGCGAGTGCGATAGCTGCTTGGCCAACGCCGCCTGCTCCGGCATGGATCAAAATTTTCTCTCCAGGTTTCAGACGAGCAACATTCACAAGGAAATAGTAGGCTGTGTTGTTTACTATTGGGAGTGCGGCAGCTTCCGCAAAGGAAAGGAAGCTCGGAATATGCTTTGTGAGGAACCCTCGAGCACGTACACGGCTGGAGTGGCATGGAACTCCCCAAGAGTATACCCGATCTCCTGGTTTAAACTGCTTCTTGAGTTGGTCTCCGACACCTAAGATGACACCACTGCATTCACCAAGAAATTCACCTTTCAATTCGCCAAGGAGAATCATCCTGTCGCGGAAGTAGAGACCCGTGGCCTTCACGTCGATTTCAACTTCCCCAGGGCCAAGCTCGGTGTTTATCGTGTGTTCCACGAAGTGAAGGTTTTCCAATGTCTTTGGACCATCAGCCACCAGCTGCACTGTACGATCCCTCAGAGGAATGGTCTCCAGCTGTGACATGGCTGGTAGTTCGCCGTCCGCTAGCTGATAAACAAAGTCTGTGGAAGCTCTGTCAGGGACTAGACGAGGAACAAGCCATTGTCCATTCCTTTCGATAAACTCTGTGTCCTCTATGACGTCCTGCATTTGACAAAAGTGGTTCACGAAGGAAACAAGTGTATCAGCTGCTTTTTTATCTGATTGGAGTGGGTCTGAATCCAAATCGACATGGACAATATGGCGATCGGAGTGTTCTCGTCGAAGGGACCTGAAGAAGCCAGAACTCAATGCTGCATGAGGACTCTTGCAGTCATCCGTAGCACCGCGGGTAACCCATATGACCTGCTTTGCACGCTGTAAGGTCGACTTCAATGCATCAAAAGAGTCCGAGTCCAGCTTATCCCAATACTCGTTGTCCAACCCGGCGAGAAAAACGCACACGGCACCAAGCTCTTTTTCAGCATCTAGGATATGAATTTCATCTGCGCTAAATGGGGGAGATTGCGCCAGAATACCCGCAATCCTATGAGCGAGGTCTTGGTCGCCATATTCGAATTGCTGTCTCGTAAGGACAATGGAGGCAGCCCCGTCGAAAGAAATGTTGGATACAGTATTCTTGCTTGAGATGATTAAACTGGTACCTTGCTCTTCTGTGTTCTCATAGGGTTGTAGACAGGTGTCCACACCGGTAAAGGAAGCCTCCTTTAGAGTGGTGTCCCATTCGTCTACCGTTAGAAGAGGATGATCTTTGTTCCTCTGTGCACTGCCGTACCACCATCCAGAGAGAGTCCCAAAGATAAAGCAATCATGGACTCGGGGCAATGTTTTCTCCAGAAGAATGAGTCGTCCGCCAGGTTTTAGTAGCTGACAAACATGTGCCATGGTCTTATCAATATATCTAGTGGCATGCAACACGTTTGCTGCAACGACCACGTCATACGTCCCAATGTCCTTCTCGAATCCCTGGCTCTCAGGAGATTCTTCCACGTTAAACACACGGAAGTCCATGATGTGACGCCACTTCGCAAGCAAGTCCATGGCCTGTGGGAAGAACCCTGCTGAAATGTCCGTAAAGGTGTATCGGGCAGATAACAATCTATTCCCGCTGTCTAGAGCCTGAAGAATGGGAACGGTGGTGCCGCCGGTCCCGGCACCGACTTCAAGGATGGCGAGATTTGGATTCTTCATCCCTAATAGCCGGACTAGCTCTGCCCCCTGTACTGCGCATCTCTGCGCTTCTTCATCATACCGATAGATGTTGTGAAGGAGGTTTTCCTCCGTCATCAGTGAAATTGGCTCGCATTCTCCTCGGAGAATTCGAGTCATATTTCTACCAAGCCTAGAGACCATTTGGCCTTCATAACTGCCATCTTGCTCTATTGTGGCGAGAAAGTCATCTTCATCGACTAAGCCATTCACAGGTCGCAAGCCGAAACGAGAGCTTGCACCTTTTTCAAGCCATTGAAAGTATCGCAGCTGATGTGGCTTCATCCTGGATTTGCCTTCCTCGACAATATCCGACACAGCGCAGCTCGCATAGTAGACACAGGCTTGGACAAGTGACAGAGCCTGACTCCTAGATCTATCGAGCCGTCCCAATGAAGAGCGGCAAAGTGAGATCACCTGGTCTGGACGTAACAACGCGGGGTCAGGAGTATGGATTAGTCTTTGGATTTGGCGTGGAATCCTCTCATTTTCCACGTGTGATCTTCCTTCTCTGATGATAGCGGTCATAGCGCTCATAGAAACTAGACACCGATTACCGTGATTGACATTTATGGACGCTTTGTACTCCCCATGGCCAATCTTCTTGACCTGGCAAGAGACTTTGTACTGGCTTGCTCTGGTATCGGCCTCTTCATTCTCCTCTGGCCACAAGATAAGGTCTTTCACGGCAGTCGGCATGATGGGGCGGTCGATTCCCTCTTTGCGTTGAATTGCTGGAATCAAGCTCTGGAAGCATAAATCCAGTGTTACGGGGTGAAGATGTCGATATTTCGCCACTTCAGTAAATCTACTGAGCGGTTCGAACTGGACCACAGAGGTTCCTGGGCCCGCCTCGATCTTGGACAATCCTCGAAATGGCCCTGTGAATTGGTTCCCAACTTTCCAGAGTCTGTCATAAAACGCGGTCGCGTCTATATTTGAAGTGGTTTTGTCTTGTACCTCCAAAGCGGAAATTGATTGGTATGGGGTCCTGCCCATCGGCAACTGCGCGACGAACCCTCTGCAATGTTCGATGACAGTGTCATCCTTGTCAAACGACATGATGACAAACTCATGTCGCATGGACAGGTCCCTTCCAGGCTGGTCTGATGATGGGCGAAAAGAAAGTACAACCTCCACACCGTCCCTTGAATCTGGCACGATCAGAGGTTGGCTCATTGTAATACCACTCAGTCGTATACCTGCCATTGCACTCCCAGGAGTAACTCGGGCCATGTACTGAGTCAAAGCCTCGTGCGCCATGCAGACATAACCCGCTGCAGGAAATATCATTCGGCCGTCAACTACATGTCCAGAAAGCCACGCTAATTCAGGATCGGCAGAGCTAATATAATTTCGCCAGCGAAGGTCCAATGCATTTGATTCTGGAGCCAGCACACCAAGTAGTGGATGTGGAGGGTGTTGTCGCTGTCTGTAGGAGCGGCTGATGCGGCTTTCGTGCCAGTAGCTCGTAGAATGATCCCATGGATACGCGGGGGGATCAGTGAGGCAGGGTGGCATTTCTTGTGACCCCCCAAAGTTCACTGCCTTGAGGTCGATTTCAACGCCTGCACAGAGCATCTGACCTGCCAGGCTAAGCATGGTTTCAGTGGCTTCTTGGTTGCGGATTAGGGTTGGTATGTAGTGGAATTTGATTCCTTGCGAGCTCATATTGCCCAAACTCTCGTGAATTGGCCCCTTCAGAGCTGAATGAGGTCCTATCTCGCAGACAATAATGGTATCAGGCCTTGCTTGCTGCATCCCATTGCATTCGCGTTCCTCAGTGAGTGAGGAGAAAGCTTGCTGCAGTGGCTCTGCGAACTGCACGGGGTTTGTGAGATTCTTGACCCAGTATTTCGCATCTAAAGAGTCCGTTTCAATTCTCTGGCCATCCGCAGTTGAAAAATATTGTACTTCACTGCGGCTTGGCAAAGAAAGCGCAGAGAGCTCACTTGAGTAGTCATCCGCAACCAGGGACATGTGATGGGAGTGGTATGCAACATTGACTGGGAGCTTGCGTAGGAATACCCCGTCCTGCTCAAGCGTTTTTGTAATGATTGCACCGCGGCATCATCCCCAGCAACGGTCACGGATTCCGGGCTGTTTACACAAGCAATGCGCATGGCCATCGGTGGCGTTTCAGGAACCTTTGAGATATAATGACTCGCATCCTTTGCTGACAGGCCAACGGCCAGCATCGCTCCTTGGACCCTGCGTTGTTAGCTAGTTTGTTTGCTGCCATGCCTCTCGCATAGGCGGTAAGTAGGGCATCATGAAACGAGACTGCATTACATGCGTATGCTGCCGCAATCTCTCCACTTGAATGGCCTATCACAGCATCGGGCCGGACATTCCAAGAACCAAGCAGGTCCACTAGAGCTAATTGAATTGCCACTATAGACGGCTGGGCAATTTTTGCTTCGTACAGTTGGCACGTGTTTTTGTCCCTTCGAAGCTCCTCTTGCAACTTCCAGGTTGCCCCAAAACCGGTGAGGATCTGTTCAGCGAGTTCGATAGACCGTTTGAACACGCTATATATATGCAGAAGCTCCCTTCCCATGGCGTGCCACTGAGAGCCTTGGCCGGTAAACGCGAAAATGATCCTAGGGTTGAGATTGGCTACTCGCCGAAAGGTTGGCCCGGGCTCAGTTAACTGTCGTTGAAATTCAGAGACAGTATCAGCGATTATCGTTGCTCTCCACGAAAAGAGAGACCTGCGCTGGCACAAGGTATACACAAGAGATTTCATGTAGTCGTGAGAATCGCCATGGCTCTGTCGTTCTAGATGTCCGCGCAAACGTAATATAACTTCCTTGGTCGAGCTCTGCGACTGCGCTGAGATAACGATGAGAAAGGGCTTTCAGTGGAGACAGATATCAGAGCATCTGTCGGGTGGTATGGTTCTGTCCTTGTCGAAAGCATCAATGACGACATGCCCATTTGTACCACCGTAACCAAAGCTATTGACTGAGATTTGCGACGACCCCAATTCCGCTAGTCGAATGCAGCCAGACGGAACCATCATCGTCGTCCCATCAATGTGTTTATTTGGTGTCTGTATCGACAATTTCTCCGGGATGAGGCGGTTTTCCAGTATGAGGACAGATTTGATCAGTCCTGCCAGGCCGCTCGCGCTTTCAAGATGGCCAATGTTTGTTTTGACTGACCCTATGTAAAGAGGCTTCTGGCTGTTTTTTCGATATCGGGTCGCCAGCGTCGCTAGAGTACTGCTTTCGACCTCGTCTCCCAAGACAGTACCGGACCCGTGCGCCTCAACGTAGACTGTCTTTGAAAAGTCGAGAGATTCTCTTTCGTAAATTTTCTCAATTAGTGCCTTTTGTGCGTGAGGACTAGGGGCTGTAATGCCCTGGGTAAGGCCATCTTGGCCCAGGCCGATGCCTCGAATCACTGCGCGCACCGGATCTCCATCTTTGATGGCTTCGGATACAGACTTGAGTACCAAGCATGCGACTCCTTCTCCTCGACCATATGCCTTAGCTCGATGGTCGAATGCATAGCTTCGGCCATCAGCACCGTATAAATTGAGGAAACTCGGAGCCACCATAGCGGCAGGGTCGAGTATTAGACTCGTGCTCCCTACAATGGACTCTGTGCACTCGCCTGAGCGGATACTGTCGCATGCATTTTGAAGGGCGACCATACTCCCACTGCATCCGGTGTCAAGAGTAACAGAAGGCCCGTGGAGGTCAAAAAAGTATGACAGGCGGTTGGAATGCATGGCCTCTCCATTGCCTGTCACGAGATAAAACGGTAGAGACTCTGGATCGCGGAACAAGATCTTCTCGTAGTCGTAGTTGTACAAAGCAGTGTATACGGAAGTGTTCCTTCCTCGCAACATGTCGAGGCTCCATCCGGCTAAAAAATATAACCTATTAGTTTTCTAGTACAGACAAAGTGGGGAAACATCAGGACTCTGACCATTTTCGACGGCCTCATATGCTACTTCCAGCAGAAGCCGAAGCTGCGGATCCATGGCTGTGGCCTCCGCTGGGTTGAGGTGAAAGAATGGAGCGTCGAATTGAGATACATCTTCGGCCAGGAAACACCCACCGCGAGTATGGAACTGTGTCTGAGTGTCAGTACCTGGCAGATGGTCTGTTGAATGAGTACAAGTACTGTTCCATGGTGCCTATTATCGGGGTGGTAGAAGGCCTTTGCGTTGAATCGGCTGCTGGGAAAGTCGGACCAGGTATCACGACCATTGATCAACATGTCCCAGAAGCCACTGATGTTTGAGGCTTCGCCGGGAAACCGACATGACATTCCAACGATTGCAATGGGCTCCATGATGGGACAAATCGTTCTAGCAATATTCACACTGTTGAATAATTCTTATGCGAAACTCTCGCAATAATTGATGATTCCCTCAGACATGCAGGACTTCGTCGCGATCACTATATATAATCCAAGACCATGCGCCGACACATAAAGAGTAGCGTCATTTATATATATCAGTCTTCTTGCGGACCAGTTCTGGTAGTTGACGATTATCCATCTGAACTCAATTTTGTCCCCAATCCTGACAACTCACTTGAGGGCGGAAGAGGCAGGCATGGACATATGGAAAGGTATTGGCTTCTACCGGATAATTATCTTTTAATTGAACCGCAGGACAGATGTATCTCATCTTATGATATCACATCATGTGCAATTTTCCTACTTCATGAGGTCGAAGATAGTTTGTAACTCAACAGTATGATCTCGTTTGGCACAAAACAGGAAATCTAGCTCTCGGGCTTATGCATGCAAATCCCAATCGGTACGTGCACAATTCCAACACTTTCCAGTTCTATGAAAATCAGTCTCCTTTCTTCTCGATACATCTGCAGGCAGTATTATATCCAGTTTTCCATTGAATAGGGGGACATCAAAGAACACCATCCCTCTCCAAAGGCAGGCCCAATCTTTCCTCCTATGTAGGCATGCAGATAAGTCTCCCTCAATGACTTCTAGTATTTCGAATCGCTGAGAGGATCCAATCTGGCGGTAAGCAAACTCCATCGAAGTAGGATGTGATGCGCCAATTTGCTGACGTTTGGGAGTCTTTCAGGGCCAGGCAAGCTTCATGCACTCATATTTTCTCTCTGAGAATGGTACGTCTCTTACTGAGTGATAATTCTCTACACTCGATCAGTCGTATGTAGTCCCCTTAAGGATTTTTTCTGATGGTCTAGGGCAACTCTGCTTAATGAAGCACGTACACGACGTTCATTCATCTCGTCATACAACTCCATCGTGTTGGCCATTCGACAGACATCAAGCCAATTTTAACAATGCATCCAATTTGCTTCCGTTAGTGAAAATCTCTACAGGCTTTGTTCATTCTAGCCCGACATCACCTCCCAGCATTCGGAAAGGTGTTGAAATCAGATTGACCGATGTGGTGAGAGGCTCATAACACCACGATACCGGGGCTTTCCACGTACCATTAGGTAGTCATCATCTGCCAACATGAGAATATCACTCAGGGCTGCAATGGGATATACATTTTATCTGGCAGGCCACGTACAGGTCGATATAGTTAATTATCTCTTGCCAAGGGAGAATGTGGCATGTTACCCCGCATCGGGAAACCCCGCAGGTGACGTATGGACAATACGAAAAATACCCAAGATAACGCGATAACCCCGCATTGGCAGTTGGAGAAAATGCAATCGATTGTCCTATTTAATAATCGCCTCCATCGACGCTGATAAGGACCTTCTTGGCTCATCATTCTTATCTCTTGGTACTTTTTTGGAATTGTTTTAAATACTTCTATCCTCTCCATCGGCCTATCTCGTATCCTGTTGTGTTCATCTGGCTGTATCTCACTGTGTTCATCAACCGTCACCATGTCTCTCGCAACTCTTGACGTAAGATAGAATTCCAAGTCCATCAAGGTAAATGCTGATCAGTATCAGGCCTCGCAACACCCGAATCTCCCTGCCTCTGCGCAAACCCTCTTCAAGGCCAAGGCGGACAAGAAGCTCAGCTTCGAACAAATCGCCCAGCATATCGGCCGGAATGAGGTCGCCGCTGCCGCTCTCTTCTATGGCCAGGCGAAGGCCTCTCCCGAGGACATTGTCAAGCTCTCCGAGCTGTTGGACATTCCGACGCCTCTGCTCGAGGAGCAACTGAGCGGCTTTCCCGATCGTGGTCGTTCCGTGGAGATGCCCCCGAAGGAGCCCCTGATCTACCGTCTCTACGAAATCGTCCAGAACTACGGCTATGCCTACAAGGCGGTGTTGAACGAGAAATTCGGAGACGGGATTATGAGTGCCATTTCGTTCTCCACCAAGGTCGAGAAGGAGACAGACCAGGATGGGAACAACTGGGCCGTGATTACTCTGCGGGGGAAGTGGTGAGTCTTTGATTTAGACTGACGTCAAGAAGACGGCTAACTTGCTGCAGGCTGCCTTTCTCTCGGTTTTAGTGGTTTGCGATAGGAGGGACATGAGTGAATGGAAAATGTTGCACATATGGGTATTGTATCAGGAGTGATAGCTTCACTAAGGTATATCAATGAATCCCTCTGTTTCAGTTAATGTGGGGACGCAGTGGGTGTTTGGGAAGGTGAAGGTTTCCTACCCAGGTAGAAGTAACAAAGTCATTTCCTCATCATCGTTCCATCTTCGTCTCTCCTCTCTACAGAAATCGTACTCCCCCTCACTTCCACCTCCTCTTTCTTCCCTCTTGGTACACTCTGTTCTACAGGATCAAACCCCGCACAGAGTCCTCATCGACCTCAACTTATATCGTCTGCATCCTCTCCACCTCCTCCATCTGCGCTCCTCCAGCATCCTCAGCATGTCGGACTCAGTCCCTCCCACTCGAGTGCGCTGCACTTACCGTGATTGCGACCGGTTCTTTCGCTCCGAGAAAGAGATGAAGAAGCACAAAAAGGACGACCCTGATCACGAATACTGTGCCCGCTGCGACGAGGACTTCGACGACGACGAGCACCTCCTCATCCACAAGATCAAAAGTGACAAGCATGTCGTCTGTCCCATCTGCGGTCTTGAATTCCGCAGCGAGGGCGGTCGCGACGGTCACATTCGCCAGGTGAGCTCCCAGCACCTCCCATACCTCCATACTGAAACAGTGCCATGCCAAATACCACAAACCGGCACAAGATCAGCATCGTCGCGCTCAGACACTAACGACGCTCTTCCCAGTGCCACCGCACCAAGCAGGACCTCGAATGCTTCGGCTGCAAGCTCAAATTTATCACCGCCAGCTCGCTGATGCGCCACGTCGAACAAGGAGAATGTCCCATCATCAAGCCCATGCGCGTCCTGCAGGAGCAATCGAAGAAACTCATGATCAAGGAGGCTCTCAACGCTGGCGAGTCGTATTCCATGCCTGTGATCCCCAACCCATCCGACGTAGCAGAGCTTGACATCGACGGGGACGGCGTTTCTCTTAATCCGCGGGAGGCAGCTAACCGTGAGGCGATGAGTAACCAGCCATCTCGTCCGGGCAAAGAAGCCCCCTCCACTATCAGCGCAATGTTGGCTCTCAAGCACTGGCCCGCTCTTGGGGACAAGGCCGCCGATGACAGTGCGGACGCAGCGAATCTTCTGGACAGCATCGATCTGCCTTTGAGAGAGAACAAAGGCTGGCGTGAGAGGGAGAATCAGATCCCCGTTAACCCCATCGCCCTGTCTGAAATATCCCCGGTCTCACCCCGAACGTTTGGAGTTGGCATCCCCGAAGCGGGTCAGACTATTCGTGCCTTCCATCAGAGCTGGGACCCGACGAAGTGGTTCAATTCCTTCAGTGGGGAGTACGTGTGTCCGTGCGGCAAAGTCTTTGCGCAGCGCGAGAAGTTCGAGGAGCATGTGCTTCAGAAGGCGCCCATGGCGAGACAGGTGCAGTACGTTGATCGGCCTTATCTCGGGTTGGGGATTGCGGATCGAAACTAACGCTGACAGATGTCCCGGATGTCAACGCACTTTTAAGAGTACTTCTGCCCTGGCCGCGCATTTGGAAAACGGTAGCTCCCGCTGCGATATGAGCGGGGGGAACTACTTTGGCCAGCTGATGGATGAGTTGACTGGAGGTGTGATCCAGGTGGCAGGGTACAATGCCGATGGAACTATCAAGTATGAGGCGGGCGAGCTAGAGTTGCAGGAGACTACTACGGTGGGTGCTGATTTGGACAAGAAATGGTAGGCGGACGGCTGAGAAACCCATTCCATTCGGACCGCACGGTGATTTCTTTTCGAGGACAGGATGGGGCAGATTATCCCCAAGAGGTCAGACCAGCTGATGATGATGATGATTTTTCAAACTTCTGTTGTATTCTAAGTATTTACAATTCGCGCACATTAAGCCAGCAGAAATTCATGAGGCATATCTAATCACAAAGGGTATGAAATCAACTGCGCATGATGGTTCAACGTAAAGGTCTAGCAGCACTCCTCGCAGCACTCGAAGCACAGGATACCAGCGCAACTACGTCAGTTAGTATCAGTCCTACTGCCCTATTCCATCAACCCGAAAGGGAAAGGAGACTTACACGCCACAGCATACATCACCACCACCACCACCACGCAGCTTCATCTGGTTGTTCTCTTGGTCCTTCTATAGTGCCATTATTAGCCGTTCTCTTGTCCATCGCAGATAATAGAAAGAACCTACGGGCTGTTCAGTGACGACTTGCTCCGTCGTAGGCGCAGCCGGGCTGGAGGGTTGCTGCATAGTGAGGGTGTTGGGGTCCCAGGTGGGCTGCTGGGTCTGGGGCGTCGATTCCTCCTTGGAGGGCTTGAACCAGTTGAAGAGGCCCATGATGCTTCTCGTGGACTAGATTGATTGAGCAGATATGTAAGGGGGATTGTAATGGGGTAGCGTATGGCGTATATGTTAGGGCGTAGGATATGGGCAATCGTGCAACAGGACGGGGCAACGGGGCTCTTTATAGACGGTGTGTCAGGGGGGTCTTCTAGCCCGGCACTAAGAACGAAGGGGAAAAAAAATCAAGCAAAGTCCCAAATATGCGACGCGGGTCGTGTGGCTCACGCATGGCGAGTCTGAAACGCTCCTAATGGGCGGCAGGATTCGTGTTTGCCGACGCGAGAGACCACTCAGCAATGGGCTCCACGTCACGGCTGGCTCAGCCCTGTGCGAGTGCGTCCGCCCAGTGGGGTCAGCTGTTCCGCGATCCCGGCGACAATGATGCGCTTTCGGGATTGTTATTGGGCTGAGTTCCGTGTGACGTTGGGATCTGGCGTCATGGGTGGATGATCTTGAGTTAAATATATTACACCGTTTCACGCCCTCTACGATGAATGAGGTCAAAATGAATCGATTTCTGTATAGAGAGAAGAATTGTCATCGAATATGCAGCGTAGGCAGCATCTTTTCTCGACGCTAAGCTTTGGTTAAGCTTTTAGGCGGAGTGGGGGCCCTACAATGCCGGTGCCTGTTGTGTACCGTGGGAGAACATTAGAAGGAATCAATAGATTCTATTAATATCGCCGTGTTGCTGTCTAGCGCCATAGTCGTATCTCCCAATGACGTTTCAACTCCAGTGGTTCAGCCAATGCCTCTTTTCTGGGGTTGACTCGATTTTGCGTGGGTTGGGGTTCATCGTCGGATATTCGCCGGGCTTACTTCAATAGTCAGGGAGATAGATACAGGACTAGTACTCCGTACTAGTGTCAATAAATAGTAGAGATGATCTGACGGATCCACAGTCACCGTTTCCATCACTCCAGAAGCATACAAAGAAGGAGATGGAACCCGTCAGCCCTATAGTTGTGGATTGCCACGTTCCGCCGGACAGTGGGCGTCTGCTTCATGAAGGTTGGACTGTTATCTACGTGGACTACCAGCCGTCATGATTGCCGCATAGTCATGTACGTAGAGAGAACCGTATCATTTCCGAACGTCATCAATATAATCCCTCATGCACTGCCCTATTCATGCACACCTGACATGGATTGTACAGGACGCTGCAGGTCAATGACATGGTTGTCTGTGGACTGACAGCAACGAATGAAGCCCAACCACGCATACTTCTGCAAGAAAGGTCTTTCGGCATATTATAACAGCACAATGTGCACTGTACACTGTCACTGACCTAACCATATCTACTGCAAAGAATTGTATTCCCAATTAGGCATAGCTCACCTTACTGCATACCCGGCACCGACCGCCACCCGGAATTTTTCCTCATCGCCGACCAGCATCGCAGCATCTAAACCATCCCAAACACAAACCATCCAAACCCCTCAGCATACCTCTCAAACACTCAGTCTCTTCATTCCTCTTGAGAGAAGTACAGCATGACCGATCAACCTGACATCAACACAATCCGCGAAGCCGACTACCAGCGCTTCAAAAACTACGCCGCGATAACCTTCCTCGTCGCCTCACCAGTCCTCATCGCCCTCCCACCCCGCAAACTCGACCACCTCACCGTCCTCCTCACAAGCGCCTTCTGCATCTCCGCGAACCACCTGACGCGCGAACGCACAGGGCGCAGCATCGTCGACCGGCTCGAGGCGCGGCTCGCCTCGGCGCGCGTGCCGGATCTGCCCAGCCAGCGGGCCCAGGAAATACAGGCGCAGCTGCGAGCGGCGCGCGATGCGCAGATTCGCGAGGGCGGAATTGTTGGCGAGGAGCTGGAGAAGCTGAAGGCGCGGCAGGCGCAGGAGAAGGGCGTTGTGGAGCGCGTCTGGATGGGTGGGGAGACGCCCGGGTGGAAGGAGCGGCGGCTTGCGGAGGAGCAGAAAGCGCTTGAGGAGGGGCGCGGCTATGGGGATTTGATTAAGGAGCATATTTGGGATGTGTGGACGTGGGGGCAGAAGGATCAGGATCAGTCTGAGTCTGGGGAGAAAAAGGAGTAGGGTTCTTGAAGCGTTTGGACAAGCATTGTACTATATGTTGGGCATGTATATATGGCGTTTGGTTGATTTCGGTTCAATTGCAGCTCTGACGGATGCTAAGGGTTGAACATATTATGACATGAAAGTCTTGACTCTCTTTTACAATGTGCACTTGACTGGTGTTACAGCTGCATGCGTAGAAAATCTCCGTTACCCCATGTAGTAAGGATTTGGCAATATTGTAGTTACGGTCATTCCACAAAAGGCCAAAGGTAAGAAGCTCGACACAACTAAAAGCTACTAGAGAACTTTGGATGAACAAATCCATTCAACTAAACTAAATAATACTGTCCCCCCATTCGGGCTATGGAGCAAGGAAAACTTCCTTCGCCTGCTTATAACAATGCATGGTCGAGGTAAAAACCTTGAACAGGACGCAGATACAAGACAAAGTACACGATCTCAGACAGAGTGACCTTGCTTGTGTAGGCGCTGGCCAGGCAACCTAACACAGAAGTATCACAGTCACACGAAGTGTCGCGACCACTCAATGCGCTGTAGAGATCTGATGTATACAGAATTCAATAACAGTCTTCCAATCGCTTCTTCACGGAAATAGTTCATCTGGTCTGTTCTTTGACAGCCAGTACAAAAGTAAACATGGCACCGGGTGTCACCAAGTGCCTTCCAAGATTCAATCTCTCTTCTCCAGAAACAATTCATTTGGTCTGCCAATGACAGCCAACACAAGATAATATGACACTGAACTTGTCAGGCCATTCCAATTTTCTTTCATCCCCAGAAGTAATAAGTTGGTCTGTCAATGACAGCCAGTACAAGAAATATGACACTGAACTTGCCAGGCCATTCCACAGTCCTTTCATCCCCAGATACAGAAGGTCCATTGGTCTGTTTTGTTGACAGCCAAGGCAAGATGATATAACACTGGATTGCACAAAGTGCCAATTTCTTCTCCAAGAGAAGATACATCTGTCTGTTCTTTGAACAGTCAGTAAAAAAACATGACACTGAACTTGTCAGGTCATTCGAAGTTCTGTCAAAAGACGGCAAAACAAGATCCTTTGACACTGGATTGTACCAAGTGTCTTTCCAATCCCTGTTCGAAGGGAGTGATTAATCTGGTCTGTTCTTTGAACAGACCGTAAAAAGTAAACATAACCCTGAACTTGTCAGGTCATTCCAAGCTTTTTTCATCCCCAAATGGGATTCGGTTGGTCTGTCCTTTTAACAGTCCAAGATGATATGACACTGGATTGTACCAAGTGTCTCCAAGTTCAGTGCTTCCTTGAGCACAGTTGAGTCGGTGTGTGGTCTGTTTCAGTGACAGCCAGAAACACACGATATAATAGGACACTGATTGTATGAAGTGCCATTTCGAGGACTTCGATGTCCTGGATGTTCGATTTGTTTCGAGTTTTATGCCCATCTTGAGATTCTTTTGAAATTGCGGTCTCGGGCTTTGAGTAATGTTGTTGGTATCGATGGTTGATATCGGTAGTCCCACGGTTGGGATGATGTGAAGTAAATTGTTGATGTCCGATGTCTCAACAGGCGCAAGTGAAGTAGTCACTAACGATGCTGCCTGGCGTAGTGGTGTGAATTGGACAGAAGATTTTTTTGTTGGCCGTTGGCTGCCGCGCGTTTGAGCGACTGGATTTGAATTCGAGGTAGTTTAACTTGTCAAAAGTAAAGTTGACGTGAAGAGTATGTAGTCACTGGCCTGGCCATCAACCACTGAGATTCTTCAATGGGCGCCAGCAGCTGTGATAAGATTGGTATTTGCTATTTCAAAATTAGCAAAGATATGTTTAAGTGAAATCAATTGAAGAGACGGCTCACTGGTCATTAGTCTTTGCAGCAGACAGCCTAGGCAGGTTGTTGATGTTTGTGGTGTTATTGTTTAATAGACCAGAGGGGGGGCTTCGGCCATGATGACATCGTTGTCCATATCCCTCTGGAATTGATGTTGGATTTTGCAACGCTGAAGTTGCTGGACCTACCCACTAGTCAGTAACATAATGTCCACTGGCAAATGCTGTATGCAGAGCCATTTACGAGAGCCTCCATTTTCAATTGACGCGGTTCTTTCTTCCGGCGGACCCTTCTGGGTACTGGAGCGTCCCGCATGATGATGTCTTTGGGTTCAGGCTATTTACTGGTCAGCTCTTTATCCTAAGTGAATAAGGAATAGAAACCTACTGTTTCAAGAGAGGGTGCGTCCGGCATGTCGAAATCTTTATTCCCCTCCGCCAGGCGCATTTGTCCACGCCGGCCTCGACGGGGTTGTTCCAGCGCGCTAGTTGTTTGATTGAAGGCCCTCCTTCTTGTAAGGTAGAACTCCTTGTGTTGTTGGTTATTTGCCCTTGGCTCGCGTGGGCGCTGCTGGGTTGCAGGCGTATTGCTTAGTTCTCTGCGGTGGCCTCGGGTGTGTCTGTCGTTTTGGCCGCGCCTTTCAATAGGCTGTACATGCTTGTCAGACAGACTCGTAGTGCTGATATAGTAGGATAGGACTTACCTGGCCGTTTGCATTCCGGTTGCCACCATTCTGGTTGCCAATACCGTTGTTCGCGTTCTGTTGCTGGGGTCCGTGGCCAGTGGGGGTAGTTGTAATAAACGCAGCATAAGGACCAGTGCCGGAGCAGGAGCTCGATGGAACTCCGTTGTTATAAAAAGCCATGTTTGTGGGAGAACAGATAAGAGCAAGGAAAAATCCATAGTCGGTATAAACCCTTTCTCCAGGTGCGGATATCACTGAATAGTGTCCGGACAGTTGTAAGATGCTTGCTTCGAGGTGTCCTCAGGTAGTGAAAAGGCAATGTTTTGGTTTGTTTGAACGATATGGCAGTAGTCAAAAGATCACAGTAAGGATGATGGAGAAAGAAAGAAGAACTCCTGCGGAGACCGGGGGGGTGGGCCCTTTTTATAAAAGTAGTCTTTGCATAGGTCATTGATACATAGTTCCAACTGAAGTGAGTTCCTGACTATAGAAAGAAAGAATGTTGACCATATTGTGACGATACGATGCTAAATTGGAGTGGTCTGCGGCCGGGTCTTCGGTATAGTTCGGTATTTTTAGATCTACGTTATGAAGAGGTTACCTCACGATGCCATATTGACTCCCCAGAAATAGAGTATGAATCACCCATTCCAGTGACAGAATGAAGACTCCGCGTCTGATTGGAAAAGAGCAAGCTCCCATTGAAGTTCCTAATGACATATACTCGACACAGTACCCACGAGGTCACCAAAACATCCCCTATTTCCGCCGCTTCACTTCCCGTTTCTCGCCCGACACAGCCTTCATGCCTTCGTCAGTATTACCATCTTGTCGTTTCCTCCCACGATCTTCCCAGGGGACGGTAACGTCTTGATCGATGTCCATCCCAACCCGGGCCCTCTTGCGAGGTTTCGACACTCCGACAAGGGACGACGAACTCCCAACAGACTCAAGACTTTCCCGCTTTCTCTTCTCTTTGGTCGCATTTGAACTGCGCTTCCGGCGCTGTTCCTCCTTGATTTCCAATCGCCGCTGGACCTCCTCTGAGATGTCCTCGGTCTCGGCGGATACTGGCGTAGCATGCCGGACATCCTCGTCATCGCCAGGAATAGTCACATCGAGTCGCTTGCGTTTTTGCGTCCGAATTACGGCTTTACTCATATGATCCGTGCTTTCACTCTCGAGCTCTAGACCATTGGTCTCCCGGCGTGCTCGTTTTCTCCGGCTGTTGGTGTCTGCCGCCCGGTTGGGTGTATGGTTGGATGACGTCGATGTACTGTAAACCCCCTTCGCACCTTCCGTAAAAGAATTTGTTGATCCACCAAACATAGGCTGGTCTTTTGACAGTTAATCAACCCACGCATGAGTAGATTTAATGTAGTTGCAGAAGCACTTACTTGACATCTGTAACCCATTAGCGACGTATCTATGCTATGCCCTATATCAGCACCAACTTGGTATGGATGCTGAATAGACCATATGAAGCTATACTTACGATTTGTTTCTTCAGAACTTTAAACTGAGTCACCAATTTGTTTGTTTTCTCGACCATCGAAGACACCATGCGGAAGGTGTCTCCGTCCATAACGACATTGCCCCGGACAGCGTTTAGCATTTCCAGGTGTGACGACAGCATTCTCTCATGCTGCGCGGATAGCTAGGACAATAGCTTTCTTAGCAACTGACTGACCACGACGGATAGAATTCTTGTCCTTAAGCCGAGACAAATACACACCTCAGGCCACGAAAAAGGCTTCGAATTTTCATTTGAACCTCCATGGCCCTTCTTCGCCGCGCTCTCTTCCTCTACCTCCTCCACAGTGGGATTCAATGGCGGTTGTGTGGATGTTGAAGGCATTTTATCGCTGTGCGGAGTTTTACTGACGTTGGGCTCGACGGGGATTCTCCAGCGATCCCCAGCGTAGATCCGGAATATCCCCCTTCCCCACGCCAAGACGCTGCACATTCGGAAAATGCTGACAGCTAACCAACTCTGCAGAAAGTCAGATCAGACGAGGTGGAATTGAGTTAGTTAGCATACCCCAGTCTACTCTTATTTCATGCTTGTTCCGTCTCAAGAGATCCATTTAAAGTCCAAAGGTACGGTATCTAGTCGAATACAGTCTGTCAAGTACAAAGCATCATGATAATCATGCCCTATCTCCAATGCGCCATTTCAAACAAACCCCGATGGTCGGGCAGTCCAGAAATTAATTATACATTCACTTCCTCCAACTCCAACAGCAATCACCAAGCACCCGCGTCCAAATCAAACCGAGCGAGTTCTTTCTGCGAGTCCTCGACGTCCTTCTTCGCCTTCATACGCATATAGAAAATCGGACAATCGCGAGACGAACAGATGACTTCGCAATGCAAGCTTCCTTGACACCGCTGGCACTGTGTCCAGAGTCGACCGAATCTGACCTCGAGATCTGACACTTTCTTCAGAGACCGCGTGTACAGCTCTCCCATACGAGGACGGCAATGCACACATACTGCTCCTGCCATCTCTTCCTTGCCTGAGAGAGGCTTCTTGCAACCCAAACAAGTTTGTGTCTTCTTGGCAAATTTCATCAAGCCACCCATAGTAGGGGCTGCCACAGAAATGGATCGAGTGTGCTCACCAGTCAGAAGTTGATTGGCTTTCTTCTCTCCAAGAATAGGCTCGAAGATACGGCCAAGGGGGTTGGCAAGCTGATTGTCAAGGTAATACTTGGTGTCGATAGGAATGTTATTTTCGAGGACATAAATGGGGTCTTCCGATCGTTCGTAGTTTTTGGAGCCACCAGCACCCTTGATCATGACATACGCGACACGGTCACCTAGGGTAGGGGCAGAGCCCGCATCACGCTTTTTCATGCGCTCAGCGAGTTCGACGTGTGCTTGTTTGGCCTTGTAGTCATCCTTGGACAGAGCCTTGGTGATGACAAGTTTCGACATATCGATCTTATTTTGCAGAAGGTCTGATATCGTTTCTTTGACATATCTATGGTGATAGCATTAGCAACAACTCTCAGGGTATGACGGGTGAGGTACTTACTCTTGCGCGGCATCGATATCTCGATCGATCAGAATCCTGTGCAACACGGTCTCGATCACGTTCTGCACCAACAAGCAGTTGTCTCGGCGAACCGTTTCGATACCCTTGGTGTCCATCTTATCGTACTTGTCTGTCTTCGTCCAATACAGACCGGCGTAACGCTTTTTGTTGATTAAAAGATAAGGGAAGTAAACCTTTTCGAACTCCAGCTTGATAGGCTTAATAAACTTGGAAGAAACATATTCCGACGCCTCTTGACCAAGCTTCATAGCTTCTTCCAGAGTCGAGACACCAAACTTCACCATCACGGAATCAGTGTCACCATAGATAACCTTCGCATCGTGAGAGTAGCCATTGGCGATGGTGTACCTGGCTTCCACTTCCTGTTTCGTTTTTTCGATCATCTGACGGCCATAGCTGGTTGTGCTACTAGCAATTGGCAAACACGGGAGCTTTCCAACAGTGGCGCCCGTAAGACCGTAAACACTGTTCGCGCTAATCTTCAGAGCGAGTTGTCGTCCATTCAGCACTGCCTTTTTGAAAGGATCCGTTTCAATCGCAAGATCCTTCTTCGCCTTCTTTCTGGCTGTAAGCAATTCCTCGAGAATTTGCGACAGAAGGCCCTTTCGGACCTTAGTCGTGCAGAACATGTCGCCATTCGGCGTCACAATATAATCTTCGTCTTTTTTCAAGTTCAGCTTCTCGATGCTGTTCTTCTGCAGCAGGGTGGTATAACACAAATTGTGTGCCTGGATGATCGAGGGATATAGAGATGCGAAATCAAGAGTTGCGATAGGCACACCGTAGTAGCCGCGGACTGGCTCAATGACGGTAGCACCCTCATAGTCCTGTTCCTCATTTGATTTCCGGTTCGGGATAACCAGCTGCTGCTCCAGAGCTTTGCGAAATAGCTGACTAATGAACTTGACCTGTTGTCCACGAGACAGCAAGAAATTGAATGGGACACCAGTGACCCTGGCCATTTCCGTGTAGTTGATAAGACACATGAGTTTGTCCATTAGGCGCTGGGGCAAGTATGCATCCTTCAGACAGTAGACAGCTAGACGTCGTCGTGAATCCGGAGTTCCGTTGTGTAACTCCGTGATCATCGTGTGATGGACATCTTCTTTCTGTTCTCCCAGGAATTCATAGGAAACGGAGTTCAGCGTATAGCTGCGCAGGTGATAATCCCTCTGGACCAGTTGAAGTAAATCGAGCTGAATTCTCCCGTTGGTGTTTGTTGCTTTAGTATCGCGATTTCCCATCTGCTTGCTAGAGAAACTTGTCTCTTTCGCCTGTGAAGGAATGCTCTTCAAGCGTGTCCAGAAAGGGAAGCGGCCGCACTTCAAATGTTTGGCGCGGTCCAAGAGGTACGGAAAGTCGAAATTGGCAATGTTATAACCAATGATAACGTCAGGATCCACCTTCTCCAGGAAGTCTCGCCACGCCATGAGCATTTTCTCTTCTTTGTCAAATTCCAGTACCTGCGTGTTGACAATCAGACTGCACGTATCCATAACGAACACATTCCGGATGAAGGGCTTGGATTCTCCGTATCGTGTCACGACGTTGGCGATTTGGATGACAGGATCTTGATTTGGTTCGGGGAAAATTCCCTTACGGCCAGCACATTCAATATCGAATGATAGAATTCGGAGGGGTGCCATCTTCGCCCATTCTCCGTTGGGGGGATGAGCAATCAGATCCCGGTAGTCGACTACCGCCTCAATTTGACAGTTTGATTGCCGTTCGTCATGGTTGAGGAGGCGGTATTTTCCGGCCTTCGCCTCAACCCAAGACATACCAGCAATCCCAGTATCAATCATGAATCTCAAGAGATACTGGATGTTGTCAAACGTAAGAATCCCAGCATCCTCTTTGCTCCAGAGCCCCTTGTAATTCATGTTGGAGCCTCCATTCTCGAGCGCGCTGCGTACCCTCGCAATAGATTTTGGGTCTGTGACGGTGATTTTCAAGTACCAGCTCTTCTGGTTTCCTTGGAATCCATAAATGTTCTCCCTCAATGTTATTTCAACCGACTGAATGGTTCGCTGGTAGCCTCCGAGTCGACTTTCGAGGAAGGCTTTGTAAGGGTCGCAATCGTCCTTCGTGAAACCGGCGGGCGCGGCGATGTAGAGGTAGTGTTGGAATCCCGTAACATGCAACAACACCGATTGTCCGACCTAGTAGATTCCCGTTAGTATAGATACAACAAGGCTCGTGCATAGAGACATACTTCCGTCACGCCGAACAGTCGAATAGCCGCGTTCCCACCGAACAGTGTTCCCTCCTCGGCGTCAATTTGCTGGAAGCACACATTCTCCTTCGCTGGGTTGAATTCCCCGAGTGGTGGTCGCTCCCACTGCTGATCTTTCTCCGAGTTTTTGTCTTTCAACTCCGAAATGTCCTGTGTCAACTTCTCCAACACCTCCTCTTCGAACTGGCTTTTCTGCGGCTGGCTGGAGCCCACTTTGCGCTGGCTGCTGAGAGTGGGTGCTTTGATCTTCGCCGACGCTCCAGTATCGAGCTTGCGTTTCTTTATCGAGTTGGGGGATTTCAAGATGCTGCGTGGATTGTTCGTCGCATCTCCAAGCACCCGCTTTTGGGGCGTCGCGACAGCTTCCGTCATGATGGAACAGGCGTAGAATATGAAAGTAGGATGGTGGGGGTTTAGTTCAAGTCCTGCCACGCGGGACAAAAAATCAGGAAAGAGTGCTTAAAGACAGATGAAATCATACAGAAGAATAATGGACGGATGGAGTTGTGTCGCGCGTGCGGGCCATAATTAATGCAAGTTCGTGTGTCCGTCGCGCCGACGTGCCGCTCTTTACGCGTCTGTATTAATCACGTGATATCAACTGTTCCCCCGCCGACTGTCATCAAGGGGATATGTACCTACCATGGCCATTACTCTCTCTATATGCTCTGTAATCACGGCTCAGCTTTTGTGTAACTGTTCATTTGTGCCATACTCCAGAGATATTCCAAAGAGTCTGCAAATATGTCACTCTTCCATTGATGACGTCATTCTGTAATTCAACGCGGGCGTACTCAGTGTATGAATTCAACATTGATGAGAGGAAGTGAAGAATATTTATTGCGGAAAATCGATAACTGCTAGTAACGAAATACTCCTTCTGTTTTGTCGAGTTGCAAAACAAGTGGCAATGCTACTTTCGTAGGTCATCCTTGAAGGAGATATATATCGCAACTCTTATATACACTCTGTAGAAACCAACATCCAAGTCCTTTACTATGCGTCATGCTCCTGAGTCTTATAGATGTGATTGTATCCGTCCAACGACTCCTGCTTCAAAACTTGCACATTCTGTCCCTGAAAACGCGCCGGGTCTAACACTTTCTGAATGCTTTGGTCGACGGGTTTTCCAGTCACCATCCGAGTCACAATCTGGGCGACTCCAGCTGCATGTGTCACCCACACGGCGGCCGCAATGAAGAGTCCGTTGACGGAAGGAGCACTTCCAACAAGGGGCATGTTATCAGGGGTCATGGAGAAGATCCCATTGAACTTCTGCTGAGGAGCCAATTTTGTTTGCTCGGGGATGAGACGGAGTGCGGTATTCAAGGTTTCATCGAATTGCGGAATCCAGTTACCGACAGCGCTTTGTTTTGCCTCCTCCGGGATCGGCTGATGGTTGTAGGAACCAAGACCATAATGAGTACCGTGGTCGCGGGCATAAACCACATGCTCCGGCCACCGGACCCAAGGTGCCTTCCGGAGCCTAGGCTCATGAGGAGCACCGTACATGTATGGATGTGCCACCGGCACAACGGGAACAGGAAAATCGAGCTTGCAGAGCTGTGGTGCCCAAATACCAGTCGCAACAATGACCGTGTTGGCCTGAATCAAACCAGCGGCGGTGTGTACGCCGCTGACTCGGCCATCAGCTTGTTGAACTTCGGTAACATCGGCCTCGATAAGCTGGACCCTGTTCGCTCGTGCCCCCTCTTGATAGAAAGAAGTAATCCTCTTGGCATTTGCCGCCCCGTCGCCTGGGAAATACAGAGCGATTTGGATATCATCCTTGATGAGCTCGGGGGCCAGACTAACGGCCTGGTCCGAGGAGAGCAATTCGGCGGCAAGACCAGCCTTTGTTGCTGCTTCCCATCTAGCTCGTAGACGATCAACGCCTTCACGGGCAGTAGCGACTTCCAGGCCGCCAACAACTTCAAATCCGCCAGGGATCTTAGTGTATTCTTTCACACTTTCAACGGCCAGGGTGGTGAGCACACCGGATTCATTGTATTGGCCCACAAAGCCCGGTGCGATTTCGGTAGAGCCTCTTAGTGTTGAGATGGAACGGTCAACTAAGGCCACCTTCTTCCCACTTGCTGCCAAGGACAGATAGTAAGCGGTAGCAGAGCCGACTATACCAGCGCCGATAATAACGACGTCGTATTGGGAGTGCATGTTGCCTTTGATGGGTTGATGCTTGAACGACAGAACCATCTGACGGGTCATCCTGCTTTATAACGGCGGGGCATACGGGGAGATATTTAAGTAAATCATTCTTGCCACCGGTGAAGTCCCCCAGAGTTATATTAGGTACCGAGGAATCCCCATATCTGCATGCAAGCCCCATGGTGCTCGCTTAAGACTACTCCCGCCTATATCCGACGTGGGGGTCCGACTGCTCCCGACCATAAGATTAGTGGTGGCGTCTTATGGATGCGGGGACTTTCTGCAACACCGATCTTAGAGCGAAGGTAGTGATCTTCCATGCTTAAGCTACTGTCAGAGGCTAATGAGATGTCAACAGTCTTGTATGTGCGAGGAGAAACTGTAGGTTCACACAGAGTAGAGCAATCCTATGGATGCCATGCGCTAGTCTCAATCGGGAAATTTCGCCTGAGGCAAGCGGTGGCCGCCACAACTGCTGAATCGAGTTCTTTTTGTTCCCTCGTTTTCTCCCGCCTCTTGCGACAAACCACTACTGTTCAATTACTCTCCCTCCGGCCGAGAACTCATCCTTCGTCATGCGGGTCTGCTCTGGATCTATCTAATCCGTGAGAAGTAGCTGATTCGGCTTCCCGTCTCCGCTATTGCCTAGCCTCCGCCCTTTTGAAGACATCGATCTGTCCTTAGAATCTGATGGAAACGGGTTGGTGAGGCTGAGCGACAGCATCATTCCTCGAACCGAACTTTCGTTTACTGTTCCTTGCAATTCACCAATCTCGTCTTTTTGAAAGAGACACTGTGGCATTTTGTCGACCTTGAGCTCAATTCCAACGACGACGCCTTTTGACCACGGAGTGGGTCTCAGTACCTAATCCAAGTGACTAAGCGGCGACTGTATGACTCTTTTTAAGGGTCCCACTTCTTTGTTTTGACCGAGCTTGAACATAGCTGTGCACGATCCTTCATATGTCCTTCTGCTAGATGGCCGGTATTGTGACCGTTTTCCATGGCTCTGCCTCGGCCGAGGATTTGATGCTCACCCTGTCTTGAATTATTGCCTCCATTGATTGTCCTCGAGATGTCAATGTTCAGATCTGCTGCGGAAATTTCTTCTGATAGCTCGGATGAGAGTGACCATGAACTGGTCACAGCTACACCTACTTCTCCTGAGAGTAAACCAAGAGTTATCGGAAAAGGTGTGAAATCGCCGCCGCTTCTCACAAGCGAAAATGTCGGGCCCTACTCGGGGCGTGCTACTCCCAAGGATCCGCTCGATGTTGAGCCGGAGGGCCACGCGAACTTGATGACCGCTGCCCTTCTGGAGTTTTATTGTATGAGTCGGGCTGCCGATATTCTCAATGCCCAGCCAGGCTCTCAGATGCGCTTCACACGCGATTCCCCCGAAGTCCAATATCTGGGAAAGAAAATGTATGCTTATAAATCTCAATTCCTGTCTTCTCACGGAGTGTTACCGGACGGGATCGAGAAGGACGAGTGGGGGACCACACGCCAGTATTATCGTGATAATCTAGATGTTCTCGGCGTGTCTGCGTTAGAGGACCTCAATTTGCGTGATACTGCAGATCCTCCATCTGCATTAGGTGCTACTGGGGATGTCGTCCTGGCTTCGAAGGGTACAAAGAACGCTCAGCTGCGCTCAACGAACGAGCGTATCGGGCCATCCAGACCCCGACTTCGTCGACCCAAGCTGTCTGATATCGGCAAACGACTTACTAGCGCGGAAAGAATCGGACCACTGGAAGACATACGTCTTGACTGGAGCAGCTTACCTACCCAGTCTTTTCCGCACTTGAGCAGCTCCCCTGTCAGCTTTACCCTTTTTGACAATCCTCCGCCCAGTCTCCGCCTGTCTCGTTATGCAATGGAATTCTCCGAAGTCCGAATGCTTGGTCGTGGGTCATTTGGTGAAGTCTATCATGTGAAGAATCATATTGACGGTCAGAGTTACGCTGTGAAGAAGATACCACTTAGCCAGCGACGTCTTGAGCAGTTGCAATGCGGGGGTGAAAACCAGCTCGAGGGTATCATGAAGGAAATCAGGACTCTTGCTCGACTTGAACATACAAACGTCGTACGGTACTATGGTGCATGGGTGGAGCAGGCCCACGTCTCTGGATATATGCCACCGCACCAGGATGATGACTCTATCGAACCCAACCTTGATGATGGCCGAAATAATTTGTTGAGTCACGACGTTACTGAGAGCCAGAGTTTCGGAATTGTGTTTGAGGACTCGGAAAGTGCCGACTTTGCTCAGGTGGAGTCTTCCGTGAATCAGGAGTCAATGACGTCCAGCCGATCCAGGCGGCGGAGTAGTCATGCCACCGCCACCTCACTCTCGTCAAAGAAGAGCTCTTTCCAGAGCGTAGGCGAAGAGGATGAGAATGTTGAATCCATACCGCGCGATATGCTTGCCTTCTCACATGGAATGTCAACATTTGGGGAAACCGATGATATCTTCACCGACGGTTACAGCCATGATCCTTCTAAGCTTCAGGTGCAGAGGCGGCCGAACCGTCCACAGATTCCCGCCGTCGTCCTGCACATTCAAATGTCTCTCCACCCTATCTCCCTCAGCTCCTACCTCAACCCACAGACAGATAAGGTAACCGGGGATTACCACAACGCCATTCCCAGACGTCATTGCTTTCATCTTGTAGCTTCGTTGAAACTGATGCTAAGCATCATGTCTGGAGTCGATTACCTGCATTCCAAGGGCATTGTGCATCGCGATTTGAAACCCGCGAACATATTTCTTTCTACGCCGGACAACCGCGATCTTGATGGCTGTTCCTCATGTCAGTCATCGGATTCCTTTAAGTCTCGGTATTGTCACCCGCGCATTGGCGATTTCGGACTTGTGGCGGATATCTCCCACTTCAGCGATGATTGTCCTGTCGACCACGACTCCAAGATCAACCGCATTGTCGGCACGGAGTTCTATCGCCCTCCTTTCATTGCGAATAACATTGGCGAACTGGGAGAGACTCCTGAGCTTGACCGTGCACATGTCTACAAGATCGATGAGACACTAGACATGTATGCGCTTGGTGTGATTCTGTTCGAGCTCCTATACCGTCTCAGTACAAAAATGGAACGCCAGATGGTCTTGAGTGATCTCACACGGGGTCCCCACGGTCAATCACAATCAGGCCCATCCGCAAGACGTCCATCGTTCCCAAGCGATTTTGCCCGCAAGATCGACATGGGAGATTCTGTACTTGAGGATGGCGTGTCCGTCGCACAATCTTTGACAACATGCATCACCGGCATGTTGGAGCCGCTTCCATCTCGACGTTGGCGCTGCTCCGAAGTCATGAACCATCTCCAAAGAATTTTATCTGCGGCACAGAAATTATCTTGCTCTCGAATTGGTTGAATAAGCCTCACATATGCTATGAATTAACGAATCCTGATGAGGAAAATGCTGGTCTGAGGGATAGAGGAGGATGGTTCCTGCACGTGGGAAAGCTATGAACATGTTTGATACACTCGACTCTAAATAATGCATCTAGCAATAGAACATATAATTTTATGCGATATTGATCTACTCGGGCCTCGGTCGTAGGAAGAATCCCCCGCATGTGAGCGCGATAAGATAAGCACCCGCATTTTGACAGCCTTCTACCTCGACAATCCCTACGCTGCATACGTTCGCTGCATACATTTACTTCTGAGATTCCCTTCGCATAAATCCGTCTCATGCCATATAAATAAAAGGAATCATGCCTCGAGCCATCCGACCACCCACGGCTCCATACAGCGAGCCCCTTCTGCCACAGCTCGATGTCAAGAACCCTTATTACACTGACATCCACTACAATCTCCGTGCCTACGTACGGGACTACGTTGATGCCTCCGTTGCACCCTACGCCGCAGAATGGGAAGCCGCGGGGCAAGTCCCAGAGTCCGTTCGACGCCGCCATTGCGAGCTGGGGTTCGGAATCGTCCACCCACTGACAACGGAGGAAGACTCCGCTGGACTGTCGCTTCCAGGAAACGTCCCGCGCGACAAGTGGGATACCTGGTGTGGACTGATCGTCGCTGACGAGCTCACGCGAGTCGGGTATGTCGGCGTGATCTGGGGTCTTGGGGGAGGAAACAGCATTGGATGTCCACCTATTGCGCGGTTTGGCACGCCGGACCAGCGGCGCCGGTGGCTTCCCAAGGTCGCGAAGGGCGATATTCGGTTCTGTCTTGGTATTACGGAGCCTGATGGTGAGAAGAGACTATGTTATTCCGGGTGGAAATGACGGATGATGCTGACGTGGTGTTGTAGCTGGGTCGGATGTCGCGGGCATTCGGACAACGGCGAAGCGCGACGGCGATTACTATGTTGTTAATGGGTCGAAGAAGTGGATTACGAATGGTATCTGGGCTGATTATTGTACCGCTGCTGTGAGGACGGGAGGACCTGGCCGGTCTGGGATTAGTTTGTTGGTTGTTCCTCTGAACGCTCCTGGGGTTACTCGTCGGCGTATGCACAATTCGGGAGTGAATGCTAGCGGTAAGCACCCTGAGCGAATGGGTGGCTACGTGTGCTCTGACGTTTTGACAGGATCAACATTCATTGAATTCGACGATGTTCGTGTGCCCGCCGACCACCTCATTGGAGAGGAGAACAAGGGCTTCGCTCTTATCATGTCAAGTGAGACCAGCTCAAAACTGAATGGAAACGAGAGCCTTATGCTTATGAAACACAGACTTCAACCCCGAACGCCTGAGCCTTGCATGTGCTTCGCTTCGTCTGGCCCGCGTCTGCGCTGAGGATGCCTTCAATTACGCTGTCCAGCGTGAGACCTTTGGGTCGCCTCTGATTCAGAAACAAGCGATCCAGGCTAAGATCTTCAAATTCGGTCTTATGATTGAGCCTGCATATGCGTTCATGGAGCAGCTCGTCCACATTATCGAGCTGACCAAGGATCGACCCGTTGACGATGTTCGCATCGGAGGCATGACAGCATTGCTCAAAGTGATGTCCACGAGGGCACTGGAGAAGAGCGTCCGCGAAGCACAGCAGATTCTGGGAGGTGCCGGGTATAACAAGGCCGGCAAGGGTGCCCGTATCGAGCAGATTAGCCGGGATGCTCGGGTTCATGTTGTTGGTGGTGGCAGTGAAGAGATCATGATGGGTCTTGCGTTGCAGGAAGAGACTAAAGCTCTCCGGTCGAGACGTAAGGCTTTGGAGAGGTCGAAGCTGTAGGCGGCCGGAGTATGGAGTGTCCAACACACAGGACCAGACGAGTGCGCTCTGTATATACGTATGTGGTATTTCTCGATCCTTGAGGGAAATGATCCTATTTTTCCAATTCTCTACCTAGTCTTCCGCTCATACATAAAAAGCTGTAGCGTTGTAACGCGTTGTCTAGGAATTGCACCTGCCTACCGACACATGGAATAAAACAAATTTGAAATAGTACAGAATCTGGGAAAATGCTAATACACAGCATAAAAAATTCCTGTTCTCTCCCATGCTTGCGCAAAGACCAATACACCAGAAACATCAAATCAAGTCCCACAGATTCTCTGTCCCTTCAATCTGCTCGACGCGCTTGCGGATACGGCTTAAATGGCGCAGCAGGTCACTTATGGCCCTTTTCATCAGAGATTAATCGTTAAATGCCTCGCGATCCAGAGGAAATGGTACAACCTCTCCTTCATAAGAATTGGAAGATGGAGCAGCAACGCTGAAATCCAATCTGGTAGACCTCCACGGGGTGGATAAGGCTGGTGATTTTTGCTTGGACTTAGAAGACTTTAAAATAGTCTGCTCATTTTCTTCATCTGCATCCAGAAGCCTTGCCCAGTTGCCTGCAGCTTCTAGAGCGCTACTGGAAGCGTGACGGACGTGTTTCTGTGGCAGCACCGGCCCCAATTCATGCAAGGATTTGACTTCTTCGACATCTAAATCCAGAGACATCTCATATTTGCCTTGGACAGATGGACTCCGTGTCGTAGGGGACGGAGCTGACGTGACATACGAGGAATGCCCCGAGCGCTCAGATTCTCCGTCAATGAAGCCCAGGCTGTCCTCGTCGGTCGTTTCTAGAGAACTCTGAGATCAGCAATGGTAGAAGAATCGGAATTGCGAACCACTCACTGTGGTCGCATCTAGCCCGTCGACCATAGCGACAGTTTGCACAAGACCCGTCGAACTTCTCTTCGGCTTCAGCCATTCCGATGTCGCACATTTTCCAGATGCCTTTCTGTGCTTTGCAGAACGCACATGGCTCATTGGCTTCTTTGCCCCGTGTCTGCACAAACGCTGCTTTACGCGCGACGAGGTTTTTCAACCCTTTTCGCATCGGCTTCCCTTCGCTGTCGGTTTGCCAATCTAGAGGACGAACCGCTGGGAGGGCCTCGTAGTTTCTCGTGGTTTGGTTGGAAAATTCACCAGCAATTGGCAAGTCATCGCGGGAAACTCCAGGAACAACTTTTTAACGCGTTTCTAGTTAGGCTCATTTTCATCCAAAGGGAAAGTATACAGTAGCTCCGGCTGGTACTCACTCTCAATCGGAGGAAGGTAGTCCCTGCGGAGCGACTGGTGATGTTTAGGCTTGTGCATACGCTTGTTGGTGGTTTCATGATGGGAATGAACCCAAGGACCAGTGGGCTTTGGAAAAAAACGATGCGTTTTTGGATATGTTAGATTCTCCATGTCGCCTTCGCTGCCTCGCCTGGCTTTAGCACCTGTGATTGAGGGAGAGGGGGGTGTGTTCATGGCGAGGATAAGTGTGGATTGGGGAAAACCAGAGGGAAAAGGAGTCCATGTGGGAGAAAAATCATGTGTAAAGGAGGGCACCAATGCCAGCAACACGAACAGTGTCAGCGAGTCATCAAACTCCAGGGTGAATCAAAGGCTTTTGCCATTCATTGCGAGTCGGCATGGTGACCAAGATTGACGCTCGAGCTCCGGGCTAGACGTGCACAGTATTGGGAGGGTGAGGCGAGTGACCATTTAGATGACGCAAATGCCATATTCAACTCAGATAGGCGTGATATAAACGAAGACTGCTGATTTCAGCCTATTTCCCTTGAGTAACTATAGTTAGCACTGCTGATAGATTACGTCATAGGATCCATTGCTGCCTGAGGATCTGTGAAGTCATGTGTGAGAGGTAAGGCACCAACAGCTCCCCCCAGATAATAACTTGGACCAACTTAATCTTTCTTATCTCGGCTTCTCACATCAGCCCAACCGTGATGATCATTTCGAATGGTGATCAAATAGGTTCTGCTGGCAGATCCTAACACAAACCGTCACCCTACGTATACCATCTATCTTTCTAAGTCATGGAGAGCCTCGAGGACATGTCGCGTCCGCGCGATTCGGCCGACCTAGAAAGAGGAGTTGCTACACTCGACGACCCGTCTTCCAGAGCTCCATCAGTCGCCGAGGACACTTCAACAATTTCGAGTGCCCTTCAGCCCGATGAGAGAGAAACACCGTTCACTTCGGACTCCAGTATCAAACAGCCGGAAGTAGACGCAGGCGCAGGGTTGCGAAAGCCTTCACAAGACGATACCACTCCTATCCCTCCTTCACGAGTCCTGTCCCCGTTCGCTCCGGTTCCTTACAATCCACCAGTCGCGCGATCAGCCAGCGTGAGTGGAGGAGAGGAGGAAGGCGAAGAACCTCAGATCGCGACGTCGTTCGAGCGAGAGTCAACCCCAACCTCGGCGCAGAAGCGACGGTCAGTGTTTTTCGACACCGGCGAGGAAAACATAAACCGCATGCACAAGTTTTCCGTGTACGAGACGGCGACCCGGTTCTACATCGTTGGCATAAACATATCTGAGACGCGATTCAGAATTCTGAAAATTGACCGAACGTCGGAAACGGAAGATTTGAGTGTCGCGGACGATGACATCGTGTACAACAAAAGGGAGATGAATCAGTTACTAGATACCATAGACGATGGTAATAAGAGCTCCGGTGGACTGAAGCTCCGGTGCAGCGCTTGGGCTTTGCTCGGGTTCATTCGGCTCACCGGCGCATACTACATGTTGCTCGTGACGAAACGCAGCCAAGTGGCAATGCTTGGTGGTCATTACGTCTACCAAATCGATGGAACAGAGCTGATATCTTTGACAACTGCGAGTATTTCGCGCCTCAAGCAGGAGAAGAACCCTGAGGAGGCCCGGTATATCGCTATCTTGAACAATTTGGACTTGACGCGCTCGTTCTACTTCAGCTACTCTTACGACATCACCCGCACTCTCCAGCATAATGTCTCACGTGAGCGCAAAGCGCACCAAGATGGACATCCAAAACTTCAAGACCATGACTACAATACCATGTTCATATGGAACAATCACCTGCTCGGACCCGCAATTGCAACGTTGAAGAAACCTTGGGAATGGTGTCTACCCGTCATCCACGGATATGTGGAGCAAGCAAAAATGCCTATATATGGCCGTTTTGTGTACATCACGATCATTGCGCGGCGCTCCCGGTTCTTCGCTGGTGCCCGTTTCCTTAAGAGAGGCGCCAACGATCTCGGATATGTCGCCAACGATGTCGAGACAGAACAGATTGTGTCGGAGATGGCAACTACTTCATTCCATGCAGCTGGCCCGGATCTGTACTCCAATCCTTTATACACATCATATGTCCAACATCGTGGAAGTATTCCCCTTTATTGGACGCAGGAGAGCTCAGGAGTGTCTCCCAAGCCGGACATACAATTGAACCTGGTAGACCCATTCTATTCTGCAGCGGCCCTACATTTCGACAATTTATTTGAGCGATATGGGGCTCCAATATACGTTCTTAACTTGGTCAAGGCAAGAGAGAGAACACCGCGAGAGTCCAAGCTTCTGAAGGAATATACCAATGCCATCAACTATCTCAACCAGTTCCTGCCGGAGGACAAGAAACTAATCTATAAACCTTGGGATATGAGCCGTGCCGCCAAAAGCCGTGACCAGGATGTCATCGGCACACTTGAACAGATCGCTGGAGAGATCATCCCGAAAACCGGATTCTTCAAGAATGGGCGCGATGCTGAATCGGGTCTGCAGCTGCAGAATGGTATTGCGAGGACTAATTGTATTGACTGTCTCGATCGCACCAACGCGGCGCAATTCGTCATTGGAAAGCGAGCACTTGGGTACCAGCTTCATGCCCTCGGCATCATTGACGGGACAACGGTGGAGTATGACACAGACGCGATCAACCTGTTCACTGACCTGTGGCATGACCATGGTGACACAATCGCGATTCAATACGGCGGATCGCATCTCGTGAATACAATGGCAACGTACCGGAAGATTAACCAGTGGAGCAGCCATTCCCGTGATATGGTGGAAAGCTTCAAGAGATATTATAACAATTCGTTCCTCGATGCCCAACGTCAAGAGGCGTATAATTTGTTCCTGGGGAATTATATTTTTGCGCAGGGTCAGCCCATGTTGTGGGACCTGTCGACTGATTACTATTTGCATCATGCAGACCCGAGGTCATGGTCGCAAATGAAACGCCCCAGTTACATCCGCTGGTACACGCCTGACAATCTGAAGGAGAAAGAACTCCCTCCTCCTACCCATGTGCCCAATGAGCCTCTTTCTCGCTATGACGACTACTGGTTCGAGTATTACCGGCCATTGTTTCTCTCCACATTGTCTAAGACATTCCCTTTTAAAATGAACTCAACTGGTCGCTATCCTTCAGTCAGACAAGCACCTGGCCAACAGTATAACCCAAGCCCATTTGTCCCGCGAAATCCGCATGAGCATGTCCATAGAGACCGGCCTCAGCGCACTGTCAAAATTCAGGAACCCGAGATTAATTCAGCAGTCGCGTTGGCTCGACCGCGGACAGACAAAGATACAAGAGATAAACATCACCCACATGGGATCATGAAGGAACCCACCTTTGGGCTTTCTGCACCTCTTATGTCCTTCCAGTCAATGCAATCCCCAGGAGAACCGTCGGCCCCTAGCAAGGCCCAGATTGCGCAATGGACACTCGGACAGCTAGTGAAGGACTCACTAGACCCGTCCGTCACAACAGCTGAGGCTGAAGAGTACGAGCGGTACATCAACCATCCTCTTAAGGTCCCGCTAGTGATCACCTCTGAGGATGAGCTGACAGCAACCTCCCTCCGCGAACACGAATCAAACCTTGATTTGCTGGAATATGCCAACAAGTGCAACATCGAGGAGACAGTACTGGAAAACAACGCGGAGGAGAATCTGGCCGACTATGCGGAATTCTTGAATGTCTCCGACGCCGGCCTCACTGTCGTGGCAGAGGACTACGAGATGAAGCGGTACAAGCGGTATAGGCAGTGGCTGAGAGGGAAGAGTCTTTTCAAGCAGCGGGCCGAAGTGTAAATGCATTCAGTGCCGTATATATGATGTTTATGCCGTGAACGATACCCTCATATAGCATTTACCGGTAGCTTTTCTTCCATGTAAATTTTCTAGCAGGAGCGTTACATAGTACGAGAATCATGAATATATTGGTTGCCATACAGAAGTTATTTCTCAATAACCGCTATGCAAGCCAAATAATTCCCCTTTGCTCTTATCCACATCACCGATGAGAAGGTCGCGTAAGGTGTCATCAGCAGCAACTAGTTCTTCCAACTCCTTCGCGATACTATCTTTGGCCTCGAGCTGCCCCACATCCCCATCAGGCTGCAGAGGATTTTCCAGCGCCAACTTGAGTAGATACACCGATCCCTTCAGCTCCTGCTTGAGTCGGTCCATTGCGCGGCGAGTATTCTCATCCGACTCGGTCAGTCCTCCCCGTTCTTCCCGATGAGAGATTTCGTGCTCCTCGTCCACAGCATGGAGAAAACACGAGCACAGAGCGCCGATCATCTCCCCACGCCACCGCCAAAGACGCGGGTGCGCATTGAGTATGACAGCTCTGGCCACGGCCATGGAAGCAAACAGGAGAGGAGGGTACGCGGGCCCGAATGGATTCGACAGCGTTGTGTGTATGAGTGGAATGATATCCTGCAGATACTTGGTGGTGTGGATGCCAAGCTCGAAGATGACGGCCGTTACATGTTCCAGGAGCAGAGTTGACAGACGGGGGTACGGGAATGAGGCTATGGGGGATGCGGACGTCGTGCTTGTTGAGCTGATGTGGTGGAAGGAGGAGATTAGGTCATCGCGGAGCGTTTTTGCGAGGCTGGACACGTAAACTTCATTCGCTTCGTTTGTAGACGGAGAAAATTTCTGGGGAGAGTTCAAGAAATTGATTTTGAGAAGGGAGAGGAGGGCAGGATATGCGGCGCCTAACAAGCTGATGGCTTCGTCTTCTGGAGTGATGGTGGGAAGGGACAGAAGACAGGGTCTAATGGCGTCTTCGAAGACGGAGGAGAGGTTGGTGCGTTGTAGGATGTCGGACTTGCTTTCTTTGATGGGGGAGAGTAGGTCGATAAGTACCCTGCAGCCGCGGGTCTTGAACGCGGTGCTGTCGTCGTCTATCAATGCCAAGACGGGGGGAACGAGAAGGGGGACATGTGCTTCGAGGTGGGTTTTGTCCTCATGCTATGATACGTGATACGCATATTAGTGACTTCGATTTGGTTTGCTGGGTGTAAGGAAAACATACCCTGTACTGTTTGACAATCCAGGAGAGTGTGGTGGTGGCATATACATCAGAAACCTTCCATGGTTTTGATTCCGGGTCCAGGATGCTGGTATCAAAACGAGCGAGTGGAACGGGGTGGAGGTTCTTGCGTCCTGCTGCTGTGATTGCCGGGTTTCTGGTCTTTGCAAAGAGAGGCCGGATTGTCTCTTTAAGAATCTTTTCGATGCTCGACCAGAATGAAGAATCTAGTCGTAATGTTGATAGCAGTTCAATTGCGGTTGCGTGGCTTTCCGGTGTCGTCCACGGATCATCTTCTGATGTGAAGCTCGCGAGCGCAAGGATAATATGGGATGGGTTGTCTGCATCCTGGACTGGGACGAGTCCTGCCAGTAATGAAATAACTGATAAAGCCAGATTCGATCGAAGCTGCTCATCACGCATAAGCTGTCTCCTCTCTGTGAGAATGTCAGACTTTCATCAAGGACTGGATACACGCAGGATTTACCTTCTGACGTATCGTCTAACATTGTGGCAAATGCTGCCGAAGGAAGGGCCATGCTAGTCGCCCATTCATAGATATGATTTAAAACATCTTTCTCGCTGTATGACAGACTCTTTGGCTCCCGGAGCTTCAGGAAGTCCCGTGCGATAAGAAGGTTTTCACAGGTCTATTTAATGTTAGCCGCAGAGAGTCCAGGGATGTACAGTAGAGACCATGTTAAAGGCCCATACATACCTCCATGTTACTGGCATTTCCTTGAAGAGATATGTGCTCCCATAATGTATCTAGTCCACCAGGGACTGGAATGGTTCTCAGCTCTGAGTCGGTGATAGAGATCGATGTTGGATCACGACGCTGAAGCACATCATGTGCGACTTTACGGAGGTCGTCCATTGCATGAGATAAATTTCGGATTTCAATTACTAGTAGAGGTCAAAAGAGTCAAGCTCTGGAATTTATCAACCTCGAATGTCAAAATAGAAAGTAACACTGATGTTTCTGAATGTTAGTCAGCACTTGTGAAAATGGTCTTTTTCGTCTCCCGTACTTGATGATATGTACGAGACACCTGTTCTTACTGTGCCGGGTTGCCGAGTACATTGAGCCTGGCAATTCATGTCAACGTGAGCTGAAGGCATTGCTAATTATCTTATATTCTTTGCCATCAATGCTGCAGAGATGCTACGAACAAATAGGGTGTGGATGCATGTGGTCATTCCGTGCATTAGTGTTTTTATGTACAGTTCAATCGTCAGGAAAGGCCGAATTCTCCTTTCATCTGCGCGAGATGATCCAGCACCTTTTGTTTGTCAGTGATATCTGGATGGAGCAGCTGCCATTCGATTACCTCCTCCATGGCTTTACCCATCCACGGACCATTGCGGGTACCTAGACCCTTCATGATCTCGCCTCCATTGACGATCGGCTTCATTGTGCAAACATCCTGCAAATCATTTTCAATGATATAAGAGAGGAATTTGTTATATCCATCAATCACTGTTAGTCATAGAGTCAGTCTTCCGGACAATTCTTCCGCGAAGTCGCATGTAAACGTACCTTCAGAGAACTCTCCGCCCTGCATGATTTCCTGCAATGCAGATAAGGTCATGCAGAGCCTCCAGTCCTTCTTCCATGCGCGGATATACAGCCCAATCTGTTGTCGAACTTCCGCTGCAGTACCATCCATAGACCCTTTCAGTAAGGAAAACTTCACATCAATAATCTTTTCCCAGCTTTTGGCCGCATCGCCTAAAAGTGTGACTGTTTTATTGTCCGAGCGCAGACTATCGCGGGCAACTTCAGCAGACCGTGGGGGCAAAGGCTTTGCTTTTGGTCCCTCCATAACGCGCGTGGGGACATTCGACCAGGGTGCCAGAGCAGTGATAACCCAAGCGTGATAGGTCTCGGATTTATCACGAATTAATTGCGTACGGCAAAGTGTAGTAGCTTCCGCGTCATCGCGAAGCAGCCGCTCCATTGCATCATAAGCAAGAGACCAAGAATCCGTGTTGCAACGCACATCATCCTGATAGTTCGTAAAGATAGTCGGGTACAGGCCGAGACGGTCAATGAAATGAAGCGCACCCCGGGGGTCAGGCCCTGTTCATGTCAGTAAATCCAACAGCAAGAGGTAGGAATCGGGCGTGAACAACCTCGGAGCATTTTCTCCAACTCAGTTCCAACACGTTCCCGGCTAATCTTCAGTTTGAGTGCTACGCTGATGTCGTTGTTCTGCATGGCCCTCTCTGTCTCCTCTTCGATACGATAACCCAATCGGCTGGCGAAACGGATCAACCGAAGAACTCGCAACGGGTCGTCCTTGAACGTTTGATAGGGCTCTAATGGGGTTCGGATGATGCGATCTCTCATGTCTTCAAATCCTCTCCCTGTCAGGTCCTCGACCTTGGATTCGTTCAGATTGTAGAACAGTGCATTGATGGTTGCATCCCGGCGCATTGCGTCCTCCTCGGCGGTACCGAATTCCATTTGAGGGTTCCGACTATCATCCGTATAGGTCTCCTTCCGCAAGTTGACCAGGTCGATGTCAAGACCGAAGATCTTCGTGGTCACGGTTTCGAGGTGTTTGGACTTCTCCGGATTTGCTTCGATTTTGTGGAGACTGACGATCGCCTCGCGCATCTCGCCGTTGGCATGGTTGGTGCGGTATTTCTCAAGGTTCTCCGGTTGGTCCAGATACTCCTTGAGCCGCATTCCGAACTGATAGCCGGTCATAGTATTAATGGCGACATCGATATCCTGGCTGTCTACTCCGAGCAGCTTGTCGCGCACCCAGCCTCCAGTGAAGCGCAAAACAATCGGCTGAATGTCTGCATCTTTCCGTCCCGCAGCAATTTCCTGTTCCCGAATGTATTCAGCGACATCCAACAGAAGGCTCCTCAAGGTGTTTTCGATTGAGGTGAGGTGAATGGTCATGGTGGTTGAAGTGGTGTCGTGGGGCGAGTGGGAGACCGAAATGCGCCTTCTCTTGCTCGCTCGCTTTGGAGAAGAGTGGGGAGACTCTCTATGGCTCATGAGATAGCGAAAGTAGAAAGGTCGAGGACGGGAGAATTGCAACAAAGGTGGGGTGCTGGAAGTCAGTGGGGAGCTTCTTGAGAGGGTCCTAGGTGCGGCGGACACATGGAGAGCTCGGAAGACTGTGCGGAAGGATGGAGTCTCAGAGAAGAAGCGAAGGGGTTGCGAAATGAACATTGACTCCAGCCATTCCAAGAGTGACTCACTGTCCAAGAGGTGTAAGCGGAGAGAATATATCGGACACTGAGAGGAGACGACTCCTTTGGAGTCATTGCATGTCACTCATTCACCGCCTTCGAGATGAGGTCCACAATCGTCCACAACACCACACCAGGGCGCTTGACGTGTAAACGATTGCTACAGAAGAGTCGCGGCTGCTGGTTAGTGCAATTTGAACACATATGATCGGGGATTTATGAACAGCCTTTCTGATTTAATCTCCGAGCAGCAGCCACTAATCGCCCTCGCATCCCGTTCGGCCGTTCTGCCGCGGCGACTGAGTTGGCCTCCTCCGTCATCCGAACAACATCCTTGACTTCAATCTTCTTCTTCCTTCTCCCTCCATTGTCGTCCCATACTTGCTCCGCCGCCACGATCTCTCGTTCTCTTGTCTTCCATTTCTGTTCGTTTCCTCCAGTCCATGGGCCCAATAGTCCTTTGTACCCCAGTTAGTCCCGCATCGGAAGCTACGTGGTGTCCATGACATCGCCCGGAGATGCCACTCCGGTCAGACCTCCGCCGTCCTTCTCGCCCGGCGTTCCGCGTGTCGCATCCAAGACGAGATATCCGGATGAGCGTCGCAACTCGTCATCTGCGTCTATAGATTCGGAACTGGTTGATTCCACTGTCGGGTCCTCGCCGACCCCTCCTCTCTCCGCCACCACCGCGGAACTTCCCATCAGATCCGCATCTCCCCAGGCACGATCCGTACAATCGTCGACACCGCAATTGGCCCGATCGTCTCTGGGTTCCCCAATAGAAGGACGGCTGGATGCTGCAGAGGATATACGCTCACTGATTGTTCGATCATTCTCTCCGGTAGTGGGGGTTTATGCGTCCGTGGATACCGATGATCTCATGCGCCAAAAAGGGTTCAAGGGTGGGTTTTGGGAATTGATACGACCATTCGGGGAAAATGTGCCGGGAAAAGTTGTGATCCGGGATAGTGTGGGATCGAGTCGTCCTTGGGAGGACTTTGGGGTGCGGTTTGTTGATTTAGGAGGTAGCACCGGGGGCTTGTACGACTCCAACGCAGCGCGGACCTCCCCTCTGGCACAGGTGGAAGACGTGTTGGAAAAACAGCTGAACTCGGACGATGACCCGCTGAGCGGCTCTTTCCGTCCCAACGATCTGTTGAATACGCCAACCAGCTCCCCATTATATAAGGACTATCTCCGTCAACTTCTCTCTATAGCGTCTGCGACGCCCCATGAAACTTTCCGCCATCCGGTTGCCAGTATCATCGCGATCAGCTCTCGCAACACGACCCCTCTTGAGTCTCTCCGGCAGCTCTATGCTGATACCAGCAGCGGCGATAGACGCCTCCCGGAGTGGATTCACCCCGAATATCTCCGGTATTATGTTCTCGTTCATGATGAGGATCAGGATGATATAACCGAATCAACAAAGCTCTATGACCAGATGAAGCGCCATTTTGGATTACATTGTCACCTTCTCCGACTACGCAGTAACCAGTGTGTTCTCACGGACGACGACAGTGTCCGAATGCCGGAGTGCGAATGGCTTTCTCCGGCCGAACGGTTGTCAAGTACCACAGGTATGCTCTGGTCACTGATGATCCTTTTATATTGCTGCTCTAACTCTAATCAGATACCCTTGTGGATCTTGATACCGACGGCCTACCATATCTATTCGAGTCCGATGTGATGGCTATTAAGGCTTTCATACGCGAGCTAGTCGCCCAGTCAGTTATACCGTACATGGAAAACCGCGTAGCGATCTGGAATGACCAAGTCGCATCGCGGAGGCGCGGTATAAGTGGCCGGTTTATGTCCATGTCCCGCCGATGGGCCGGTTTTGGGTCTAGTTCCCGGTCTGGTCTAGGATCAGGGGGTGGTGTTAGTGGCAACTATGACGGCAATCATGGCTTCTACAAACCAGACTCTCCCGAAGCCGTACTGCGCAAGATGGCCGATTTCGCTTTTATGCTACGTGACTGGAAGTTGTCAGCGTCTACTTACGAGCTTCTGCGATCGGACTATGCGAATGACAAAGCTTGGAGGTATCATGCGGGGGCCCATGAAATGTGCGCCGTCAGCATGCTGCTGAACCCACTCGCCATGCCCGCGAAAACGAAACTCGAGGGTGTCGATCAGATGATCGAGACTGCCTGTTACTCCTATCTTACACGATGTTCCGATGCCCCCAATGGTCTCCGATGTCTGACACTCGCCTTGGAGCTACTCAAATCCCGTGGAGGATCAGCTATTGAGAGTGCGACGCGGTGGGCCATGCGGGCCATGGACCTGGGGCTAGTCGGACCAATTGGCCAGGGACTGTTCAGTGAGAGGATTTCTGCTTGCTACGCATCCCGAAATCCGATATCCGGTGTTGGATGGGGCGCTCGTCGCCGCAAAGCCGGGATGTGGGCCGTCCTTGCAGCTGACCTGTGGCTGCGACTTGGACAGCCCGCGCTGGCATCGTCAAGCCTGGAGGAGGCTGAGCGCCTCTATGCGGATGTTCTCGATCATGACGGTGTTTTCACGATGCCTGAGATGCAGACGTTCATCGACAACCTACGCCATGCGGTAAAAGTGGAATACCTTGGGACTCGAGGGTTGGACACGAGCGATGAAACAATTACCGCCAGTGCCCTTGGCACAGAGGAGACGAGTGAACAACTGGACAAGCGCAAGAACCGCCGGTCACTTATTGCTAACCCCTTGGATTCTGGTGGTCTCAACCCCGGCCAAGTGATGGGGGACCATAATAATCCCGCGAATGACGATTTTGAACGAGCCTAGGTATCGCAATGTCCCTTCGGCGTACAGGATCATATTATATCTAATAGACTCGAGGAAATGCATTTTTTGCTGTATAACACATCTGACTTGGTTCTCGTAGTGTATCTTAACTGCACTAGTAGCTTGCGAGGGCCGAGGATGTTATCTCTCACGTGATGCTCCTTATCGATATCGGCGGTGCGCAGCAACCACCGACGATCTGCATTGTTGACACCCGTCACCACCAGTTCCTCCATTTCAATCATAGGCAGAATACAACCCTTGCTCATAGACTCGAAAGAGGACCGTCTCAACGGTGACTCACAATGAACGACCTTCTCAACTTCATCCTCTCTCTCGAAGCGTTCCGAAAGTACGCCCCTTCGTTCATACCCACTTAGATATCTGCAAACTAGTACACGAGCTCAACAAAATCCACTGCAGGAACCGCCTCCCCTCTCTCTATTCCGACTTCGCTATCCACCGCAAAACCAATCCAGATGGGTACGCCGTTAACGTTGCGGCATGGGAGCAAGCACTCACGAAAGCCGCGCGCGCCGGCCACATCGCCCCCCACGGCGGATCCAACGTCAACACCTCCTCAGACCCCCACCACCGGAAAACCGACCACCTTGTCCTGCGTGTTGATCAATCATTACTGCGCGATCTTGAGACGGCAGAGTGGGGCCGGCCGGTAGCGCTGGGGGCTGTTTTTGTAGGTTCCTGCTTCGCATTGTGTCTTTGGGTGTGTCTGGTTACTGATCGGATCGGTTGCGTGTATAGGACGAAGCGGTTCGCAATCGGAGTATGGTGCCCGTGCAGGTATTTCGGACGACGCCGGGTTGTCTGCGGAAGCCGCAGTGGAATTTGATTGACCCGAGTGTTCTGAGTCCTTGGAATGTGATGAGCTGGGGTATGAAACAATTGAAGGGAGCAGTCGGGTTTGGGCTGGATACGCCTGCGCTGCAGGCCCAGGAGTTGGTGTTGGTGGGCAACCTTATGGTTGTTAATTTCGTTACTTCTGATAGTCCTGGTGGTTTGATTCGCTAATATGTCACAGGAAGCTGCGGACCGAATTGTGAAAAAAGTTATGGGCCAGAAGCCATCCAAGACGGATGTCATCTACTCGAAAGAAAGCTTTGTGAATGCATTTGCTGCGATATTTGGCGGCCAGAGTGAGCTGTCTGACGCGGATATCGATGTGCTATTGCTATATCTATCTCGCGAGAGCGGTGCCATCGCGTACGATGGCAAGGTATGTATATTTGTCGTGGCATCATATGTACTAGCGCTAATTACAGGACAGACCATCAGGTTCAGACCCTCAAATGACGCCCCTAAAGAGATCACCCAGCAAGATAGTACCATCGCCTCGATCAAAACCCTTATGTCCACCATGGAGAAACAAGTGGACAGTCTGGAGAAGAAGATTGCAGAGTTGAATGTGACAGCAAAGCTTGCGCTACATAACAAGAACCGAATCTCGGCGCTCTCAGCAGTCCGCTCGAAGAAGCTCGCAGAGCACAATCTCCAGCAGAGGCTGGACACCTTGGCACAATTAGAGCAAGTCTATGTGAAAATTGAACAAGCAGCTGATCAGGTAGAGTTCGTGCAAGTCATGGAGGCAAGTACCGGTGCTCTTCGTGGACTCAACGCCCAGGTTGGCGGTGCGGCCAGGGTTGAGGACGTGGTGGATGAATTGCGAGACGAGATGTCCAAGGTGGACGAGATCGGAAACATCATGAATGAGGCTGGTCCTCAGATTGATGAGACTGAGATCGACGATGAGCTGGAGGAGCTGGAATCCAATGAGCGACGCGCCCAGGAGGAGGCCGAAGCAGAAGAGACGCGCCAGAAGCTGGCCGAGCTGGACAGTCTCGAGCAAAAGGCGAAAGAGGCTGCACGCACAGCAGTCTCCGACCAGGAAGTAGATGCCGACTTACAAGACAGTATCGGAAAGCTGTCACGGATGTCGGTAGAAGAGGGGCCCGGAACCACAGCGCAGTGAGAGCCGCAGCACTGGTATTTGAAGTTTTACCCCTGTCTTAAAGCCGCGGATTGCCGAGAGGTACATCGATGCAACGCATATTCAATAACTGCAACGCAATTCCTTAGCTGTTACTGGGTGGCTGGCCTGTGTCAGCTTCAGTTTGGATAGCTTCTACCGCTGTCAAGTCTATGGTGGAGACTCCATTCGGCTGGTCTTCGTCTACTGCTTCGCATGGCTCTTCGGGCCGTGGCGCCTCTTGGGACATATGAAGTTCTGCAGATGCCTGGGGTATTGTCGTGCGGACTAATGCATCGCTCCGTTTACGTGCATTGGCGATCAGTTTCTTGAAATCGTTATCATGGTTCGCTGACCATGCGGATGCGTCAAAGTCTTTTCGCATGACGCTATTCGAGGATTCAGCAGAGGGAGCCGCGCTGCCTCCCTGAGTTCGCTCCCAGACACTGAGTTCTTGCAGCAGTTCTCTCTTGGACTTCGGTGTCTTCGAGTCGCAGTTGGCATTCCATAGGTTCATCCATTCCGTGTGGCGTCTTTGAAGTAAGATGCGGGGACCCCAGTTTGGTATACCCAGCTCCGTCATTTTCTTCCGCAATACTGAATCTTTAAGGATAGAGTAGTTGATCGTCGGGAGTCGCTCTCGAGGCTTGGCGGGTTGCTGTTGCATAGGCTGCAAAGATCTAGACGAATAAATTAGATTTTCCGAATGGGAGCGAGAGTGAAGCGGCATCTTACCCAAAATTGGCTGGCTTGGGAGGAGTTCCAGTACAGAGGTCCAGATGTTGAAAAACGGCTTCGTTTTTCATCCTCCGTTTACAGATCGGACAAGCGACCAAGCCATCCTCTGCTCTTCAGTCAGCTTTGATGTTGATCGCCACACCAAGTACGTTGTAGAAGAGCATACCCGGTATATATTCGTCGTCTTGACTATCCTCGATGACCTCCACGGCAGTATTCTCTGACGGCGTCCGCGCGACGCCTTTGCTTCGCGAGCGAGTCTGCCTTTCCTCCGATACGGCCGTGGTTTCACCGGAACCGTCACCTACCTTCCGTTTCTTCGACGCTGGGTTGTGGCCACTTCGCTCCTCCTCAGCGGCAGTTTTCGCCAGCTTCAGAACACTCGGTCTCGCGTTCTGGAACGCGTCGACGAGCTCCTGCACCGCCCAATTCCGCCGCAGTTTCAGTTCCTGGTCGGAACTCCTACACGCGGGACATTTGCCTTCCGAGCTCAGGCACCGTCGGATGCACAGGGAGCAGAAAGTATGGCTGCACGATGTGATCACGGGGTTGTCGAAGAAGTCCTTGCAGACCTGGCAACGGAGCGCGGATTCTAGAGGCGTGAGGAGCGACAGCGGCGTGTCGAGCCAGTCGGTGGAGTCTGGGAGGTCAAACGAGGGCTCCATTGGAAGCGGATGGAAGAGATTCCGCCCCGGGAGTGAGTGAGGTGGCAGTGAGACAGGGAAGAGAGGAAAGAGAGGCGAAGATTAGATTGAGAGATCTCTCTCGGATCTCTTTCGTTGGACGCGATGGCGATCTGCATTTTGCCGCGCCACACCGCCTACGCGTTTCTCAACAAGATTACTCTTTTGGGAGATATCGTTGCACTGTCTTCATCTTGGAGAGTGGCCTTTTTAATGTGCCGAGTATTGTGTGTGCGTGATCATTTCTTAAATGTCTTGATGGCCAGAGCACGGTGGGTGACGAAACTCGATTCTACCTTAGTGGACGCTTGATATATATTCGCGACGGTCTACAAACATGTAGAACAACTACGAGTAAATTTTAACATGACTCAAAATGATTCTTTGGCTAATTTCTTGGGTATCTTTGTAATGGATCTCGCGTAGGCTGTGGCAGTTATCCGACTTCTGATACGGAGGCCCACGAACATCGCCAGGAAGATATGCAGGTCCAACTTCTGCGTACTCCCAAAAAGCTTCAAATTTGCACTCCCGCCATGCCCCTACACACGAGTCTACTTCGTCGGCAGCCACGCGACAGTGCCCTATCACATTGCCACAGTCGTCGAGGTAGACCATGAGAAGCTCCCCATTCACCTGAGCCTGCTCATCTTCAACGGGAGCAAACGATACCACATACGCCTCTTGATATATCCGATAATCCAGTTCAGCATCTTCATTTCATGTCACAACGTTCATCTTTCAATTTACTGGCAGGTATATACGAGAAGCAGAGACATCAACCCCGTGTCCCTCCTTCGCCGGCTTAAGGAGATTTTCCGGATTCAGATTTGAGGACTGCGTGAGTGTTCATTCTTGAAATTAACTGAAGCAGTGGACGAGAGGTATAGGACGGTATGCTTGTCCGAGGTACGATGGGGAAGCTACCTCAACATCAGCGTACATGGAGATCAAATAGGTAAAGCGTCGCTGGTTTTCGGAACCATTCATTTACCTTCTTGAAGAATCAGAGTCGATATTATCCACATACATTGGTCAACTTCTACGGTCAAAGGATGGTAGTGGGCAATGGAGATAGTATAGTTCCTTCTACGCAATGGAGTCGCACCGATAATGACCTTGAACTTGTCATTGGTCTCTATATTGCTTTGAAACTGCATGTGCAAGTCACCGTGCATGTCAGCCTCGGACTATCACCGACGTCGGATTTCCCGAGAACAGTCATGGCATTACGTTTGCATTTCCATTATGTCCTGCAGTTATGAGATGCCGATGCTGTACGCATTAGTGGACCCCCGGCCTTCCCAATGCTCGAGTGAGTATGCCCTCTTCGATTAAGCTGAGCGTCAATACTTGCATCCGCATAAAAGGGCAGCCTAGGGTAAATAGCCCCGAGATGGATTCGGGCTAACTTCCGTCGTTATAGTAGTGATGGGGCCTTTTAGACATGTCCTATCAAGACCAGGGGAACGTTTCGTGGATAATTACCTGGCAGACAAGCCACCGTCCAGCCAGATGGCTTCCGACTACATTCCGCCAACCTCATCCCCTGTAGCAGTGTGTATCCGGAACGAGTTCCGTCCAGAGGTGCATGTGTCGAGGTGAATCCGCTGAGGGCCAAGGACGACGTATACGCGACCCACTTTATGGCCGACCTACTGCAGCGCTTAATGACTTGATGCAGAATAGGGCCAGACTCCGCACCGGCCAGCCTCTGAGGACTCCTTTTACTCAGGGGGAATTGTGCCAAGCGATTTAAGCACGGCCAAGCCATCGGAAGAAGGGCTGATCTTTTGCTCTTCCTCTCCTGATGGAGAGGACTCGTCATCCCTTACGACTGAGAGAGCGCCTCGTCTGTTGCCCTCAAACACCGGAGGCATATGTCACAGGGATGGTAGTGCTTGTGGTATCAAAATCGCGCCAATGATGGAGGAGGGAGAGGGTGTTTACATGTCCCACCGGAATTATCAGTGCACACCCTTGGGCATGGATGGATGACACTGCCGTGAAGGATGTCGGGAAGTTATTGAACTACACTACTCTTAACACTAAACAAACGCAAGGATAGCACATCGGAGAGGTCTAGGTCACCGAATAATGGGGAGAGGAGCCTATATATACTTCAATCTGCTCTACAACTTCCGCAACAAGTCACTCAAACAGTACAGTTTCCTTCTCATTGAACCTCTTATACTACCATGCATGCCAAAACCCTCGTCTCTCTGTGTCTCCTGGGATGCTCTGCCCTAGTCGCAGCCCACCCAGGCCACCAAGAGCCACACGCCACGCGTGACCTCCTATCCTACAAGGCGCATATGCGCCGCGGCCTGGAGAAATGCGCCACAAACTTCGAAGACAGCGGACTCAATGCCCGCGCCTTAGTCCGCCGCGCTGAAATCGCAAACCAGCACCGCACCCGCAAGCTCGCAGCCCGCGACACCGCCGACGTGCTGAACACCACGCACCTCTCGTCGGCCGGCTACACCCTCTCCACCCCCGAGTCCGAAATCTTCAGCACCAGCAACACCTGCGTCCTCAACCCAGAGGGCGAAACCGGCCCCTACTTCATCAAGGGCGAGTACCTCCGCACCGACGTGCGCGAGAACCAGCCGGCGTGCCGGTCACCCTGGAGTTCCAGTTCGTCGACGTGGAGACCTGCGAGCCCATCGCGGGCTTGTATGCGGATATCTGGAACTGCAATGCTACCGGCGTGTACTCGGGGCTTGTCGCGACGGGGAACGGGAACTCGAATGACCAGTCGAATCTGCAGGCTACGTTCCTGCGTGGCGTTGGGGCTACCGATGCGGATGGGGTGGTCACCTTCGACACCTTGTTCCCGGGGCACTACTCGGGTCGGACGACGCATCACCATGTTGTCGCGCATCTGAACGCGACTGTGTTGCCAAATAATACTCTCAGCGGAGGGAGCGTGCCGCATATTGGACAGCTGTTCTGGGATCAGGACTTGATTAACGCGGTCGAGGCGACGTCTCCGTACAGCACGAATGATGTGGCTCTGACTACCAATGCGGAGGATAGGGTGTTTTCTGACGAGACAGCGGGTACCACCTCGGACCCGGTTATTAACTATGTCTATCTGGGGGAGGATCTAGCTGATGGGTTGCTGGGCTGGGTGACTATTGCGGTTAACCAGTCAGCGACGTATTCGCCTGCCTATAGCTACGAGTGGACGTCCAGCGGCAGCGTTGCTGTGTCCGGACACTCGGGTGATAATGTCAATGGTGGGGGCGCAGGTGGCTCCATGCCCTCTGGTACTATGCCCTCGGGTGGCTTTCCATCTGGCAGCCCTCCATCTTGAGGTGGTTGAATGACTGAACTGTTGGGATGTGAACGGAATTCGGTTGAAGGAACGAGGATATGTATTCCGTAGCTACTTAGGTATGTCGTATATTGAGAAGAGTGTTGTATTCTGACTGCTATCCCTTGTCTATATTGAATTGATGTGTTCGTTGTATCGTCATAATGTACGTGTAGGAACGTAAGGTATATTGAGCCCCAAGCGCATGCCAGCACGTCTTCAGTCGGGTTGCGTCCTGGAACCTGCCAGGGGCGGATTTGGAATCCCTCTTCACCGTTTTACCAGGCCAGACAGGGCGCGAGTGAGGCAGAATGCCAGGCTGGCGAACTCGCGTGGAAAATTCTTGCTCTCGTCTCAGACCCTCCGCCTGTTCATGTAGCAATCTGTCCATCTCTCCGAGCCACACCATACATAGTCGGATTTGCTGGCCAGAACGTCGTGGAAGATTCGTCTAGCGTGGTGACCGGCGTCTCAGGAAGCATGCCTCGCGTGAGGAGTAGCTGGGCAATATCTGAGCGACCTGTGGTGAGTGCCGCCTGCAGAATCTTCATCATGGCCAAAGCATCATCGCAACACGTGAGATCCACACTTCTGACGAGCAGGGCATCCACTACGTCGTGGTTCTTGTTCGCCAGCGCGAGTTGAAGGGGTGTTTCAGAATCCTTGTTGACCGCGTTTGGTTCTGCGCCGTAACTGAGAAGTACTCGAGCAATGCGCGCAACATCAGCTGCGTTCGAGCGCAGAGCATGAATGAGGGGCGTATCTCCCGTCTCGTCGACGAAGTTTGGATCCGCTCTCCACTCCAGCATCGTCTTGACCAGCTCATAGTCACCAGAAACAACTCCGTGCACAAGTCCGGGAGAATATACCCCGTACGGGCGTCCTTTCCAGTGATGCGACTGGACGGAGAGAATGACATGGCGATATCTGTCCAGCAGGTAGTCCACCAGACCCTGGTCTTTGTCTGAACAAGCGCGCAAAAACACCGTGTGGCGGACCTCCTCGTCCTGAGCAGATAGATCAGCCCCCGCCTCGAGAAGCGGCTTCACCACCGTCCCCGAGTATGTATTGTTGGCCAGCTGCAGCAGCGTCGTGCCCTCTCGGTCGCGAAAGTTCGCATCACTCCCGTGCTTCAGCAATAGGTCGACCATTTCCTCCTGTCCGTCGGGGCGGTAGAAATAATTGAAGCGACAGCAGTGGCATTGTTTGTCGCGGTTCATGGCACCGGGGTCGAGTGCCCACGCCAGCGGCGTCCAGTCCATTTTTTTATCCTTCTGGTGAACGGAGGCGCCAGCTTCCAAGAGCAGCTTGACTGCGGGCACTCTGCCGTTATACACCGCAGCAAACAAGGGGGTCCAAGTATGCACAATACAATCCAGGGGGAAGCCGCGGTCGATGAGAAGCTGGAGGATCTCAACATACCCGCAACCCGCCGCCCTCAAGACATAATCGTGCCCCTTGGCCATGGCATTAGAGGCGAGCTCTCCCCCTTTCCAGTCCAGCAAGACTTCGACACATGTCCTGTCCCGAAAGTCAATGGCGGTCGAGAGGAGCTCGTAGCCATTGAAGGGGCCGTCCTGATTAATGTCGTAATTTTGCTCTCTCGCTTCGAGGGCTCGCAGGGCTTTGTAGTTCTCATACTTTTTCCAGCGGGCTCTAAACGCAGTCCAGGAGAACTGCAGGCGGGACGCCTCGCGGATGAGGCGCTGGGCAAGGCCGTATGAGTCCCGCTCGAGGGAGGCAATGAAGATCTCGCCGTCGTTCCGCGTGAGGGCTTGCTGGTAGAGATACGGAGTTAAAAGTCGGTGCAGGTGGCGGTTGGACCGACTCAGGGCGCTGATGTCGCGGAGAGGAGTGACAGTGTCTGCTATGTCGAGGATCACCTCGGAAGGAAGCGCGAGGAGTGACATTTCAGGATGTCGTCGAAGTCCGCATGGGTTGATGCTCTGACTACACTCATGTCACGGGCGGTGGATGTCTCTGCTACAGGAGGAGGGAAGACACGGGCTCATTTGAGCCTTTATAGAAGGATGAGATGAACCCAGCACGGCATGAGATGACTGGGAGGGGTGCATCTCGCGCACTGGAGCATACGCGATGGATCCTTGGCAAGTGGGTCGACACGGCGATGCGACATTTCTCGTGCAGGCGCATCACGGGGAAAGGGCCCAGTTTTGCCCCAAGTTCGACCAATATCGGCCCCGTCTGCCTCGCGAAATGCGGGGAGAGATGCGCATTGAGTGTCAATCGTCTTATCTATTCCGGTTGTCAAGCCCGTCTGGCAGTACGAGAACGTCATATCCTGCGATGATATGCGCTGCATGTTCGTGACGTGGCTTGAAGCCTAGGAAATGTATGTACGATCGAGATCCTCACAGGGTGGTCGTTGCGATGTCACCTACATCGATATCGTCTTGATGCTTGGCGGAGGTGATGAAGATACAACTGTCCTTCCCAGAGGCCAATAACCAGGGGGGCACAAAACGCCACCAGGAACACTGACGATGAGATAAGATTAACTTTCCCTCTGTTTAATCACCCCTGAATGCTCAAGGCAAGGATGCCGAGGGCAGGCCGCACTGAGCCGTGTGCAGGAAGCCTGTTCAGGATGAAGGCTGGCAATGACGCCTTGGTATAGTGATGCTACACCGGCTTATTGGTTGCCAGACCCCCCGTAAATGGCTCCTGTCTGGGGTCAGTCAGCCGGTTCCTTGGCTCGTTCCAGGATGCCCGGAGCGGTTATGGGATTGACCTGGATGCCGGACTTAGCGGAACGCCACCGAGCAGACTACTGTCGCGCGATGATCCTATAGCCATGGTCTCCAATCATAGACACTGCAAGTAGGTTCACTCGGCGGTCGGTTTGCTTCTGATTAGACAGGCATGCTGTCTAGAAAGGGGAGGTGGGGCGAAGATACCGAATGCAGTCCATAGAGGAGAGTCTTGAAGACTGGGTTCGCAAGTGTGTACTCCGACTCTCATGCCATGGCATCCATGTGGTTCGACAGGTCAAGTCGTGTGCAAGACATCCCCGTACGCCGTGCGAGGTGGTATCGATGCGACACCACGGAAAACTTTCCCGATTCTCCCAGCCGAGAATCACATGTTTGCTGAAATCCTCCGTCTCGTCCCGGCTGCTCTAGAGATCTCGACATCTTGGCCCAGCTCACACACAACCAGGCACGATGGACTATGGACTTAGCCAGAGTGCACGGCCTCGCTCGCGTCGAATCCACCTCCGAGTGTACCCTCGCATCGATCCCAGCATGCATGGCGCCACGAACGGAAGCGATAGCCGAAACCACGGTACAGTAGATTACCATCGACATGCATGGCTGATGTCAGAGGCTCTGTCCGTCGTGTGCGGCGGGGTGGATGGAACTGAACGAGAGTGCGAATTGGACATTGGGGGCTTTGCGTAAGACTAGTTCCGGCGCTAAGTACAGACGGCGTCTTAGTCGATGCACCGGCGGCTTCCGACTCTCCATCACAACGAGCTGATGAGCGGTGTTATTGGCAGACGCATGTTCATGATTATGCATTCTCTGCCTGAGCACACCAGGCAGCTGTTTTCTGCATAGAGAGTCGGGCTACGTCATTTACAGAGTATTTGCTGAGCATGACATGCGACTTCCATATGGTGCATGTCATATAGTTCTTGTCGGGATTCCAGTATAACCTTGTCTTTTCACTTCTTCTGACGCCTAATGCCAGGACATGTATGAGGTATATCCTGTCATCTTATCCAGTCCCAATCTGGTCGTCGACCATGCTTATACTCCGCCCAGCGAGCCTGGACTATGTTCCACCAGTCCCTGGACGTCTCAACTGCGGTGTCACACATTCGCTCGTATTGTCCATTCAGAACTTCCCGATCGGGATGATTGACAGCCGTTAGACTGCCGAAAAACAGCGGAATAACGAGAAACGGCAGGAGTTCCTGTCGATCGATTCCGGCCATATCGGCAAGAATTTTCTGCAGACCGTCCTGTGCTTTCCATCCATCGACATCGCCAGGGTGTATAATGAAATACGTCCATACGAAAATCGCCGACTGATATGACCGGTATAGCATGCAATACTGCGGCGTGGAAGCTCCTTCGTCCGGGTTCCAGTTGTCGAGTTCATGCCAGATCTGAACTGCCTGTGAGATATGGTGTGGCCCCAGGCTCGACGTTTGCCGGGCCTGGCAATGCACGGCATGGACCCGTTGTATCAGGTCATACAGCTTGCCTCCAGGCTCTAGCTCAGTCGTTCGGTTCTCTCCTCTAATTCCCCGTTGCGCTGCGACAGGGGAGGATACATCCATCACTCGACCGGGCAAAATGTACGTCTCGAAAAAGCTGAGGATGGCTGGATCCATTTGAAGAGGATAATATCAGGCTGCCCCGGTTAGTCAGTAGCCGATATGGAGAATAACCCAGGCCTAGGACATACTTTCCAATATATACCTCCGCGTGAATGATGGTGATGATTTGGACATCGCTGGGGCTGACTTCCGCGCTCCACCTTCGACCGGGAAACCACGCTGCTCTTCAATCTTTGCAACAAGATGTTCCTGGTCCACATCACTACCAGCGCCTGTTGCGGCTACTATAATATAGCAGCCGGGCTTTCGTCTCATTTTGGAAGTTCTTTACGTACCATAATGAGAAATAGTGATACGGAGGCCTTAGCGTTAGACGGTTACGGGTCGCAAAGATCTAGAAACCGCGATATTTGTGGAGCCATAATTCCACCAAACGAGCCGTCGAATTAGTAGCGTTGCTGCATCAGTTTCCTCAAGACATAGTGGGATAGGTATAGAGGATGCGATCTGGTTCCCCGAGATATTATCAGAATTCGTCCGGAACAATCTCCAAGACGGACCCGATGAATCAAAGCCGTGCTTCCAGCCTCCGTACAATGACAATAGGAACAGAATACCAGATCGACAGGACCCTCTGCTGAACTGTGGATCCACACTTGCTAGTGAATGCACAGGCCTTGATCAACATAGACCGGCATGAGTTCCAATTGTGGAGAAAGCTACGTGAGGCCCGCTGGGACATGGAAGATGGCCGTCTTGATTACACCTGGACGAACGATTTCATACCGCACCCTTGTACTCTTTTAAAAACAGACCTCTTCTATGTCTAGCCATGGTGGTCAGGTAAACTGATGGTCATTGGAGCATGGACTTGGAGCTGGCGTCACGGTAAGTCAATGTAGGATCCACGAGACATTGGCAAGGGGCTTTAGTCCTTCCGAGGAGGGCAAACATTTTCTGTGGAGCGGTCTAGACATCGATTGCATTGTCTCTGCCCCTCTGACTGGGTCTCGGAAGAATTAACAATGCGGAGATATAGAGACCCTGGGCTAGGGGTACGTTGACAATCAAGTTTGCAGCGGATATCGCGCTTCGACAGTCATTGAATCTGCGGTAGGGCCTAGGCAGATGACCGACTCCGTTACCTCTTCTTTTCAACCGGTGATCCGGGCGGGCAAATTTAATGTTTCAGGAGATGCATATGCCATATGATTCGTAAAAACTACTGTGAACGCCCAGTGCTCCCAACGCAAGCAAAACCCAGCAGTATAGCATGAATCAAACAAGGAAACCCAATTGTCACGATGCTGCATCCTCTTCAGAACCCCTCATACGAGCAGCCATTCTAGCACTATGCGCCGCGTATTTGCATCGCATCCTGATAGCCTCACCGTAATTGTAGAAAATAAGCGGAAACGGCAGACACGCAAGCGTCAGAAACGCCGGGACCATCGACGCCCAGTGAATCCCCAGGTTCTCGTACATCTTCCTAGTAAATAACGGAAACGCAAACCCCAAAAGCGACCTCAATATAGTATTAGCAGCCACTGCAGACGCGCCGTATATGGTGTACACATCTAGCAAGTAGTTGATCGTCACGAGAAACAGAATGATCAGACCAAACCCAAACGGCACAGTCGCAAGAACTGACACCATCCAATGAATACTGGGTTCATTGGTCCACGCAAACCAGATCAACCCGCCAGGCAGCGCGATCGTCGCCACCAGACAGGGCGGTAATCGGGCCTCCGGGGGCGCACGGCCATGTGGAGAGCTCTTGGCTACGCGATTGTATCGCCGGTTGTCCCAGACGTAATACAGCAGGCCGACGATCTGGCCGACCCCGACGCCCAGAAACGACAGCCCGGACACGCCCTGGCTCCAGCCCCGTACGTCCCCGTACACATATGGGAAGGCCGGGAATGTCAGGTACAGCGTGCCGTACGCGATAGCCATGAGGATCGCAAAGAGCAGGCAGATGGGTTCGTAGATGAGGAGCTGCCACGGACGGAGGACCGACTTGCTCAGCAGGCCGCGCACTCTCTCGCGAGGTGTCTGGCTCACGTCGTCCAAGATGCTGGCGTGGACTTTTCCCGTCTCATTAGTGAGCTTCTTTGCAAGGCGCTGTAGAATAATCGGTTCATAAGTCTCCGGAATGAGCGCGCCCAGGATCCAGATGATCCCCGACAAAACGCTGCAGATCCCCAGTATCCACCGCCATCCAATCTCCGGCGCGGCAAAGTTTGCCATGAGTGGTGCGATAACGGGGGCCATCGACGGTGCTGCGGCGTAGAATGTGGACACGGAGCCGCGAAACTGGGGCTCCCAGATATCTGATATCACGCCACCGCCGTTGGATAGCGGCGAAGAGCCGAACGACCCAGCCAGGAACCGAAAGATCAGAAGCGAAGTGGCATTCTTCGACCCCGCAGCTGCAGCATTGAATATAGTAAACATCCCGAAGCTGAAGACAAAGACGGGCCGACGTCCAAAGATCTCTGATAGTGGCGCCCAAAATACCGGGCCTATTGAGAACCCCAGCACGTATAACGACATTCCCAGCGTAGCTCCGACTTCAGAGAGGCCGAACTCTCTCATCACCTGCGCTTGTCCGCCGCTGTATGCTGAGCTCGCAAAGGCGACGGTGAAGGTGGAGAAAGCCATGAGCATGGTGGTGGCCCATTTGGCACGTGCTTGGAAGTTCTTTGGATTCAACGGGTCATTCCTGAGAAAGGTCACCCTGATTAGGTCCTCTGCAGTCCCCGTACCGATCCAAGCAGTCATTCACGGTGTTGTGATGGGTGCTTCAAGTTGTGGTGCTATCTATGATCGACCGAGGTGCTAGGATCGCACACTCTCAACCCTGAAATCGGAACAAGCGCACCAGAGTGAGGAGATAGACCGATGATCTGAAATCAAAATGGAATGTAGAAGATTATGAATTCTTAATTATCCCCGCGTTTTATATTTTAGCGGGGAAGCTAGCAGAACTGCATCCGTCTTAACCGGTCTACACAAGGGTGATGTGTGAGATATGGCTATGGCCACAGGATATATGATATATTATCCACTTGGTAATCAAGTCTACGACATGTACTTATTACCTCCATATCTATGCATGAAGGTGCTTCGATAATCTCTTGTCCAACGATGGATGGTTTGGGAGTGTTCACTCACATACAGTCGATGTTTACAAAGGTAGGGTATAATAAGCCTCCAAATTTGTTGTAATTCGTTCAAGCATACAATTAAGTCACTGAGAGTCACTAAAGGCGCAGGGTTACGGACTTTTGCTCAAATGCAACCTGCAGGCATCTCGGGTATAGTTCTGATGAGATACCTCGGCTGGGAGTTCCCCGCTATGCATGACAAAAGACTGACCCAACCAAAGAACCACCACGGTCGTCGGGGTTATTTTGTCCACTGCTGTGTTGTAGCCCTCATTTGGTCCTGGGCAATGAAGGTATGCTTCGCATGTCTTTGGGGGCCATGTAGAATCGGCTGAGCTGATATATCCGAGATCTCTCTCGTCTCAGATCAACGGTATATGCGCACAGACTGGAATTTCAAATCGCCTTCCATCCAAATGAAGCATTGCTCATTGATAACACAGCTGAAGAAACTTTGATGTTCTCTTTTTAATAGCGACCTCTTAATGACCTCCCTCCCTGGGTTTGTACGGAGTACTAATCATTCCTATAATTAACTACTATATATTTCACAGACAGAAGTGCCGTCCCGGCGAAGCTATCGCAGCTTAATAAAATCCTAATCGATTGATTGATTGCCTTGACTCCATTACAAGTTCGTGATGCAAAGAGTGACTATGGAGTGCCGACCCAGATGAGTCTGCAGACAGGAACGTAGAGAATAAAATCATTTCCCAGAGTTAAAGCGATGGCCTCAAGACTCAATCTGGCCGTGTCTCATTATCATAGGCTGCGAGCCATCCATCAGAAAGAACAATGGTGAGTCGCTCGTCCCCCAGAATTCATAATGCTAATCTACCAGTAGATGAATTCCTTGTTCTCGGACTCGGCGTTAGGGGTCTTTCCAGGGCGAACAGCATTATTAGCCGGCCACTCGGGGTGGTCCATTCCACGACGCCAGTAGATGAACTCCTTGTTCTCGGATTCAGCATTAGGGGTCTCGCCGGGACGCACGGCGTTGTTGGCAGGCCACTCAGGGTGCTCCATGTCACGGCGCCAGTAGATGAACTCCTTGTTTTCAGACTCGGCGTTGGGAGTTTCACCAGGGCGAACAGCGTTGTTGGAAGGCCATTCGGGGTGGTTCATATCACGACGCCAGTAGACAAACTCCTTGTTCTCAGACTCCGCGTTAGGGGTCTCGCCCGGACGAACGGCGTTATTGGCAGGCCACTCAGGGTGGTCCATATCACGACGCCAGTAGATGAATTCCTTGTTTTGAGACTCAGGGTTAGGGGTCTCGCCGGGGCGAACAGCATTGTTGGAAGGCCATTCGGGGTGCTCGGTGTCCGGAATTGGAGCTTTAATACATGTGAGCGATCGCTATGAATTGAGGGATTCTGGTGTCACAATACATACAAGCAACAGCCATGAGCGGCAGAGTAGCAGAGAGCAAGGCCAGGAACTTCATCTTGGAGACTTGGAGAGACTCAACGGGCAATTGGCTTTTCTAGGGAGGAGCGAGGACGAGACGGAGATGGACTTCTCGATATTGCTGAGATCAAAAGGAACTTTGGCTTGTTCTCTAAGATAGTCTTGTCTCTCCTAAGGGCGATGGGAGGTATTTATGCATTCAAACATCGCGCGACGTATCGTGAGATGTATATCTGTTGTCATAGCAGGCCAACTTTACTGGCTATCACGTCACGGTCAAATTGTGCTTTCGTCATTGCTGTGACTTTTTCCTACCATAATAATCCCTTGCTTTCACTCGGCTTTCAGACTCTCTGTCCTCTCAACCCGGGATGAGGCGGTTCTGGATAGAAGAGCATATAGAACCAGTAATGCTTGATACCAGGGAGGAGATCTAGATTTCTCTGCGGTTAGGTCGAGAATGCTACAGTGCTACTGTTGCAGAATACTATTTCAGCAAGGAAGCATCCTTCATGACCTGTACTGTCCTTGCGTAAGAGTGCCGTAGCCCACTGTCTCCAAGCTGGTCAATAGAATGACTGGCCTATATGACTTACTCTGAGGGAACACCATTAATGCGAGCGAAGAATACCTGGATATTAAGGGGGAATAATGCATGAGGTATGCCTTCGGCGAAGGATTTTGTTGATATCACGGGGATACAGCCCATTCAACACTACCGGCAGGTCTATCTTGGCTAGCCACAGCGATATGCTCTATGCACATGATATCATGCTATACGTTAGGTGAGGGAAAGATGGATTATTTTGAGCGGAGTAAATTTGTACATCATGTACACCACAGCTGCAGTAACAAGATCTGCAAGAGGTATTTATGAGCACGATAGTCGGAGCAATCAGTGCAGGTGGTTTAAGCCTTCTGTGCTTCTACCCAAGCCCATAGGTAGAATGAACAGGCGTCATGTTGCAGTCAACGTGGAACGCCTTACTTGGTGTTGGGATGCGTGGTGAAAGCCGACACCAATACGCATCCACATAACTATGCATATGGACCACCGATCATCCTATGAAATCGTCGTAAGTTGGGGAATGTGCAATTTAGCCAATGTTTTCATGGAGTAGATGCTGGAAATGGTAGACTCATGGATCCAATACTGACCGGTCTCTTTTTCACCGCGATTTCGGTAAGTTGTAAGGGGGGAGTTCTAATGAGACATCTTCATGCATGACAGAAGTGCTCTTGTCTGGCCAGCTTGCGATGAGCATCAGGACGTAATAATATGGAATGCCCGCATCCGCTCTCCAGGCTTGCCTTCTTCTATTATATACTGATTTCTAAAACGACAAAGTCAACCCTGGTCCTACCTGCACAATCTCAGGCCCCATCATTGTAACACCGTGCGAGGCGATTCCGCGATACAATGGCCAACGACTCTAGAGAGGAATCAAAATACGCCCTGCTCAATTCTGTTAGTGACACTCCAAATATTCCATGAGGTGAGTACTAATCGAGCATCTGCCTAGGAGTCTGAAGAGGATATTAAAAGGCCCTTTGTCCGTCAACGAAGATATCTTCGTCAATCTGAATGCGCCTTCGTGACAGTCAATGTCGTTTTATTCATGATATCTCTGGCGACACTATTACATGCGTACTCAGTCACAGACCGCCGACCGATGACTGCGAATGCAATCTTCAAGGACGTTAATGCTTACTGTACGTCGTTAATGTCCAATGTTGCATTGAGCTACTGACTTGGGCCATTTTTCATAGCTCCTATTCTAGCTCGGTTGGAGCTTCCACTACACAACTACACAGTGGATGGTCATCTTTTCGACGTGACACACAACCTTCTTCGGCAAGAGCCCAACCCAGAATCTAATGCCGAATGGGATCGCATCGCACAGCTTGGACCGATGGTGATGACCCGGGAGGAAGTGATTATGATGAACAAAGACCCGGAAAAAGTAGTAAAGCTCCCTGAGGACTGGGATAAGCAAAGTGTTCAATACCCGCATTATTTCATGCCGTAGCTAACAGCCTGGTTTAGGATACGGCGACGATGCCTATATATGGCAGACGGAAATGCAGCACAACATCCACTGCTTGAACTTTGTCCGCCAATACGCCTACTTTGATCACTTCTACGGCAAGAAATACAAACGGTTCGAGGACACCCCGAAGCTGGACCGGATCCATCTGTCGCATTGTCTCTACGTCCTCGTCCAAGACCTGCGTTGCCAGCCTCCGTACAATGCACTGACGTTCAACTGGATGGACGGGTGGCACACCCCTGCGACGGACTTTACGCCCGAACGCCAGTGCATATTTCACGAACAGTGGCTGCAATGGCGGAGTGAGAACAGAGTCAATTACACTGATAAGCGTCTGCCCCGGCCAACTGACCCGAGACATATTTCACATGGGCCACTGGGAATGGAGCAGCTCTGGGAGGATGAGCTTTAAGGGACCAATGGATTTTCAAAACTGTATCAGCCGTGGTTTTGTAGTCAATTTCAATGCAGTAGATACTGTTCAACGGACTGTAGAGCGGGATCGCCTCCGATCTGTCCGATTTTACTCTTCGTCAAATTAAAGCGTACGCCGAAGACCAATCATAACTACACGTTAGACAAGTAATTGAGCGTATTTTGTTTCGATAGTGGATGGCAAGTCTTGGGCCATTTCGTATGTCCGAAGTCGCTTGGGTCAATGCAAAAAAAGTGATGTAAAAAGCATCATGCTAGAAAGCTTCTCTGCTGTTTGGTTAAGAGTACTACCTGTGCAGGGCATCTTCTTTTGGTTTGAAGCTCTCCATAGAGCAGGGATATATTCTCTCTGTGATTATCCAGTTGTATGCCACACCGGCAGCTAGCCCTATGCAATAAACCACCGAATTACGTATTGCTTCCATCCTATTCCTTGGAAAGCACTGGGAAGCTATAAGGTATGTAATGTGAAGATCTCGCTGTATGACCAGACATACAGCCTAGTGATAAGGCTGGGGAGCCACAACCTACCTAGATCAGAAAATATACGCCAGAAAGGTCATTAGTAGGGAGGAATGATACAGGAAACAAGCTATACTCAGCGGGAAATGCTGTGGACCGGAGACTTCACTTGCCGGTTGAGCAGGACTCATGCATGCATAGATTCCCCTTGCACTACGCAAGGAACCACCTTTACCGCTCTGACCCGGGTCACAACCAAAGGTGGAACGTTGCTGGGATTTCCAAATCCAAATAGAGTGATCATAGTCCATAAATCGGTATATGCCACCGAAATAGGTGCTAGAAGTAGACGCTCGACTGCTTCGGGGTATGGATGACGGATGATAGTGTGGATCTTATCTGTAGTAGAGAGTGACCCATCACTTTAACCGCGGCACGACCCATTGCTCCGCTTAGGGGCTAGGCCTGTTTCGGATGAGTATGCAGTACTATGTACACAAGGACCTGGGGTGGCTGACGTTGGAAAAGAATATTTTACATAATCTGTATATTCTGTCTAAATTTTCTTTTTTGATATGGAAGCTTCAATAAATTGCTTCTCTTCTACCGATGGCGCTCTAACTAGGAGCGAAAAGGATGGCTATATCCTAGAAGACGGTGGAAACATCCGCTATGCGGGGCCTCCCCACTAACGTATCCGAAAACAACACAGTTGCTGACGGAACAAGATGCCGTGACCCGCGACACCAAAAATGCCACCAAATCTATTTAACCAACGACCGCCCTTGATTATCCCACAAGATACGCCTCCAAATGAGAAATGTCGGCATCTGGACTTAGCACGTGCGGTGAGCCCTATAATTTCACCTGAACAATGGGAGAAATACAAGACTCCCGCGACGACCAACCCGTCCGCCCCAAACCCCCGTGGTACCGCTATCTCAACCCCTTACGACTCCAGAAGATTCCCCCGACTCCAGTCGAGCGGGACGTCTCGCACGAATATGGAGCCTCATTCTGGAGCATCGTGTCTTTCCAGTGGATGTCTCCGCTCATGAGGGTACATTTGCACAGTCTCATGATTGTTTCCCTCGTACGACGCGTCCGCTTGTCGCTAACCAGAATAGGTGGGATACCTCCGGCACCTCGAGCTCCAAGATATCTGGACAGTCAATCCGAATCGCAGTATCAATGTCCTGTGCGATCAGCTGGAGTCGGCTTTGGACCGTCGGATTCACGCCGGCAGCAGAAGACCCCTCCTTGGGGCCCTCTATGACACCTTCCGATTTGAATTTCTCCTCGGTGGTGTCTGTCAACTCCTCAGCTCCCTGTTGTTGGTATTTGGGCCCTACCTAACCAGATATCTGATCGCCTTTTCCACCGAGGCTTATGAGGCCCAGCACAGAGGGTCACCGGCCCCCCATATCGGCCGCGGTATGGGCTTTGCGGTCGGCATTACGTGCATTCAGGCGTTTCAGAGCTTGTGTACCAACCAGTTCCTTTACCGAGGTCAGATGGTCGGGGGACAAATACGTGGCCTCCTTATCTGCCAAATATTCAACAAAGCCATGAAATTGTCGGGTCGAGCGAAAGCGGGTGGCAAACACTCTAGCGAGGAGAAAGAGAATATTGAGGCTTTGAAGGTGGCCAAAAAGCGAGCTCTTAAACCCACATCCCTCCAAGCCCTATTCGAGCGCATCCACAGACCGACTGCTGTGGTAGATGAGTCTGGATGGAACAACGGACGGATCATCGCCCTGATAAGCGTCGATGTCGATCGAATCAACCTAGCATGCGGCATGTTCCACATGGTCTGGACTGCGCCAATCTCTATGATCGTGACCCTGATCCTCCTACTCGTCAACATCGGGTACAGTTGCCTCTGTGGGTATGCCTTGTTGGTTTTCGGCCTCCCATTTCTCACATATGCTGTGCGATTTCTCGTCAAGAGACGCCGCAATATCAATCGACTCACCGATCAGCGCGTTTCGCTTACCCAGGAGATCTTGCAGGGCGTCCGATTTGTCAAGTTTTTTGGTTGGGAGAGTAGCTTTCTGAATCGCCTGAAAGAAATCAGGAAGCACGAGATTCGATTGATCCAGACTCTGTTGGCCGTCCGCAACGCGATAATGAGTGTATCCATGTCGATTCCAGTCTTCGCATCCTTACTGTCTTTTATCACCTATGCACTGTCCAAACACGACTTGGATCCAGCACCAATTTTCTCCTCGCTTGCTCTGTTCAACTCCTTACGCATGCCGTTGAATCTGCTGCCTCTGGTCATTGGCCAAATAACAGACGCGTGGACTTCCCTGAACCGTATTCAGGACTTTATCTTCGCCGAGGAACGCAAGGAGGACATTCACCACGACAGATCCCTCGCCAACGCCATCTCCATGGAGCATGCCACCTTCACCTGGGAGCAATCGCCTGCTGAGGCTGGTGCAGAGCATCCCAAAGGTCGGCGAAAACAAGCTAAGTCACCGCAGGCAGTGCTGGAGTCAAAATCGGCCTCAGAGATCCAAGCACCCAACGAGCCATTCCGCCTGACTGATGTGTGTCTTGAAATTGGACGGAATGAACTGGTGGCAGTCATCGGGACCGTTGGATCAGGAAAAAGCTCCTTACTCTCCGCCCTGGCAGGCGAGATGCGCCTAGAAGAGGGTTGTGTTCGACTAGGCACGACTCGTGCATTTTGCTCCCAGTATGCATGGATACAAAATACGTCTGTGCGGAACAATATTCTATTTGGAACGGACTACGACCATACTTGGTACGAGCAGGTGATTGACGCCTGTGCGCTGAGACCTGACCTAAAAGTCCTGCCACATGGTGACCTCACTGAGATTGGTGAGCGTGGGATCACCGTCTCTGGTGGCCAGAAGCAACGTCTTAATATCGCCCGCGCTATTTATTTCAACGCTGAACTTGTCCTACTGGATGACCCACTTTCGGCTGTTGATGCCCATGTCGGTCGCCATATCATGGAAAAGGCCATCTGCGGCCTCCTGAAAGATCGATGTCGGATTCTAGCAACCCACCAACTTCACGTGCTCAGCCGGTGCGATCGAATTGTGGTTATGGACGAAGGGCGTATCCATGCTGTAGGTACATTTGAGGAGTTGATGCGTGACAATAGAGTGTTCCAACGGCTGTTGTCCACCGCACGACAGGAGGGCTCTGAAGACCAAACAGACAAATCAGCGGAACAGACACCTGAGGAGGACGCCAGCACTGATCCCCAGGTCGCGAGCAAACCAGTACCGGCATTGATGCAGGAAGAAGAGAGACCGACTGACTCAGTTGGATGGAAAGTGTGGCAGGCATATATTAAGGCGTCGGGAAGCTACTTCAATGCTATTGTGGTCTTGCTCCTCTTGGGGGTGGCTAATGTAGCGAATGTGTGGACAGGCCTGTGGTTGTCGTATTGGACCTCGAACAAGTACCCTGGCTTGTCCATGGGCCAGTATATCGGGATCTACGCAGGAATTGCGACAATTACTGTCATGCTTATGTTTTCCTTTTCTACTTACTTGACCACTTGCGGCACTAATTCCAGCAGGACAATGCTGCAGCGGGCCATGAGTCGTGTGCTTCGAGCGCCAATGTCATTCTTCGACACCACGCCGCTAGGGCGTATCACCAACCGCTTTTCCAGGGACATCCAAGTGATGGACACCGAACTATCCGATGCAATGCGGATGTATTATCTGACTTTGTCGGGGATTCTCGCCATTATCGTGCTCGTCATAGTTTTCTACCATTACGTATGTCTACACTCTACAAAGCCATAGTGACCTCGCACTGACCTTTCCAGTTCGCCATCGCCCTCGGTCCCCTGATCGTCCTCTTTCTCATAGCTTCCAACTACTACCGAGCCTCCGCCCGCGAGCTAAAGCGCCATGAATCTGTTCTTCGCTCAGTGGTCCACGCTCGATTTGGCGAGGCCATTACAGGAACAGCATGCATCCGCGCATACAGGGTTGAGAAACAATTTCAGCGAAGTATTCGGGAGTCGATCGACACAATGAATGGTGCCTACTTCTTGACCTTTGCTAATCAGCGCTGGTTGAGCATTCGCCTTGACATTGTCGCTGTTCTGCTCGTCTTTGTGACAGCCATTCTGGTAGTGACCTCCCGGTTTGACGTGTCTCCTAGTATATCCGGTCTCGTTCTGTCCTACATTTTGGTCATCGCGCAAATGCTTCAATTCACTGTCCGCCAGCTTGCCGAGGTAGAAAACGATATGAACGCGACCGAGCGCGTGCATTACTACGGTACAGAGCTACAAGAGGAGGCCCCGTTGCACCTCACCCCGGTTCCACCATCTTGGCCCGACAGAGGTCAGATCACCTTTGACAATGTAGAGATGCGGTATCGAGATGGGCTACCGCTCGTCTTGAAAGGACTTACCATGGATGTACAAGGGGGCGAACGAATTGGTATCGTTGGGCGTACTGGTGCTGGAAAGTCCAGTATCATGTCTGCTCTCTTCCGCCTCACCGAGTTATCAAAGGGAACTGTTCAGATTGATGGGATTGATATTGGGAGCATTGGTCTCCACGACCTTCGTTCCAGGCTTGCCATTATCCCACAGGACCCGACACTGTTCCGCGGAACAGTACGATCTAATCTCGATCCCTTCAACGAACATACGGATTTGGAGTTGTGGTCCGCTCTGCGTCAGTCGCATCTTATAGATGCCTCGGACGCTCCTGATCGTGAGAGCGACGCCACAACGTCAGCATCAGACATCGCTGGCGCTTTGCAGCAACGTCAGACTCGCACGAAACTGTCTCTGGACACACCGGTCGATGAAGAGGGCCTTACATTCTCACTCGGTCAGCGCCAGCTCATGGCCCTAGCGCGCGCCTTGGTGCGCAACGCCCGCATCATCATTTGTGACGAGGCAACCTCGTCCGTTGACTTTGAGACGGACCGGAAGATCCAGCTGGCCATGGCGCAGGGGTTTCAAGGAAAGACCGTCCTATGTATTGCGCACCGGTTGCGCACAATCATTCACTACGATCGAATTTGCGTCATGGAGCAGGGTCGCATTGCGGAGATAGACACGCCCGTGCGTCTGTGGGACCGGGAAGATGGCATTTTTCGAGCTATGTGTGATCGTAGTGGAATCACGCGGGCGGATATAGAGGCAGGAGCTGCGGCATAAACGACGGCCAGGAAACGAATCAACTTCCACGCAAAATCGGCTTTTGAGACCTCTCGCTCTGATTAAGTCCGTTCAATTTCCTCGTGTGCGGCGCCTCACCCGACCCTAGATAATCCTGCTGTACGTGCCGCAAGGAAGGTGTTTGTCAATCCGGTTCCACTGGCTGTGTTGCTAGGCCAGTTCAACTTATCAGAGAAAGTAATGCTGGTACTTCATCGATCAGAGGATCTGCCGGTGTTTCCCAGTGGTGATTTTCCTGTCAAAGCGATGTTCATCCGCAGCAGTGGAATGGAAAATTCCAGTCTTGCATACTGAAGAAGCTGCTTTTGCTGTAAGGTACTCTACATGAGAACTGATCGGATGAGACATGCGTGTTCATGTGCCTTAACAAGGGAAACAAAAGTCCCGGTCGTCTTCATCCTCAGGCCTCCACTACTTGTCAACCATTCCAGCCCAGCTTTGAACCTCATCAGTTCCACTGACTCACTTGAGAATGCAGCAAGCTGCGATTGGATCCCACGGCTGCATGTTGATCAATCGAACTATTGGAATTGCAGTGGGGCGGATGTGATTTGATCGGCGGTAGATCATCGGCACTATCCACTGGGTTACCTCGTGTTGTGGAGAGTGATCTTGCTTCTGGCTCGTAGGGACCTGTCAACTTGGTTTTCATCATGCAAGACGCATCAGACCTCATATCCCTTTTTGAAGGGCTCGCATTGTTTGGGAAATGAATTGCTATGTGGCTGAACTCCGCTGCACCCCCTGCATCAAAGACCGAATGCGCTCCGAATACGACACTGTAGCAATGGAATTTGCGTTCCTAGACATATAAATTGTAGCACTGGCTCTTGAATGCCTTCTTTTTCAGTCCACATTGTCTAGACTGTCAGGAATTATTCGAAGCCATACCGCGATTCACCATGAAGTTCTGTCTCGTCTCTTTCATCTCGCTGGCCACACTGGCAATGTCCAAGCGGTACATCGCCGGGGTGCGTATCATTATTCCCTCCAGATTAGCATGCAGTGCTAACAGGCTTGCAGTATGATTCCCTCGACCTCGGCGCCTTCCACAACAACCCCTTCAAAGGCCTCAACTACAGCGAGGAATGGTCCGTCGGACGGTCCAGTGTTCAGGTGTCAAACATCCAAAGAGACAGCCCCAAGGTCCTGTTTTCGGGCCCGCGCGAGGTCGGCATATCATTTGGCACTATGACACGCGACGACTACAAGCTCAAGTTCAACGCCGAGAGTGTGTATGCGGCGTGCAGCGGGCCGAAGAAGAACGGGAAAAAGACCGCCGTTCCTTGCACTGTTAGTGTGCAGGGATCGAAGCGTGACCTTGCGGGGATTGAATCGACACCCGTTATCATCAAGTACTCCGACACGACCAAGATGCAGAAGGTTAATCTGGATAATATTTGGAACGTCAACAAGATTAGCTTTACGGTCACCAAAGCTGGAAAGAATGATGAGTTGACGGATGGTGTGACGCTGGTTTTGGATAGTTTTGCGTATACTTTTGATGAGGAATAGGTCAGCATTTGGGGTTGATTAGTGATCGGCTGAGAAGTTTCGGGCCTGCACTTCAGTGGAAAGACGTGTGGGTGATGTTGTGAGCAATATCAGTGTCCCATTTAAGCGGGTTTGTTGACATATTAGAGTGACTGCGTACTATGCAGAAATGTAGATGGACCTGTACACTGTTCCCTTTGTAAAGACCAAGCATTAGCAGGCGTGTCTTGGCCTCCTTAGTACAAAATGATAATCGAACTAGGTAGCGTATTGAGCTTGCATTCCAATTACTGGTTCCAAAGTGGTTTACCTTACATGATTATACTATCGAATGCAGTGTCACGACCCATACCAGTTAGCCATCTGACTGTCGGAATTGACTCCATGTCATGGATATCTCGTTAGCGGACTGACAAGAAACAGGACAACAATCAAAGCTTTCTGATGATGTAAGTCGAGCAAAAGGATAAGTCGACATCTGTCTACATTCATGAAGCGAGATGAAAAACATCACCGTATCGTCCGTAATATGCAATCCTTCGTATCTCTCCAAATCTCCCCTCCACAATCCACTTTTTCTGTTCGTTTGCTTGATGCAGCTGGAAGTTTATCCAGCGCTCTCGGAACCTAGGACGGCTGGAATTGACAAATAAGAAGCCCAGTGATACATCACCGCTCATATCGCACAGGCAGGACGACTGGTATACTATATGCGCGGACTGGGGATGAAAGCAGACGCAGAGAGCTTGTCTAGGTTCACGTTTGGTGTCGAACATGTCTTTGAACTGATGGAGAAAGACCCGCAGTTGAAGAAGTCCTTTGACGAGTACATGTTTGTGCAGCAGCAGTGGTACCCGTCCGCGTGGTTTGAGATATATCCCCCAGCGCAGGAGTTTGCCAACCTACACTGTGGCCCGACACACGCTCTTATCGTCGATATCGGAGGCGATCGTGGACAGAAATTGGTTCTTTTTATGGAGCAGTATCCCAATCATCAGGGACGACTGATCTTACAGGATCTCCCGTCCACTGTGAAGGGCATCCGGTACTTATCCCAGAGGTTTCAAACCGCCGATTAACCTGTAGTCTATAGGAGCGTCTATTTACATCTTCCGCCATACCATCCACGACTGGTCCGACCCCAAAGCCGAGCACATCCTGCGGCAGCTCGTGTCGGCGATGGACCCCGAAAAGTCCACCTTGCTGATTGTCGATCGGGTCATGCCTGAAGAGAGGGCCAAGCTCCGGGACGTGGAATTGGACATGCTAATGTGGCGTGCCGTGGGGGGAGTCGAGCGCACAGAGACGCAGTGGGAGCGGCTGCTCCGGAATGCAGGGCCGGAGTTGATCAATGTGAGGCGTTCCCCGAGACTGGGTGACTCTGTTCTGGAGGCCAGACTTGCAGGCCGTTAAATCCGAAGCTCCATTGCACTTGCACCTAGTGTACGGCTGTCAGCTTGGTATACAATAGTCTTGTTTGAACAATGTGCAAATCTCATGATGTCAGGTACTCGGCTAGACGGTGAAGATCGACGGAGTTATGCGGGGTAAAGGCTTATGTCCGCCACCGGTGTCATCAACGACAGGGTATAAGGGAAGAGTATCGCACTATCAATTATGTGTGATATTTTGATGAGCACACTGTTCCACATCCGGAAGATTTTGTACGCAGAAATCATTCATCATGTCCCTCCCAACCGCCAAGCTGGGCAAAAACGGCCCTGAAGTCCCCCGCCTAGGCCTTGGTCTCATGGGCCTCAGTGCCTTCTACGGCACGGTCAAGCCCGACAGCGAGCGATTCGCTTTCCTAGACACCGCATATGAGCTCGGCGAGACCTTCTGGGACAGCGGTATGTAATGCCCACCAGCAACCGTCATTCGCCTGCTAACTCCGCTAGCCGACATCTACGGCGACAACGAGGACCTCCTGGGAAGATATTTCAAAGCCAACCCCTCAAAGCGTGAGAACATTTTCCTCACCACCAAGTTTGCCATCCGAAGTGGGTCAGACGGCTCGCGCTTCACCGACTCTTCTCCCGAATACGTGCAGCAGGCGTGCGCGAAATCCCTCTCCCGCCTGGGCATCAGCACAATCGACCTCTACTACTGCCACCGGCTGGACCAGAAGACCCCCATCGAGAAGACAGTGCAGGCGATGGCGCAGCTCAAGGCGGAGGGCAAGATCCGCTACCTCGGGCTGAGCGAGTGCAGCGCCGAGTCGCTGCGGCGGGCGCACAAGGTCCACCCCATCACCGCTGTGCAGATGGAGTACTCACCGTTCTCGCTGGAGATTGAGAGCCCGCAGTACAAGCTGCTGGAGACGGCGCGCGAGCTGGGCGTCGCTGTTGTGGCGTACTCGCCGCTGGGTCGCGGGTTCTTGAGTGGCGAGCTCACCTCGCCTGACCAGTTTGATGAGAATGATTTCCGCAAGTATGCGCCACGGTTTAGCAAGGAGAACTTTCCCAAGAATCTGGAGTTGGTGCGTGTTATTCAAGGTCTTGCGGAGAGGACGGGTGTTACGTCGTCGCAGTTGACGCTTGCTTGGCTGATGGCGCAGGGAGAGGATATCTTCCCCATTCCTGGTACGACGCGGGTGGAGAGACTCAAGGAGAACCTGGGGAGTTTGCAGATTACCTTGTCGGAGGAGGAGGAGAAGGAGTTCCGGGAGGCTTGTTCGGCGGTTGAAGTTGCGGGCTCCCGGTATCCCGAGACGTTTTCTTCGACTCTGTTTGCTGATACGCCTCCTCTGTAAGTGTGTTGGCAGATGAGTTTTAAAAGGTTGTTGGCTTCGTTTCTGCTATTTTTGAGTTTGTAGACGGACTGGTAGAAGGGTGTGGAACCGAAAATTGGTAATGCCATTCATTTTTCTAGGTTCCGTTAGTTGAAAAAGATGCTGAGTTATGCGTACTGATTCCATGCCTGGTTAAAGTCACTTTCCATCTTCCTATGTAATGACATGGGTCTCTACCTACTTACAGGCAACATCCGGATAACAACATGCGTATATTCATAAGCTGAACATCACCGACGTGAACCGTGGCTATAATACAGGATGTCGAAGAAAATGGACGAAACCATCAATATATTATAGTAGTATCAATAGTACCATGAAGAATAGACCAAGGTGAAGGGAGACACAGAATGCTCAACATTCCGGATAAAAAAAACGGCATAAAACCCAGCATAAAACCCAGCATAGCCCCTGCGTGGGCGACCTTCCTATTGAGCATGTGCGAAGCAGTAGAGACTATCACAGACGGAAACAGCTTAAGCATCGTCGGTAATCTTCTCGGTGACGCGACCATCGGCCTGGACGACGATCTTCTCGACATGCAGCGAGGCCTTGACGGGCTTGGGCTGCTGGTAGACCCACTCGAGTTCTTCCAGAGTACGGCCCTGGGATTCGACACTAGGAGATGTTAGAAGACGATTGCACCAATTGCAGAGAGAGAACTTACCCAAAGAGATACCAGCAGAGAGTCTCGATCAAATCCCAACCGACAAACACCCACAGGTAGTTGGTGGAAATGTTGGCCAGACCAATGGGCGTGGCGTACTGACTGATGAAACTGATGGTGCTGACCATGAAGCCGGACAGGGCGAGACCCTTGGCACGGGTGGTGGTCTCGAGGGCCTCGGCGGGAATGACACCCTGCAGGGGAGTGTAGGTGAAGGAGAAGACAAAGTTGAACAGGTAGTAGAAGGCCAGCGCGGTCTGGCCGAAGGTCTTGTTGATGGGCTCGCCGCGGGACTTGGGGCCGATCATGGGCTGAGAGACACCGGCGTTGATAGCCATGGTGACAGCGCAAGCTTTACAAGTGTCAGTTCAGGATCTTCCGGGACAAAGGGAATCCAACGCACCAAAGGTTCCAAAGACGAGGACCTTGCGACGGGGCATCTTATCAGTAAAGTGCACAGCGGTCAAGGCACCGATAGCGGAGACAATCGAGTTGACCAGGTTGAGCAGGAGCTGGATGGAGCTAGAGTTGTAGCCGAGCGACTTGTAGATGGTAGGGTTGAAGTAACCGAGACCGTTTCCAGACCACTGGCCAAAGACCGAGATCATCATGACCTGGAGGAAACGCCAGCGGCCGCTGTGGGTGAACATGAACGGGCGGTCTTGAGTCTTGTTAGCGGTGCTCTATCACACGGTAAGAAGGAGAACTTACAGTCCCACCATCTCTTATCAATACCGTCGATGCGAATACCCTCTCTCATCTCCTCGATCTCCAGACGGACCAGGCGGGCATTGGGGTCACCGTTGCCGTGATACTTGGTCAGGAAAGCGACCGCCTCCTCCTCACGGTCGTTGGCCATGAGCCAACGGGGCGACTCGGGGATGAACCAGACAGCGACGATGACGATGATACAAGCGAAACACTGAAGGATGAAAGGCACACGCCACGAGTAGTCGCTGTCGATGTAGTTGGTGCCAAAGGTGACGGCGGCGGCGGGAATGGAACCACCGAACCAACCGCAGTTGTAGAAACCTGTCTTGATGTTAGCGGCGACAGAGACTCAGATGCCGCCGTACTCACCGACAGCACGACCACGCCAGTGAGGCGGAGAGATCTCGACGGCGTACGCAGGAGCGGACACCACCATGACCTGGATACCCATTCCGAGGATGAAACGGCCAACCACGAATTGGGGGAGATGGTAGGCAGTGGAGATGATGATAGCACCAGCGATAATAATCCAAGCGCCGACAAACATGCACTTGCGACGACCGAGGTTATCGGAGATGACAGCACTGAAGGGGGTGGCGACGATAGATCCACTAGAAGAGCAAGTGTTAGTAGAGATATGGTCACTGGATAAACCAGCACGTACACTGTGTAGAGCGAGGTGACGAGGGACACCTTGGGTCCGTCCATTCCGGTGTTGAAGACTTTTTGGTAGTGGTCCATGGCCAGGACGGAGCCCATCAGGGAACCTGGAGTTCATGAGCGATATACTTCAAGTGACGACTTTCAGACTCACCATCGTATCCGTTGGCGCAGGCACAGCAGAAAGCCACGAAAATACAAACTGTTCAATGTCAGAACCGCTCACGATGGCACATATAGACCACCCACAGTACAAGTGGATGGAGGTCTTGCTCCATCTTTCAATCTTGGTCTCCTCAAGAGCTGCCGCAAGCTCAGCCTAGATTGATCAGCCAAATTAAATTACTATCCCATACCAACGTGCAGAGAAGACTCACGTTGTACACTTGCTTGGTTTTGGCTCCCTCGTTGGCGGCCGTCTTGCCAAACCCGCCGGCAACAACCGGCGTGGTGCTCTCCATCGTGGACACGTGCGCCTTCTCGTCGTGAGTGTGAGTGTCTGCCATGGCGGCGGAACTACCGAGTGAATGTATCGAAAGGGGAGTTGTTGGCGGAGAGGGAAGACACACGCTGGAGCTGCAAGGTTATACCGGGCGTGTAGCAGCTTCTTATAATCCGCTGCCTTGGCAGGATCGCTGCACCACGATTTGTGCCAGGCCCTGAAAGTGCTAGCCAGAACTCAAGCTCGACCAATGGCCAGACCCTTGCGTGTTCGCTTGCGCTCGTCCACTGGAGTTGTCGGCCCGAGTAGCCCGTGGGGAGACCCCAGATTTCCACCTGCTCGACAAGGCGAACGCCACATGGTGTGGTTTGGGAATGGAAATGGGCCGTATAACTCCAGGTTTGGGGGCCGCCGTACCGGAAGCTGTTAGGCAGTCGGGGAGGCTGCTGGCGATGTAATTTGCTGATCCCGGGCCACCCCAAGCCCCTTTTCGTTTCGGGTGCATGCTCCAGGTCGCAACTATAATTTAGTGGCCGTCAGCTCCGTGGAGGACTGGGGGACGTGGGCCCATGGAGTGGCTGCTTGACGGTTGCTCCGTGATGCTTTGGGGTTAGGGGCCATGGCGGGTATGTTGCCGATCCAATCTGGGGTTAGAACCTTAGATAAAGTCGCCTCTGCTATCCTGATGGTCTTACCGTCTCACGGCAGCCCGATGGTGTTGTTGGACCAAAGTTGCCAGAATAACCGAGCAGGTGATTTCCACAGGGGCACTTGGATGGGGTCTTCTGGGTCATCCTGGGAAGACAAGTGACAGCCATATCACGAGACATCTACACTCTGTCTTCTGTATGAATCAGATGTCTGCTGCCCTTTGCCGAGGGGGAACAACACCAGCAGAGTAAAACCTTGGCTTCCCTTACATGCACATACCCAGCGTATGGAGTACAAATGCAAAGACACAACTGATCCCTACACAGCTGCGACACCGCCAAGCTTTCCATAACCACCACAAGAATTGATAGGTCTGCTGGGCAGCTCATCGATGTCTGCCGCTTGGATTCGTGCACTTTCTCACCTCCCAGTCTCCGTTGGGATCGCGGCCTCATCTCCGGAGCGAAAACGGCAAAGTCAGAAATCAAAATGAAGAAACACGCGGGAGGCGCACAGCCGTAACCGCAATAGGCCTGAGGCGCTCGTGAGACACCTTGGGAATGCATCCTTCCACCTCGAATCCTTATTGTCACGAATGCTTCCATCAATTGATTCGTTTTTCGTTAGGTTTCCTTCTGATCCGGTGAGCCTTTTCCGATCAGGTCTATTCGTGTACTCGGATCCATGGACTGGCCTGTGTCCCCCAGATGCGCTGGGAGAGACAGCCCCAGCCTCCAATAATGTGCATGTTAAGACGGCCCCGGATAGTCTAGAACTCCGAGCCATGGCAGATTGTCTCTCCATCAGCGCCGTCGGCCAATGGTAGGGTCAATCCCATGCAGGGCTACAGACGCCAGGGCCAGCTGGAGGCCAGCGCTGTTGGACATCGTTTAGGCGTCCTGGGGTTGCCATCTTCCTTGCTTCTGGTAGCATCAGCCCTCCCAACAATGCTGCTACCAATGCACTCGATGCCTCCCAGCGACTGGCGCTCGGGACGTCGGCCGAGGCGTTGGTTCATGCAGCCGCAAATTGGATATGACCCTTGACGATATGACTCTTAATGATTTCGATATACCTGTAATTAGACTAGCTGGGAGATGAGAGTATTGAACCTACACAAATGCGCTGGGGCATGTGTTGCCAACTCCGGGATCCGTCCTTCAAGACGCAGCAAGACCGTGAGTAGCCCGTCACAAGGCGTTGCCACCAACGACTGATGCCATCGAGTGCTATATCTGGAGTCAAGGCCAATCAAGGTCATCTGTACATCATATTGCCACCTCGCTTAAGAAAGGAACACTCCAGACCGAAGGAATGCAATGTTGAGAGCGATCAAACGCCTTGGTATTATAGTCAGTCACCGGAATTCTCTGTCGCTCAATCCCAGGATTAAGCGAAGGGGATCTTAACATTGCTCCTAATGTCAAGGAGGTACTTGTACAAGCCAGATTAACCGATAGTGCTCGGTCTCAGCGTCTCTTCTCCGGTAGGGGGAATGTCTTGTCCGGTAGACCGGGAAGCTTGCCGTGTTCTCCTGCCTCCGTCTACTTTTCCGCGACGGAGTAGGGAAAGTCGGAGGATCGATAAATGTGCTAGTCGGTGCACTGTTGGTACGCCATGATAGACTGTCTTTTCTTAGTCGTTTTCTTTTTTTGTCTTCTCTCCATAGGCCTCAGCAGGCGGAGTTCTCCAGACTTCCCCTTCGGGGGCTGAGCATGAAAATTTTCTACTTTCTGCTATCGTCTCTTTCAGAACACGGCGAAATTTGCTTTTTGGTTTTGTCGTTCAGATTCTTGCCTGTGCATTCTCAAGTCAGACTTACAAGATGAGCAAATGAGTGATGCTGTACTGCCAACATGAAAAGTCTACTCACTTGAGCTATCGTACCAGTTGCACCAGCGACCTTATACCAGACACCTATAAAAGCTGTTCACCTCTATCGCATTAATCTCGGAGGCGACCCCACGGGAGATGTCTACTGTCGCACAAGACGCCAGAAACAAACCGCGTCCTCCGGCAAATCCGTCCACGAAGACCAACGAGGCTCCGACTTACGTACATACGCAATGTTTGCTTCTTCGTACAAGGTTCTGGGAAGATGTTCTTTGTTGGTAAAAGGAAGGCATTTCCCCGCACGTGCCTCGCTCTGTTCCCTGATATCCCGGTCTGATTAATGGAAGGGTTGCGCTTTCAACCATCGTAGGTGTTTTGTATGGGAGCTTCTTTTCGGCTCATCCAAACGCAAATCGTCCTGTTATCATGCCTCGCTCTATGCAGAGTACCTTTGCGAGCCGGGTACGCTCGGCACGCTCAGAGGAGCCGGTGTATTGCCATAGGTGCCGCAGGTTTCACTACCCTGGGGAACAGGTTCACTCCAACGGACAAGACGGATCACCACATCCACCTTCTGCTGTCGCTCGTAGCTCAGCTACGAACTCAGCATCGTCGGTGACTCAAACTGACGAACCCACAGGGCGTGCCCAACCGCCAGCTGAACTGGATGCGCAGCAGCGACGCAGTGGTGACGCCGATCTGGGCGAGCTACCAGCCAGTTCCGAGCCCACAACTCTCCGTGCGCCTTATCAGGAAGCACACGCCGGCTCGGTGCCCTCTACCACCGAAGTGGAATATCCCGCAGACGAAGATACCGATCGAGTTGGTAGGACACAAGAGCTTCCCCCTCACACCACTGTCTCGATGCAGTCGACACGTACTCGACGCCACCGACATCCCGTAAGCCCCCAAAGACAGCGGAGCTCACAGACTAAGGGCGAATATTTCATCGAGAACCACTCGAGAAAGGAGCGCTCTAAGGAGAGGCGGTCACAGAAGAAATGGGCAAAGCTGCGGCTTGTTTGGCAGCGAAGAAAATCACAGTCTCGATTCCAACGAGCAATAAACAAAGGATTTGCACTTTTCACATGGAACCAGCCACGGTGAGGAGGCTCCCCACGAAACATAGGTTACCGCGGTACTGACGAAGAAGTCGCAGGGGTCGTGGGTAATTTCTCCTTTTGCCTTCCCTCTGATTGTCTGAGCCTTCGTGGACGTGATCAGCCACGATAATAGATACCGGATGGGGAGATGGGGTTAGTCCCTTGCTGTAGTATTCAGGCCTTCTTCTTTCTAGGTTTCCACGGAAGATGGTGGAAAGGCTTGTTGTCCTGTAACCTAATAATGATCTATGTTTCCTATCCACTGCTTTACCAAATGGAATTAAGTTCCTCTTTTGTTCAATCTGACTGGAATTGTGCGTCAAATGGAGTGTTGTTTGAGCTGGCATCTAGCGTGCTATCTGAAATTGTCGATCCAAACCAATATCCGGCAGCCTCGTACAGCAACACGAGCGATGTTCACACCCAATACCATCATCAAAAAACCTCCCCTCCACGTCGAATCACACATCGCCGGGAATTTATGAGGTCGGTGACTCAGCGGCACTGCGGTGAGTCAGTAAATCTCTCGTTCTGCGTGGATATCCAATGAAACAAGAAGGACTCACCACATTGTCCTGGCATTTGAGACTACCACAGCAGAGAAAGGTCCCATTATTGCAGTATTTGCCCTTGGCAGAACAACCAGCGTTGGCAGTGTTTTCTGAGTCGACAGTAGCGGCCACCGACGCAACAAGCACGGTCACGATAAAGAACAGCTTCATGATGTTTGCAGCAGATTGTGTTAAAAAAAAAAACGAGACTTGTTTTACTTGGAAATAACTTTCGAGATTGAATAGACTGCGACTACATCTCCTGCTTTATAGGGCTCAGTCTACGTTGAGTGAGGTACTTGATGAGACAGTGTAGCCATGCATGTAAGCTCACTGTTACAATGTAGCATTCCTCAATGATCCCCATGCTTGCCTGCGGAGTTGGAGTCATCTTTCCTCGTAGATCCTACCTTGAAAGAGAAAAATTGATCCAGCTCATGCAGACGTGTGCGACATTCAGAGTCAACGTGGATGTTTTTTCAATCTGACTCAGACTATATGCCGATCTCTTTGCGAGTGTATCGATACGAAGAGAGGCGCACAGAATGCGATTAATAATGTTGAATGAGGTACATTCCCGGTACAGAGTGAATATATAACTATATATCACTAGAATCTTTTTAACACCGCTAGAGGAAGAGAACACACTGAATGTCCCAGAGTAGCAAAAGGCATATTTCTCGTCCATATTTATTAAACTATACTGTCTACTCCTTAGAAAAGGTCTGTACAAGCTATAATGCGCTGACTTTCTTCGTAAGACTAGCGCAAACCCCGCTGCTCGTGACTCACTTTCGTACCTACTAGGTACTAATAGTCAGCATCACGACTCTCCTCAGATCAACATCTCAATTACAACATCAACATGAAAATACCAAAAACCCTCCTAAGACTCCCCCTCCCCCTAGCCTGCAATACTGCCACCCCACTCCCTCCACCATTCACCCGTAACCAACACCTCCCCCTCCCCGACGGCCGCACCCTCACATTCACCGAATACGGCTCCCCAACCGGCCACCCCCTCGTCTACTTCCACGGCTACCCATCCTCCGGCCGCGAAGCCTACGCGATCCACAAGCTCGCCCAACGCCACAAGTTACGCATCATCAGCCCGGACCGCCCAGGCTTCGGCCAGTCCACCTTCCAGGCCGACCGCCGCATCACCGACTGGCCCGCCGACGTGACTGCGCTCACCCGGCACCTGGGGATTTCTCGCTTCGCGGTGCTGGGTTGCTCTGGCGGCGGGCCGTATGCGGTGGCCTGTGCCCAGGCCCTGCCGAATATCTTGTCGGCGGTTGGGGTGTTTGCCGGGGGCGGGCCGTGGACGGCCGGGACGCGGGATATCGGGCTTACGAGACGGTTGACGGCGTGGGCGTCGGTGCGACGGCCCCGGGAGTTGGGGGTGGTGCTTGGGGCGGTTGTGGGGGGGTTGCGGTGGGTGGCGGGGACCCGCGTGGTGAGTAAGACGATTGAGAGTTGGTTGGACAAGAAAGAGAAAGATGCGGAGGAGAAGAAGGTGCCTGTGTCGGAGCGGCGGGAGCGGCTGTTCGAGATGGTTTTTGATGGGTTTGCGCAGGGCACGGCCGCCGCCGTGCAGGAGGCAAGGCTGCTTTCGCAGGACTGGGGGGTGAGGTTTGAGGATGTCCAGTATGATCGGATTTTGATTTGGCATGGGACGAGGGATGTGAATTCGCCGATTCGCTTGACGCGCTGGATGGCGGAGAGACTGCCGCATGCTGTGTTGAAGGAGTATGACGAGAACCATTACAGTATGGGACATCGGATTGATGAAGCTCTTGGGGAGCTGGTGGAGGAGATCAACGCCAAGGAGAGTTGATTGCGGTGGCTTTTGTATATATACTCTGTACATTATTAATACATCTCAGCTCATACAGTTATCATAGAGGATTAAATAAGAGACTTACTGCAAGAGTCGTCATGATATCTTGAAGAGCTTCGATCACGATCGACATCGGGGTGGACCCATACATGATTGCTGGGTCTAACGGCTGATCGACGAGCTAATCTGGCGTACTTACCGCAGAACCGTCGGCATGATACAAACATAGTCTATCAAAAGGATGCAGATTATACAACACCACTAGATCTATGCGAAGACGACACGTCCCAACTCTGAAACACCCGAATGGAGTCATTCGGATCCACCCCATCATGCCAGGGTGTCTGTCCCGACAAGTCCCCCAAACTATGCACAGAGGTAGTGTCCATGCTCTTACCAACATATGTCCCCCCATCGCGCGCCGAGTGGGAAAGGTCAGCCAGCTGTGTGGTGCTGGACCGGTGGCCCTGGCGGGTACGCCGTGAGCGTCGTGTGGATTCATGCTTTGCCGACGCCGAGTTGTAATGCAGCCGCGCGGTGACTTCGCTGCCGGTAAACTTGGAAAAGAGCGGGCGTAGTGTAGCCAGGCTGCCGGCGAAGATCGACAGTCCGGTTTCGATGTTGGACCAGATGGCGATTTGCACGGTGGCGTCTGCAGTCTGGTCAGCAGTTGTATTCATCCACATCGAAGCCATGAGGTCTTACAAAGAAAGTCAGGGTTCTTGATGGTGTGCACGAAAGGAATGCGCACAATTACGGCAACGCTGGCACTATAAGTTGTCAGGGTACTGTCCATCCAATAGCTGAAGGGTATGCGATCGTACATGCAGGCCATCCCCAGAAGACACACAGCAGCAACCTTGGTTTTGTGACTCATTTGCAGCTTGCGCACCACGAAGATCGGTAGTATGGCGACGGTAAAGTCGAACGAGGCAGAAACCGCACTAAAAAGGTACAGCAGGATCTCGATGGCGGTTAGATGCCCGCAGGAGCCTGGAATTGTCTCATCCAGCCAAAATCGGTCCCAGAAATACGAGACTGGGGAGCATTGAATCAGGCAGAAGATAAAGAAAATGAATCCGGTGACAACAGTGACGGCAGTCACTACGTAGATGATCGCGCGATGGACCGGATCTATGAGTACCCGCAAGAGGAGCAGAGACACGGAGACCTTGCTCAGTATAGATGCAAGTGCATATCCAAGATCACAGAGGAACCAGTACTGCAGGGCAGCGTCAGTAGGCCGCAATGCTAGAAAGAGGAGACGATCGAGAGGTACCTTCATTGCCACCACGCTTTGATGTTTAGAGAGTTCCGTTAAGTGCTTGCCGGTTCCATACAGACTCCCACCTATCATGCAGGCTGAGAACATGACATAGAACGCCTATTTACCTGTCAGATCAAGTACGAGATGTCGAAGTTCGCCAACATACCGTTGCGACCAACATGGTAATATCATCCCAACCAAACGCCCGGACAAGCCGAACTCGCACATAACACCGGAGAAGAACAGCAACACAGGCCAGCGACATGAAAACCGCGGCCACCGCTCGAACGGCCACACTGCGATCGACTGCCATGGCGATGAGAGTGAATCAAGAGGTCGGGGGAAGTCTGGGGAAGAAATTGACCAGCAACATCTTCCTGCACAAGAAAAAGCGACACAGTGCCACATGGGGAAGAAACTTATGATACAATCTCGGCACTAAGCCTCGTGCACGGCTGTTCAATTGGACGTACCACGCATCGGGATCCCAATATTCATCTACAGTGGAGAGGTTCGCGTGGCCTCGGATCAATTTCTCTCCACAGCGGATCTCGTTTCCACCGAATCGCTGGCTCATTGTTCGCCGGTTTCAGTAGGAGTGGACTCTCGGCGTGGCGAACCACTGAACCATTCTCGGCCGGACATTTCCATTTTTTGGGATTTGAGGTCCCTGCGCGGCATACTGCTCATCTTTCGATCGACGATCCCTCGTGGTGATCCTGCTGATCACCGTTGTTCTGGTATGCTCCCCGCACTAGACAATGCAGTGTCCGCATGGAATGAATGGACTTGGTGTCTATGAATGTGGACACAATAAAGATTGGAGATCGCTTGGGCGCATGGACACACAATAGCTACGCGAGATCCACTGTGTCTCGGCTAATACTTCCTGCTTTGGTTCGCCTACTTTATACACAACACAGGCGCAGCTGAAAGGGAGCACGTCTTAAATGAAAGCTAAGCAATCGCCAAGCATTTTCGTCCGTTTAGTGTCCCAATTTCATGGGATTAGCCATGTGGCTATATATTTTGCTTCGCTAGCGGGCTGGCGTTCGCGAAACCTCTATATAATCATGACTTTGGCTTTGTTCATAGATACTCTAACAGATGGATTGTCCTATGCAACAAGGTATATTTTCCACGCCGAGAACCTTCATTCATGTTCTTCGCTCTGACCAATATATCGCGTATGAGTCTAAACCGAGCCATTCTGCCTCCGTAGCTATGTTTGATAATCGCTTCGTGCCTAATGACGACTGGAGGACGTAATGCCAAAAACCAAAAAGACCGATGTTGGCTATACACACATCTTGACAGCATTAACACGAAATCAAAGAAATATAAAAACTCCCAGTCCTTCATCTTTCCTTTCATCTCCATATGCCATCTTCTTACCAATAATGAGTGAAGCATGTTCTCATGCATGCTTTGTGAACGGGACATCGAGCAACCCACTTCTCTACATGCAATATTCGACACGATGCCCCGGCGGAAAGACATGCGGATGAATGACTCTCATCTGCTGTCAGATGCAAAGGAAGTAGAGCAGGCAGCATTTAGCAAAGATCCAGAAATGTGGAAGATGCTCTACCGGGTCAGTAAGGGTTATCAGAGCCAATGAGTGTCTGCCTAGAACCGGTTGCTCATCCAATATGAACATGCAGTTCTGAAGACCACCGAAACATCTCATCAAATCTCGGGTATTGCTCAATACGCCTTCACCGAGGAAGAGACTCCTTCCGCAAGCAAGGAACCTCCCCTATGTCCTCCGGCCGGCTACGAGATTGCTCGCGTCAGGCCCATCGCTCTACCAAGGTATCGTTCGATGTGTACGTTGAGCAGGTCCATACGACATTTTGATGACACGTGGTGGTGCCCGGAAGGACTTGCGGTACACGCCCACTGCTGGGTCGTCCTGGATAGGGTCTGTGGAAAGAGTTTCGTCCTGGACAACTTCGCCATGTTCTTGAAAGCTATGGAGACGCGCGCTCGGGGACAGCCCCCGGGTTTGTATGAAGATGCTACGGAATGGGATCGGGACATCTTCCTTGTGAGTCTCCAACTAAGACGGCGCGGGAAACAAGGTACCCCTCGGGCGTAATGGACGTCATGAGCCCCCTAAATTGTACATCACTACTCTCTGGTCCAGGTTTTGAAAACGCAGCCGAAGAATCGGGATCCACGACAAGATTATGTCTGTTATTGCGTGTTTTGACGTGGCTGTTTTGATACTGGAGTTGATTCTGGACAATCCAGTCTGGAACCCAACAGATGGATGGATGTGCCTAACCTCCTGGAAGCCTTTCAATGGACTTTCCTTTTTGGGTTCTGAAAGGGACGCGGCAAGCGATTGTCGTGGTTCATCTTTGAGATAGGCGATCTGGATGATGCCCACCCGCATGGGAACTGGGAGGAGTTCTATCTGGGTCTGGGGAAGTTCTTGGACACTCCGTCCGAGTGCAAAGACAGCGGAATCCTAACCCGGCCAAGAGTTCTGCAAAATGTCTACAATATGCAAATGCATCTTCGGGATTTTCGGGCTGCATCCGCACCCAAAGAAATGGCCTGGTTCAAACTATCCGTCCGTTGAGGTCCGAACTGGGTCTTCAGTCCTGTATTGCTTGTTTGGTGCGCTTGTATTTTAGCAAAATAGTAGCTGAATTGTTTACTTCCACTTGGGCACTAGCCGTTTCCCTTATCTGATGTACCTGACCTGCTATAAATTATCTTACAATATGTAGGGTCACTTTTCCACTCCTAACGGCACGAGATCGAGCATCAACACCATGAGAGTAGGCGTCTGAAAGCGACACTAGCCCGACAAGACTAGTTGCATTAGCCTAAACTAAGCATAAAGGATTGTGGGTCATAACTATCTTCCCCCATCCTTACCTCGGGTTTCTTATCTCCACAAACCAGATACCATTGTGCTGAATGAGTCTTAACAGCAGACAGGGCACTGCCCCCCAACTCAGAGGCCGGAAAAGAGGTCGAAAATCCACCTCCTGCTCCCAATGCCATGCGCGGAAGCAGAAATGCAATCAGGAGCATCCATGTTCGCGCTGCATTGAGCGGGATGTTCCGCACTTGTGTCTGTGGCCCGCGGACCACATAGATCGAACACCCACAACCGCAAAGAAACAAAACCACGGCGAGCGCAGCGAACCAGTCCATACAAATACACAGGGCACCGAGCTGGGCCAGTTATACATCGCCCGGGGCGCGCCCAGCTTCTTTGGCAATTCCTACTTCGGACACCAGGTGGCGGCCCGGATGATCCATGAATCAGCCCCAGACCTCCCTCCCATGAGCCTGCTCTCCAGCAAAGACTCCCTTCAGTCTTTCCGGAATGACTCAGGTCCGTTCTCGCAGGTCTGGGACCTCCTTGGCCTCCTCCCGCGGAACAAAGTCACGGTCGACCGGCTCATCGAGCGCTTCCTCACAGAGGTCAACTGGGCCGTCGACACGGTTCACGCGGAGACATTCCGAGCCCAGTTCGCCGAGTTCTGGGGCCGCAAGTTCGGGTTCGATGAGATCGCCGGCGTCGACCTGCGCTGGCTGGCGCTGCTCTTTATCATTCTCGCGTTCAGCGTGCTGCTCGAACGCCCCGCGACGCCCTCGCCGGAGAAGCGCAAGGAGAGCGAGGAGGCGTCGTTGCGGTTCTACTGGGCGGCGCGGCGGGCGATTGTCATCTCGCCTTCTTTTCACGGGGAGAGTCTCGACCTCGTCCGCGCGGGGTTAATGGTTACGCGGTACCTGCTGTACACGCGACAGGTCGCGGAGAGCTGGCTCACGATCAGCTTCGCCATGCGCATGGCGCAGGCGCAGGGCATGCACATCGACGGCGAGAAATGGGGTCTCTCTCGGAAGGCCACCGAGGCTAGGCGACGGCTCTGGGCGAATCTGTACATGCTGGATAAGACGATCGCGCTGGCCCTGGGCCGGCCCTACGCCATCTCGGACCACATGTGTCTCATCAAGGCGCCGGAGAATATCTGGCTCGACGATGTGTCTGACGAAAGATCCGCGGCGATCACACCCAACCCCTTGGGCGACCCGACCCCCAGCGCAATTACGCTCATCGGAAACGGCCTGGCGAAGATCGCGGGCGAGATCCAAGACCGTTGCTTTGGGCTGTATCCGGCCTCCTACGACGTTGTCATGGAAATGGACGAGAAGCTCGTCGCATGGAAGAAACAGCTGCCGGCTTACTTCTCCCTCGACAGCACAGACACCTCGCTGGATGCATCCCATACGTTTCTAACGTGGCACCGCCTCTTCCTCCACTCAGCCTTTCATTTCGCCCGCATCACACTCCACCGGCCTTATCTCCTCCGCGAGTCGATCACGAACCGCTTTCGGCTCAGCCACGAGGCGTGCATTTCCTCCGCCTCGTCTGATCTCAAAATGCGCCTCCGCGCGTTAGCCTACGGGACAGCCGAGAACATGCGATGGACGCTCGGCACCCATAACATGTTCAACAGCGCATTGATCCTGGGTATTATTGCTGTACGTCGGCCGAATGCTGCGCAGACGGCGGGGATCTTGGACGACCTGGATGAATACTGCGAGAAGCTGCGAAAGGATCCGTGGCTGAATGAGTTTGGACTGGCTGAGGTTAAGGTGGTGGAGTTGTGCATTGCGCGGACAAGGGGGCTGACTAGGGGTTCGGGTGAGGTGCATCGACAGGACGACCTTGGTTTGTCTGTGGGCATGGCTCCTGTGTCTGATGTTCAGGGGTCTGGCCCAGGAAGTGCTCCGTTGCTGTCGGCTATCGATCCGAGCATGGATATTAGTGCCGCGGGTGCGTCTACGCGTCCGCCAGGGTCATCGCCTGATATGATGTGGCCTGCGATATGGGAGGATCAGAATTTCGCATTTCCCGATGCTGCGGATCTCGAGACGTGGGAGCATATGATTTCCGAGATTGCCTATCATATGTAGTACAGCTAGGTGGCTATCTCTCTATATCTCCCTCAGAAAGTTTATTGTTCGTAGTGATATTGAATTTCATTATAAGTAGATTACAGAATATAACGAAAGTCCGGGTGAAAGTCCCCTCCTCTCTTCTCATACGACCCCGACGCAATGATCTCCTCACGCTCCTCCGGCGAGAGACGGTCTCGCTTGCGGTTGTGGTACCGCAGCAGGATGTACATGGCCGAGTTTCCGAGGCACGCAATACATATCGCACCCAGCGACACGGAATGCCCCAGGACATACCGCCCATTGACCTTGGAGGAGTAGATCTGACCAGCCTATATACCAAGTCAGTACGAATCTCAACACAGGTGCAGCCCACTAACAATAAGCCCTGCGCAGTTACCAATAGTTTGCTGCAAACCCACGCCCATCGCGCGTTTATAGTAGCCAGCATGACTGTTCGCATTCCACGACACGCCAAGACCAACAACACAATAAATCCTGCAGACATTAGCACCCAGCCATCTTAGACCCCCAGGACACATACCCAGTAACACAAACAAATGTCGCGAAATACAGCGGCCCGCGCGCATCCACAGCAACCCCCAGGAGCAAGGCATACCCCACCGCCGTGACCAGACACAGGGGCACCATGAATGCGGCGCGCATGCGCACGCGATCTGAAAAATGCGCAATAACAAGATAAAACGCCGACGCCCAGATATAAACCGGGACCGTGAGCAGCTGCGTCGTGACGGAGCCGTACCCGAAGGCCTTGATGATGGTGGGCAGGAAGGTGCTGAACCCGAAGGAGCAGATGTTGACGCAGATTTGGTTGAGCGAGGTCAGCCAGCTCTTGGGGTCGCGGAGAGTTTTGTACACTTCTTGGATGTCGAATTCTTCCGCGTCGGCGTAGCGCGCGGCTGATTGCATGCGGAGGCGCATGAGCCCCTTGTCCTCCTCGGTAAGGAAGTATGCTGTCTCGTAGTTGTTTGGGAGGAGGAAGAAGGTGGCTATCCCGACGACGGCGCTCATGAGGCCTTCGATGATGAAAAGCCAGCGCCAGCCTGAGAGGCCGCCTACACCTTCAAGGCGGACGAGGCCGAAGGCGAGTCTGTGGGTGGTTAGTGGTGGAGTATAGGATGGGGTAATACGCCTACAATCCGCCGAATCCTCCGCTGAGTGCTGCAGAGACAAAGAGATAGGAAATGCGCTGCGCTTGTTCTTCGCGCTTGTAAAAGGTCGTCAAGACGATAGTCAGGCATCTGGATTCAATCAGCACATGTAGCACGCTCCAAACATAGAGGCGTGCGTACGGGAATAAACCACTCTCAAAAACCCCCAAGAGCAACCTCGTCACGTAAAGACCGGCGACATTCTTTATGAATCCCGCAGCCAAAATCGAAACGCTAAACCCAAGGATCAATGCAGAGATGAGTCTGTTGGGGCGCAGCTTCTTCAGAACCATGGAGAATGGGATCTCGAAGAAGACATATGTAGCGTAGAAGAGAGTAACCCCGTCTGTACGCAGTTAGAAAGGAACATGTAGACACTGCGAGACGCTTACTTCCAAGTTGGTTTCCAACAAGATGGATCTCTTCCTTTACACAAGCTGTTAGAAAAGTCGCAAATCGAAGAAGACTCAACGAACCGGCATGCCTGCAACGGCGGCATTTCTGTAGACATTAGAATCAGCTTCAAAGGATTTGGTGCTTGCAACTCACCCTATATTACTCCGATCCAGATACGCAACCAAGAAGATTAGCATCACCAACGGACAGATGCATAGATCCATTTTCCTCAGGAGCTTTTTCTCCTTCACTGGGTCGATAACGACGTTGCCTATGTGCGCCTCATGGTCTGAGGACGCAGTGTCCGCCTGCAACTTCATGTCACCTTTGGAGTCCATAATCACGAACAAGGGGGGGATTCAGATGCTTGCAGAGATCATCGACCGGGAGTACCGAGCCATCTTTAAATAGATTGGACCATGGCCCTGCCTGCGATACATTCCGTCGGGAAAATGGTCGGGATATTCAAGGGATACAGAGGGGGCGATAGCATTTGCCGATCTACAGCGTTGCGGGAGCCTCTAACAGCGTATTCCCGATGGCGTTCAGATAAGCTATCACCACCCTGGAGAGAGTTTGCCGATGAATTCCCCGACGGCCTATAACAAAGGCGGGGGTAGATAAGACCATGTATGGTCTATAGCTGTTCTTTTCGTCTCGCATTGAGTTCACTCTTATCTTGTCACATAATGGGGATATTAACCAAGCCGGATAATATGGTGAATGGGTTGGCTGCGAGGAAGCGCCCAGTACTACCCTACACATGACCCTCATTAAGCAAACAATCTGACAGTGTGTAGGTCTGGAAACGATGGGTTCGGTTCAGAGCGAAAGACGGCAAGATATGTGGCGGAGAGCCCGTTGACCCTGGGATTGATGGTATGTGATCCTGGTGTTGAACAACGACGACTGACGGGCACAGTCGGTCTCGCGATTGAGAACAAAACCGAGGTATCAGTGCGTCTAGTTTCAGGTGCATCAGCATTAGACTACGATGCATCATTCACTGGCGAAATAGCCCTGATTGATGAGCTTCTCTCTCCGGTCTCCCCCGCGGAAGCAGGCACAGTCCGCTGCATCGGTCTCAATTACAAGGAGCACGCGGTATGTTATCTCAACATCCTTGGTTGACCTCCGCTAATACTGCGCAGGCAGAAATGAAGATGATTCTGCCAGAAACACCTAGGTTAGTTCAATCCGGGTGCTTTCAATCTCTCACTGACCATGCAGTGTGTTTCTCAAAGCGAATACCTGCATTTCCTCGGCCGCAGAACCGATCGTCCTGCCGTCTGCCGTGGACCACGACGAGGCAGACTACGAGGTCGAGCTGGCCATTATCATTGGCCAACGCTGTAAGAACGTCTCTGTTGCTGAGGCGATGGAATACGTCCTCGGGTACTCGGTAGCCAACGACGTGACGGCACGGAAACACCAGGGGAAGACGTCGCAGTGGTCCTATGCCAAGGGGATGGTAAGTCTATATCCATGTAACAATGGTCCTCACTGACCTGACTCAGGATGGGTTCTGCCCTCTCGGGCCATGTATCGTATCCGCTGGAGTGATCCTTGACCCCTCAGTCTTCCAGTTACGCACGTCACTCAACGGAAAGATCATGCAGAAGGCGTCTGCAGATGATATGATCTTTGGCATCGCCGAGGTGGTGTCGTATCTATCGCAAGTTAGTTACTCATTTCTTATACATGAGTCTCTTCTCACCATCGACAGGGACATACACTGCTACCAGGCACGGTTATCATCACAGGCACGCCATGCGGCATCGGTGTCTCTCAGAATCCGCCGGTCTTCTTGAAGCCTGGAGATCGGCTACGCATCAGTGCAAGTCATGGGATAGGCACACAAATCTGTCCAATTGCTAGGGAGTAGACATCCTTCATGGATGGGATTTTCCGTCCTTTGTCTATAGACTATGGATGATACAATGATAGAGGAAAGTAACACGCACAATGCCTTTGTTCAGAATCAACTCTTTATATAGCAGACAAAGAATACACCACAAGTCTCGTCTTCCAAGGCAACCTCCTCATCCATCACGGGTATACCCTGCCTGGCAAGGCATATGCCTCTGTTCACAGCATGGAACTTTGCACTTCTACAGCCTCATAAACATATATAAACCTCCATCAAACCAATGCAGTCAATCACAACCACCTCCTCTACTCATTCCTCATTCTCACTATAACTCAACTACTTGTACAGCTACTCAAGCAGCTACCCAAACAACTACTCAAACGGCTAATCACACATCTACTCACACACCCAATTCAAAGCGCAAGCAAGAAAACAATGCCCCACTACCGCCGTTTCTACCTCTACTTCGGCCCCTTCCCCCAGCCTCTCCCCGACGAGCGCGCCTACTGCGCCCAAGCCCTGGATATGCTTGAGACCGGAGAGGCGATTGTGCGCGAGCGCCTGTGGTTGAAGGACCACGACGACCATGCGGTTATGCTGGTTGAGACCAACCAGGGCCCGCTTGACGACTGCCTGATGCAGATCTACGATATTGCGGTCGAGGTCCTCTCTGAGCATGTTGAGCGCGTTGATAGAGGTGAGAAAGTTGATCTTCCTTATCGGTTTTGGGTCCCTGATAACTACCTTGAGGCGCAGGTTGAACTTGAACTGTGAACATAAGAGGTGTCGATTTAGCTACCTAGCTAAGCAGCAATACAAGTCGATTCGTGGTTGATACCATACAGGATCGTAAATCGTAGAACAGAGGTAGTAGTAGTAGTACTCGCCGTGCGTAAGTTATCTAAGATATATTGTTGTAGACTTTGTTGACATGCCACCTTCCGCACCTAGGTGTTTGACCGGATGCAACACCGCGGGATCGTTGGTATAGGTCTCGGGTAGGTGTTGAGCAGGTCGTTTGACCTAGGTAGGAAGCGGAGGTTAGGAGTCAGCAATCTCGTGCCCAGCTGCGTTTGTATATAGGCATCTTTTCTACTTAGTCGGGATCCTCTCCTCTGGCACCTAGGAGATCATTTTCTTTTTCCTCTCATAGTCAATTCAAGTAGTTTTGATGCCTCAAATCGTGCATGCTTAAAGACTTTCCCATTCAGTATTTCATTACTTACATCTAATATCGTCACTATTACTCTAATCAATCGATGCCTATAGTCTGTCCGAATATACATCTATGCAATCTACATGCACCCATCTATATAAACCACCAACGCCAAACACCACCCAGAGCGGAGATCATACATACACCCAACCTCGATCCACCGATCACCCTTCACTCTCCATCTCCTCCAAATACCCCATCATAGCAGCCCGTAACCTCACGTTCGCCACACCGCCGACACCATACGCCGGCACGATCTTGCCCATGCGCGCAAAGCAACTCGGCACATAGTCACGCCGGATGCGCGACATTCGCTCGCGCCAGCCTAGACCACCCGGCGGCTGACGGTTATACAGATCCAACCCAAGGAGATGCATTGGCGTGCTGACGAACTGCATCAGTGCGGGACAGGCGAACTGCGCCATGGCGGCCTTCATGCCTGGTGTGGCGGCGACGGAGTCGGGGATGGACGGGGCGACGAGAGGGGGGATGTTGAAGGAGGCGAAGATGGTGATGCTGTCGCGGAGGCAGAACAGCGCGTAGGAGATGCGCGGGACTTTGGCGGTCCCTGATGGGTGGCAGGAGGCCGGTGGAGAGGGTTCGGGTGATGTCGGTGCGGAGGATGAGGACGAGGATGATGGGGGAGGGGTTGTCGCGCCAAAGAGTTTCGCAAACCGGGCGTCCTTGTACACGCAGATTCCCATGTTCACGGTCGTCGTCGTGATGAACTTGGCGGTGCCAGGGAAGACGGTCGAGAAGGACTTATTGCGCAGTGTCGATGTGACTGTGTCAATCGCGTTGGCCGTGAGATATGTCGACGTGTAGAGGGTGTAGATGAGGAGGAAGGGTGTGCTGAGGAAGAAGCCCCCCGGATGGGTGAGCATGGACCGAAAGCATGAGGTAATGGTCTGTCGGATAGATACGCCTTTCGCGGCTTTCTCGATAATAGCTCTGCAATGAATCGCTTAGATCGCTCTTTACATGCCAGTCGGCTCGAACCTACCGGTCAATCACCGTAATCACCGGACATGTCAAGGCGCCGGCGGTGGCTGCGCTGGCGATGTCGACGCCGAAGCGCATTCCCAGCCGCTTGGTATTGCGCGGCGTGGGTGAGCGCTCTTTCAGCGCCGACATCGAGAGCGCAGGCTCGTTGGAGACGGCATTGGACGGCATAATCCCAGGTAATACGATGTCCGAATGAGTCTACAGTAATCCAACACAAGGGATGTGACTCGAACAACACGACGTCATCCGGGGTCAACACAGACACTGGGAGAACACGAACACGGGCGTCTAGGACAGAATCCGGGGAGATTATGGGGCAGAAGAAAGGAACCGAGGATTATCGAGACATTCTGCCTGGAGATGACGAGATGAGTCGCAGCCGGGAAAACAATCAGCTCGCAGCTGCGGACGACAAGCGTCCGCGTCGGCGGTCGCTCCGATGCCGGCCGATCGGGTAGATGCCCGGCAGCCTCCGTCTTACTCGTCTCGCCCGAGACATTCAAAACTAAGGTAATGGTGATATCGTTACGATCATGACAATATACGCAATATATTCCAATAAGTCTTTTATCAACTCCCAACGCCGTAGATGACCACCCAATTTCATGTTTACCAGGTCTACTGGCTGGCCGCAATGCCATCCAGTGTAACATTCACCGCGCCAGCTTGCACCAGCTAGACATGATTAGCGCATGTTGATATAACAAAAAAGGAAGAGAAACTTACCGCCCGTCGCAGATCGTCAATCAGGTCGTCCGCATCTTCAATGCCAACACACAACCGGATCAGGTCTTCCGGCAACGCGCGCTCAGCGCGCGTCTTCGCATCAATGCTAGCGTGACTCATACGACACGGCATACTGATCAGACTGTTCACACAGCCAAAGCTCACACTAATAGCCCAGAGCTTCGCGCTCTCCACGATCCGCTCACTGATGCCCACATCACCCGTCTCAAACGAGAGCACGGCACCGGCACCGCGCGCCATGGAGTGGTGCAAGTCGTACTGCGGGTGCGACCGCAGGCCAGGATAGCGCACCTTGAAGCCCAGCGACTCGAGAAACTCGGCGATGCGCTGCGCGTTCGTCTGCTGCTGGTCCATGCGCACCTTGAGGGTCTTCACGCCACGCATCAACAACCACGAATCGAAGGGGGACAGGCCGCATCCCGACGCGTTGATGGGGAAGTACAGCTTCTCCCCAAGGGCGAGGTCGTTGACGGCAATCACACCGGCCATAAGGTCGTGGTGACCGGAGAGATACTTGGTTCCACTCTCATACACGATATCAGCGCCCAATTCCAAGGGGCTGAGCAGGAGCGGAGACATCATGGTGTTGTCGACAGCCACCAGGCAGCCGGGGTTGACTTCGTGGGCGGCGGCGGCAATCTGGGGGATATCAACGATCTTGATGAGAGGGTTGGTCGGGGTTTCCAGCAGGACCATGGTGGTCTTCGCGCTCAGAACCTCGCGGACCTTGGCCGGGTCCGTCGTGTCGACGTGGTGTACAATGATGCCGCCGTTGGTGGACAGATACTTGAGGAGACGGTTGGTGCCGCCGTAAAGATCGTCGCCGGTCACCACTTCGTCACCGGGACGAAGAAGGCGAGTGATCACATCCAATGCGGCCATACCGGACGAAACAACCAGCGCGCGTTGAGCGGACATCACTTTGGCCAGATGTCTCTCCAGGTGCGTCCGCGTAGGGTTACCCGAACGAGTGTAGTCATATTCTCCGCCTCCACCACCCGACGACTGCTTAAAGGTAGCGCTCTATTATGGAATTCATTATGGTTAGGTCTCGACAGCGCAGACTTTAGGATGGAAATGTGTTTTGAGACGTACCTGGTAGATGGGAACACTGCTGGCATTGTACTGGTCATTGGCCTCGGTGTAGACCAGTTCGGTGGCAATGGCATATCGCTTACCCGTCCGCGGGCTGGACGGTGCCGGAGAGGGAGGGAGATTGTGACCTTCGAGGTCTACGTGAGGGAATCCCTTCTTCATCGCGTCGGACGCGGCGGAGGCACCAGATCCTGAGGCCGACATCGCTGCGGGGCGGACCAGCGGGGGAGGAAAGGGGTGGGAGAGTAAGGGACACCCGGAAGGGCAGAGGAGATGCTCGGGGAAGAGTACGACGAGGAATTGAGTTCTAGAGAAAGATGAAGAGGTAACAATGGAGCAGGAGATGAAGAAGAAGGGAGAATGAAGTCCGAGTCACAAAAGACCCCAACGTTGTTCAGGTTCCCCAGAAAAGAACCCGAACAGTCATCCTTCTGCCGCCTCTGATTGGCTGGTGGTGACCGGGGGCGATGTCGTCATCCGCTAGTGCCCATTCGAGTATTTCGACACCTGAGGCAGCATAATGTTATCTGCCTGTCTACTGAGAGTACCTTGCCGAGCAACATTCCACGAGCACCTCGATGCCTGCCCTTCTGATTACCACATCCTACTTTGCGCTACTGATTGCGCTCAAAGAATTTCTGTTTACTCTTACAGTCTAGATCATACTTCTCCGTGGGAAATCTATCGGACGAGACGATCGTTGTTCGTGACTGTCATCCTCAAGGCGTTCTCCTGACCGAGCGGTTTTCATCCTCCAATACATTCTCAAATCCCCCTTGCATCTAGCGCACTTTGGAGCGTCTTTTGGAACCCAAAGACATGTTCTGGACCTAGCATCGTGTAATGGGCGCCTCCAACCTCATGAAAGCGCGGCGGTGACCGTGCGAAATCCGCCCACTTGCTCAAATGGTCACTGAGCCATTGAGCCTTGGATGAGGCCGCGATAGCCAAGGGATTGCAATAGAAGACATCAATACCCGCAATCGAGTCTGTGGGATCATAGTCCACCGCCATCCGTTGCAGGGCAAAGGCCAGGCAAGCCCACTTGGTCAGACCCTCAGGCGACAGTGCCAGTTCCAGTAGCCGATTTTGATCGGCCTCCGCCATCACCCTGGCAAGGACAGCTTCCTCTGTCAACCCTTGCAATTCCACTGACAGCTCCCGTGTGCGCTCCTCAGTCATCAGATCTAAGAAGTAGGAGAGATGGAGCAGGCATTCCTTGTAGTCCAGCTGACGCATGCGAGTTTTGATATGGGGCGGCAGGTTGAAGGAGCCTAGGAAGCGGACCTCATCCCCGTTTCTCTCGAGCACTTTGCCTACCTCGAAGGCTAACATCGTGCCGTATGAATACCCAGCAATTGCATACGGTCCATGCGGTTGTTTCTGTTTAATAGCGCCGTGATAGGTGCGCACGACTTCCTCAATAGTTTCGAAGGGCTGTTCGCCTTCGTTGAAGCCCCGTGCGCGAAGAGCGTAGACCTTTCGATCCACCAGGAACTTGGCAAGATTGAGAAAGACGAGGACTTCGCCAACTCCGGGGTGGACCAACCACAGCGGTGTCTTCTCTCCCTGGGACTGCAGCGTCACGACGGGGTTATACTCGTGTTGTGACTGAGGACTCTGCAGTTCCTCCAGGGCGCTGGCGAGGGCGCGCACAGTGGGGTTTGCCATCAAGGTGATGACGGGTATCTCCTGCGCTATGCTCAGGCTCTCTTCGATGTGCTTCTTCAGTTTGATGAGTTCCACCGACGTGATTCCCATGTCGAAGAGAGAGGATTGCACGTCCATCTCCTCCTCGGGTAGCCCAAGGGAGTCAATAAAGAGCCTCAGTAAACGCTGTTCCAGCTCGTTCGCAGGGTCAACGCGGGCCTTTGCCCGGTGCGCTTGAAGGATGTCAAAGTTGATCTTTTGATAGGTGCTGTAGTCGCCCTTTTCAAACGACGCCTTAATCTTGGACCGAGAGAGCTTGCCCAAAGCTGATTTCTGCAGCTGCGATCTGCCCAGAGGCAGCACCTGTGGTCGGGTACCGGTCAACATCATAACAGTTTTGGCGATGGCGTCGGCCGTGTTGGCTCGCGCGACTGCGTCATCTGGGTCATAGGTAGGCAAATACACTATACAGACTACTTCTGTGTCACCACCCGGTTGAAGCGAAGAGAAGCAACAAGTGAAGCTAGGGACCAGCCCTGGGATTTTACCGGGCTCATCGAGGGTGCTTTCGACCTCATGCGGGCTGTATTTGACACCGTTGACAATCATAGATTCTTTGGCCCTACCCATCAAGTGGAGATTGCCTTGGTCGTCGATGGAGGCCAGGTCTCCTGTCTTGAACCAGCCATCGCTAGTAAATGACTGCTCGTTTGCGAGTGGATTATTGAAATATCCCTCAAAGAGGATCGGCCCCGACAGTTCGAGGTTGCCCACAGTTCCCGCAGGCGCCATAGCATGGTCCGTGACGGTGGTAATTCTCATATTCAGACCAGAGATGCATTTTCCCGCGGATGCAAATTCCAAACCTCGCTCAAGATCATACCGAGGAAAGTCCAGGTTGTAGATGGCACCGCCACAGGTCTCGGTCATACCGAAGCCCGTCGCAATGACAGTCGCGGGCGCGCCGTACCGGGTAAGCAACTTTGCCACTGCAGCGCCAGTTTTGGTGACATTCGCCTCCCCGCCTGAGGCGACATATCTCAGACAGGAGAGATCCCACTGGTGTGCTACACAGGCGTCGCCGTGACCCTCTAGGGCGGCTCGGATACGAGCAAGGAAGAAGTTGGGCGCAAAGGTGCGCGAGACCCGGTGGCGGTGTATGATATCCAGAAAAGCCAAGGGGTTCGACAAGATATCTGACGCCTGTACGTGGACCTGGTCTTTGTGTCCGAAGAGGGCCTGCAGGTGGATTTCCACGAGGGCCGCAACGTGGTCGCAGCGAACCCAATTCAGGAACGAGGTCTTCTCCGGCAGTGGCACCACCTTAAACTTTGTGTCCAGCGCTGTGAAAATCTGGCGGTGGGTAAAAATTACTGCTTTGGCATGGCTGGTGCTGCCAGACGTCAGCATCAGGAGAGCGATGTCGCTGGGCGCGGCGTCACGATAGACGTTGCGCATCTCTGCGGCTGGGGCTTTCCCCACATCTAGCGACTCGACAGCGATGGGCGTAATCTGGTCTTGTCCTCCAAATTCAGACAGTTTAGCGGCGGCAGTCAGACAGGCGGGATGTTTGAGGGAGGTGGCCAGATGTTTCAAATGGGCTACTCGCGCCGCTGGGTCGTTGGACAGCGCTGTAGACATAGCCGGGATGCACCCGGTCAGCACAACAGCCCAGAACCAGACAATGTTTTCCCAGTGGGTGTCGAAATGGATGAGAACCACCCGGCTTCGATGAAAGTCTTGCTGCCGGCAGCGCAGAGCCCATGATCCCCTCTGGGCAGCCTCCAGCAACTCATTGCAGGAAAACGACTTGGGCTGCGTGGTGTTTTGGGGAGGATAACAGATAATCTGCTCGCAATTCCCCTGGCCAACGACAGCCTCCAGGAAGACGGTAAGATTGGCGAATGACATTTAGTGCTAAGCTAATCGCAGGCAGCGAAGAATTTCGGGGACCAGGGTGTCTGACTAGAGACCTGATGAGCCACGGTGGGCTATATGAGGCCCATGCGATATACCTCTACAGCGAATAATACCATGGCGAATCTGACTGACTGCAAGGAATTTTCCACTGCGGTGTCTTGTTAACCTGTCCGATGTCTCCGTCTTCACCGCCACAGGAATGCTGTGATGGACCTGTGGGAGACTGCAAGGAGTTGCAGGGCAATAGCAGCGATAGTGTCCTGCTGTCTATTGTCCCGGAAGTCACTGAATCGAGCTTGCATATATATCCCACCCCTCCAGGTCTTTCTCGCTCAATCCGCATGCACAGTATGTACGACTTGCAAAAGGTTCGTTGACCTGTTGATTTATCAGAGCCACACTGACAGACACAGGTCATCATTATCGGGGCAGGCCCAACCGGCCTCGCCGCTGCCATCCGCCTGGCTCAACACAACAAGTTAAACCCAGTCATTTACGAGGTCCGCAACCCAGATGCTGCAGGTATCGGTGGCTCTCTAGGCATTCCTGCCAATGGGTTGCGTACCCTGCACCGCCTCGGTCTATGGGAGATGATGCTCCCGCGCGGTGTCGAGATATCCAAGACTATCCTGCACTCTACCTCTGGCAGTATTCTGAGGGAAGTCGACGTTGCCACGGAACCCAAACAGAAGACCGGATTCGGGTACTTCCGCATCAACCGAGTAGATTTGATGGAGTGTCTGCGCGACGCAGCACAGAACTGCCAGGTCCCTATCCACTACGGCAAACAGGTCACCTCCATTGACGATCACGGCGGAGACTCGGTCACGGTGACATTCTCCGACGGCACCAGTGACACAGCATCCCTCCTCCTGGGTTGCGACGGAATCCACTCGGCGGTGCGCGGGCTGCATGTTGACCCTAAGATGAAACCTGTGTATTCGGGCATCGGAGCGATATCAGCGATCGTGGATGACGCGGCCGACCTTGAGCGTAAGGACTCCACGTGCCTGCACTCGACTCTCACGCCACAAGGAATGCTGGCGACCGCACCCTGCGCTGCCAACCAAACCTTCTGGTTCTTCAGCAAGGAGGTGCCTCTGCCTCCTGCAACGGACTCGGGCGACGAACGCGACGGCTGGTCGCTTCACCGCCAGAACGAGCTGGCAGACTGGCGGAGCTCGCTTTCATCCGTGCTGGACTGCATGCAGGGCGAGTGGGGACAATATATGCGGCAGCTAGTGGACTCCAGCGAAGACCTCCATTTCTACCCCCACTATCGCCTACCGCTGGGGGGTCGGTGGTTTGTTCCGGGTTCGCCCCGTGTGTTGCTTCTTGGAGATGCCGCCCACGCGGTGCAACCCCATGCTGGGCAGGGCGTGGCTCTGGCGGTGGAGGATGTGCTGCTGCTGTCCGGGCTGTTGACCCAGTATCAGGCTGGAGAATACAAGACCTTGGAGGAGGTGTTTGGCCGATTTGATCGGGCCCGTCGCCCGCGCATCGAGCAGATCAATGAGCTTGCATCCCGCAATGGCAGGATGCGCCGCAACCAGTCCCCGTGGCTGGTGTGGTGCAAGGAATGGTACATGTGGTTCCTGTTGCATGTCAATCGGTTCTGGGGCATGTCTATGTCGGGGGTGTCAAATGGCGATATCCTGTATGATGTGGAGGCGGAACTGAAGTCGACAAACCGAGTGGGCTGAAAGTCTGTTTTCTAGCAATTCTATCTCTATGCTAGCTCTGAATCTTAGCACTACATATTAAGAACGGACTCCATCATCTCCCTAACTGCGATCAAAGACCACCATCAAGACAACAAGGCATAATGACAAACTCAGCACTTCCCCAACTGGGGTGGATTGGCGAGTCCCGTCCGCACAGACTGCCATTCTTAGGCCCTCTCTGACGATGAATGATCCTCGTAGGGCTCGGAAACATGGGTCGTGCCATGGCATCGAATCTCCAGAAACACCTCCGCGCAGAGGGCCATCCGCCCTTGCGATTCTGGAATCGCACTGCCAGCAAAGGTGACGCACTGAAAGGCCTTGGTGGGATACAGTGCGCTTCCATCGCTGCCGTGGTCAAGGACAGTGCGATCATCTTCATCTCAGTACGGCGCCAGTGCTTGCCTTGAATCCAATTTAGCCACAGGCTTCTGACTGAAATCGCCTTTAGGTCAGCAACGATGATGCCGCCCAAGCCGCCATAGCAGAAATCATCTCCACCGGAAATCTAGCTGACAAGATCATCGTGGACACCACGACCGTCCACCCAAGTACCAGCAAGGCTATTTCCGCAAAGCTGACACGTGAAGATGCCTTCCTGGTTTCAGGTATGTTGCTACTCTCATCATCTCTGCTCTGTTCTTTGTTTTGATCGTGCTCGCATTGTTTAGGTCCTGTATTTGGCTCCGCCCCGATGGCCGCAGAGCGAAGGATCCTGATGGTCGCGGCCGGTCCTCGCTGCACGATAGACCGCATATCCCCTTACGTCAAAGGTGTGATGGCGCGTGATCTGTTGGAGGTGGCAGAGCAGCCAGAAAAAGCATCCCTGCTGAAAATTATCGGGTAATTCTCTTCCAGAGCCAAACCTGCAGCCTTGTGATCCATAGCAATTAACCAAGAGAGCAGGAACTTCCTCCTCTCAGGCCTGACGGAGGTCATCGGCGAAGCCCACGTCTTTGCGGAAAAGAGCGAGGTAGGCTGTGCGGTTCTCGAGAGGCTGTTGGAAGCCCAGTTCGGGCCTCTTCCGACCATGATTTCCCAGCGCTTGACCCAAGGGATATACATGCCATCCAAAGGTGAGGGTGACCCCCAGACGCGGAGTGACTGCGCTAATCTGGTCATGCGTTGACTGGTAGGCACAATGCCGTGGTCGAATCTAGACTTGGCTCTGAAAGATGTGGGCCATGCAATTGACTGTGCTGCTGCGTCCGGGACCACTTTGCGAGTTGGTGAAGTCGCCATGGACCATCTCCAGCGGGCAAAGGTCTTCTCCGAGGAGCACGATCGGCAGTTGGACTCGGCGGCGTCTTACGGTATTATCAGACGCGATGCGGGTCTTGACTTTGAGAATGAAGCTGTGAAGCGGAGGGATGCATAAAGATGTGCTGCGTCTAGTGGATCCTCGAACTGTATGCACCGCAGGCAGTCAGAAAGACCATATGCGGATAGAAATCAGATCCTCTTCTGCAAGACCGCCTGACCGCTCCCCAGGTGCATATGATACGTTCGTTACCATCAAAATGGCTTCTTGTAGATCGACTGTATCGTACACGTTGTTTCTCCGTCGAAGATGTTCCTAGGATAGCAGCCATGAGTCCATGCGTGATGGCAGTCTCCCGCTTACTCTCACACCACAGGCAGGATTTGCCCATATCCCCAAGTTGAGCACTGAAAATGGACCTGGCTACTCTTACGGCTGCAATAACTGAGGCAGCCGAGTCTCTCTCCGGTAATGCGCCAATTGACCTTCAGCAGCGAGCAGAGCTGTTGCGAGCATGCGAGAATCTTGCCGGGACTATCGAGCTTCCAGGCCGGAAACTGGAGAAGGCTAGTGTTGGGGTAAACTTCTAGAGGGAAATGACGATTGGGATCATCTATATATTGACATCAAGTTAGATGACCCCAATGGTGGCTGTGCGCATTGCCATTGACTTGGGAATCTTCGACTTCGTCCGCTCTACACCCAGAGACGAGTTCACGAGCGATGAGATTGTGTCGCACGCAGGCGCAGATCCACTGCTGGTTTGTATGAGAGCCACCCTCCATTCTTGTGTATTCCGTGACTCCAATCTGATTGATACCAACGAAAAGGCCGCATTTTACGATCATTGACGGCGACTGGTGTCTTCAGTCCCACCTCGACAGGGACCTACAAGCCTAACCCAGTGGTCAAGGACCTCGTCCGCGATGGCTACCTGGCAAGCCGGATCATATTTAATTTGTATGCTTTTTTAAATGTGTATGGCCTTCAGAGATCACACAAAGCTGACTCTCTCCTTCACCTCCAGTGATCTTCACTTTCAAATATTCTCCAAGCTTCCGCAATACTTGAAAGAAACTCACTACAAATCACCTGCAGACGCCTGCGCTGGGCCCTTTCAATACGCCTTCAATACAGACGAGCACTTCTTCGACTGGATCAAATCGCATCCAACCCAACTCGATGCGTTTAACCGTACGATGCAGGCCGGGGTTGTCCGCGACAATGCCGTGCGATGGTCTGATATCTTCCCCGTCGCGCAGCGGTTCCAGCGGTTCCTCCGCGCTGACCTTCCTCCCGGTGAAAAGCTTCAAATGGTAGATGTCGGAGGCGGCGTCGGTCACGAAATCAAAATTCTGCTCGATACGCTTCCAGGTCTCGCAGGCCACTTCATCCTCCAGGACGTACCGGGCGTCATCGAAAGCATGCTACCGGAGCTCCGGAGGGCCCCGGGCTCCCTACAGACTGTCCAGGCCATGCCTCATAACTTCTTCGAGACACAGCCTGTAACCGGTGCACACCTCTATTTCCTAGGCCGCGTCCTGCACGACTGGCCGGACACCCAGGCGCGGCGCATCCTGCAGCACATCCGCAACGCGATGGGCCAGGACTCGCTGCTCCTTATTCACGAGCGCGTATTGCCAGATGGGCCGGCGAAGGTCCATCCAACAGATGCTATCATGGATCTCAATATGATGGCATTGTGTTCGTCGCAGGAACGGACGGAGACGCAGTTTCGAGACCTGCTTTCTGCGGCGGGACTGAACCTGGTGCGTGTGTGGTGGCCGGCCACTGCTGGCCTTCATCGTCAAGCGGTACTTGAGGCTGTAAGGGCTGGCTGTGCTGATGACGGGTGCAGATGGGGTGAGGTTGGTTCTGTATGAACTAGAGTGTGGTGTGCGTAAAATGCAAGATTACTACATACCGAAAGCCCGTTTCAAACGTGCAAAGCAGCTCCGTCGCCACTGTAATCTCTCTGTATTGTATGATAGTATGTATATTCTAGATCCAGCGCGCAAGGAGCGTACGAGGTCACGACATGCGCTACATACAGCATCTGAAGGATGCAGACCGGTCTGTTTGTATCCAGCCTCGAACTTTTCCAGATTATGCACGGAAAATCCCCCACAACGACGCCGTTTATGATCCCATCTTACATTAAACGCGAATTTGTCAGGTCTAGAGTATCAAAACGAAGTAGATATTTCGATATTGAAGCAGCGCTGCCTCAGCATTTGATATATAAAGCAATCCCGACGCTATCAAGCCGCCTTGACCAGCCCTAGAGCTCCACGTTGGAGGTTGACGGTCATCCCATTCACCGCATCAACACTGAACTTGCTGAGATCCGACTTGAGTTCCGCCTTCTTGATGCGATCACACGTCAACTCACCGTGGTTCTCCTCGCACAATCCGTGACTGTTTGGAGTCATGTTCATAGTCCCGTCCACCTTCCGAATGACGCGCATACAAAATTCCACTGACTCGGCCAACTCCTCACGACTCAGCTGTTCTCCACTGGCTTCCACCGTCCCTTGGATGACTAGTCGCATCTCTTTAGAACTTTTTGCAGGCCACAAAGACGAGTAAGAGACTTACTGGGTCGGAAGAAGCTGAAAGCCCGATCGAAATTCGCCTCTTCATATTCATTCAGCACGGGGCGCTCCTGCCCTCTGATCTGCGCGTATGCGCTTGTTACCACCAGCAGGAATCGAGTATACGCCTCGCGGATCTTCTCCGTGTGCCAGTTGACAGCCGTGTGCTCGTTGCAGTCCCCCTTGACCACCGCGCAGATGGACGCCGCGGCAGCGAGCGCGCCGGTGAATGCTAGGTGCACGCCTGACGAGAAGAGAGGGTCAATGAAGCACCCAGCATCCCCGGCAATCCGGAGATAGGGGCTGGCGTAGCGCGAGGCGCTGTACGACCAGTCGGTAGCCGATTTTACATCCGACACGAGGGTCGCATTGCCGAGCAGCTCCGAAATGCCCGGAGCGTTATGCATGTGCTGCAGGAAGAAGTCTCGCGTGCTTGGTGACTCCATTTGCTTCTTCTTGGCTGTGAAGCTGGTCTGTTCCATCACCACGCCCACGGAGGTGGTGTTGTTGTGCAGAGGGATGAACCACGCCCAGCCGGATCCATCTGGAAGCGAATGGCTTAGCCGTCTGTTTCGGGTTCACGTTGACTGCAATATATATGGAGATGAATATGCGCACCTTTTAGTCGGGGAAAAAAGGGGCCCCCCTCGGCCGGAGTCCCCACGCCATACGTCTGAGCACCTTCGAAATAACCCCAGGTCGCAATGTTCTTGAGCCCTTGGTTATATCGGCGATTCTTCATATACTTGGTACTGACCAAGCCCGCGCGCCCACTGGCATCCACCAGGTACTGGAATCGAATCGTGCCGCTGGCTGTTTTGTCCTTGCGTTCCCACGATGCCGACACCGGCCGTCCCAGGTTCGTATCCCCATGGGGTTCCTGGCAGCCCATCGGCTGAAACTCAATTGCATTTACCTTCACTCCGTCGAACACCGTAGCGCCGCTCTCTCGAGCGTGTTCGAAGAGAATCTGGTCGCATTCGGAACGGACCACGTTCCAGGCATGTCCGCCAAACGCAAGGAAGTTAGTATCTAGTCGGGTCTTTGTTAGTCTCGGTATATGGCATAGCATCTTAAAATCGATTTACATGCTGGGGGCTTGCTATTATAGCTGAATGACGCCCCATTCTGGACTTAGTTAGTGAGTGTGTTGGGATTTCTAGCCTTAGCGTGCTGACCTTGTGCTTGAATCCGTGGGCTTCGAACTTGTCATACACGTCGATGAATTTCAGAAACTCCCGCGTGGATGGCAATAGGCTCTCGCCAATGTGGTATCTAGAGCTCAGGTTAACCGTCGCCGTCTTCACCAGGGAATGGAACTTGGCTTGACTCACCGTGGAAACAGATCCGCTTCCAGCAAGACAGTGGAAATACCTTCGCGTGCCAACACAGAGGCAGCGTACGACCCTCCCGGTCCACCGCCCACCACCAGCACAGTACATTCGTCGGGGACAGACATGTTGAACCAAAAGCCAAATAAAGTCACTGTGAAGTCTAATCGGACCGGATCCACACGGACAGAATACTGGTAGTACAGATCTCACTGTTTGAGAGGACCTGGCGGATTTAATATTCTACGCTTGCAAGGGCGCATTCTCGGTAGCCGAAAATATAACTCCTCATCTCCATTCCCCAAGACTTCATGACCTCCCAATATACTTCTTTCATGGTCTCTTTTCGTCTAGAACCCACCCCTACTGCCCAAGCAATCGTCTCTTGGCCGCCTCCTTACGTAGAGACTGCTTCATGTCCGAACTGCAGCTGCTTTGAATACGTGGTGATAACAGGGCGGACCGAGAATGAGGGATCACAACTACAGGCATGCAAGGAGCCTCATATCATAAATACAGCAGGTATAGTAAAGAAACTTGGGACGATGCGGGCCAAGTGACAAGGTAAGGGGCCAGGACACCACTCTATTGTCAATGAACCCGGGCATTGTGGAAGACATGTAGAAGAGACTGCCGACCTGACCGAAGGCACAGAAAGCGCAATATAGTTCTTGCAGAGATACAGAGATACATCCCGAGATAGCTCTACAAATGTATTCCTCAATGGAAGAACTTAATTTGAACGTGGCATCAACAGCAGACCGATGCCGCATTCTACACTCGGCCGAGTTGGCGGATGTATAGATTGCAGATTCGTGGCGGCGCGTACAGACCCAGCTTACACCTGGGACTCACCGCTCCTAGCGGAGAATGATAGATTGGCACTGTACATCTGATTCAAGATGCCGGGTTCCATGTGATGATGTGCCCTAAGTACACAGGAGAAGGCTCGCCAAAATGCAGGTTGGAGGCGGTTATTCCGTGCATGATCATGAAAGCGGCATGTTTCCACTAGTCTCCCTTCTGTTCAGCATGCTGCGTAGAGATGCACGCAGCCTGTAGCATTCCAGAATTCTCTCGCCACTGCCTCTGGTCAGATCACGGCAAATTGTCAGTTTTGGGAGAGTTGTCGCGTCCAAAAGCACACCGCTTGGTGCCCTTCATCGAATTGAGCTCACACTCACCATCTTGCCAAGATCACGATGGTAATGCAGATCACCGCGGCTGATCTACACTAGAAAGCCATTTTTCTACTTGTCTTGGGATCTTCCACATTCCACACTTCCATCCTATATTGTTGGTCTGGCCGAAGCTTAGCAGGTACCTTTTGGCAGAGCATACCAATACCTACACCATCGCCGTGACAATGGCTATGCCCGCCATTCTATTCGACTATCCATTTGCTTTTCTAGGAATCGCAAGTCTGATATTTTTGTCTGTCTACCGATGGATACAGCATTACCAACCAAGGGTATGGATTTAGACTGCTACTCATAGATGACATATTGTCATTATTATATTCCCATCGGAAGATAACGTATCCATGTCCTGTTAGGTCAAAGTTCCCATAGTGGGAGGAGAAGGTGTATATGAATCCTGGAAAGCCGCTCGGCGCTGGAGACGCTGTGCTCCCCGACTACTCCAAGAAGGATACAAAGCTGTGAATGACTTCTCCTTCCTCTTCACGCTGAATAGACAGCTTACTGTCTTACAGCATAAAAACTTTGCATTCCAAGTGGCGACCCCATCCGGCTGGGATGTCTGCATCTGCAACGATGCGATGATCAGAGAATATCTGAACGCCCCGGATGAGTACTTGTCTTCTGTGGCGCCAATCCAAGGGGTTGGCACTTCCGTCTATTCTCTTCCTTACCTCTATCTCTATGTGGTCAAAGACTGATATTCGGGTACGACAGTTCTTCCAGTCCAAGTATACAGCTCCTGGGTTATTTCACAAGATCCCAAGCTCAGCGATGAGCAAAGCGCTTGCTTGGTCCAGAACCCGCACCAGATCGACCGACGAATATTTTCCAAGCTTCATTGAGGAAATCGAGTACTCGTTCGAACAGGAGGTGGGAAGCAAACTCAAGACTCGTGACGGTTGGAATAAATTCGATTGTTTTACGATCTCTAGGCGTCTTATAATGGGTCTTGTTGCAAAGTTGCTTATAGGTGACGAATGTCGGAATCCAGCGAGTATCGATCTTTTCTGTGACTATACAGCGGAAATGTTAGCCGGGGGGCCATATATTAGGAGCTTTCCCGACTTTCTAAAACCGTGAGTCGGGCAATCTTTATGTGTATTCCTATTAGCTTAACTTTCTCTAGAGTTATCGTGCGCTCATCTCGGGTCGTTCAGCTATCGAACCGAATGCAGAAGCTTTTCCTCGATCTGATCAATAGACGAAAGTCCAGATCAGAAGAAATGCTAAAAGAAGGTCAACAGCCCGAAGTGAGTATCGTCCTTCTCTTCAGACAACCCTCAGCGTTGTTGCTTGTTTCTGACTGCAACTCCTACAATTTATAGGACTTGACAGACTGGTTCTGGCGCTGGTCCCAGCAGGAGCCGAAAAATAATCTCACTGAGTTAGACATAGCCCAGCTCCTCGCTGCAAACACCTTCGGAGCCAGTTTCAACACTACTGTCGTCCTTGTCCAATGCCTCTGCGAGCTAGCCACCAGGCCTGAATATGTCGATGCCCTCCGAGAAGAGATCGTCTCGACATTGCGGTCCCACAACAACACCTGGACGAAGGATGGAATCGACTCCATGAATAAGCTGGACAGTTTCATCAAGGAAACCCACCGATACAACTGCTTTGACCACGCCGGCACCCCTCGCGTCGTCAAGAAGGACTTTCAGTTCAAAAATGGACTGTGGATTCCCAAGGGCACCGTGCTCTTTACGCCGAACGCTCCTATGTTACTCGACAAGGAATATATCCAGGATCCGCATGTATTCGACGGGTTCCGCTTCTATGACCTTGCCCGTGACTCCAAAACACCCGAAGCGTTCAAATATACTTCTACGAATCCTCATTATCTCCAATTTGGGGACGGGAAACATGTCTGGTAAGGAATTTCTGCCATGTCCTTCATTTTATTGGTATGCTCCATCTTTTATTACCCGTATTGACCGCAAGCCCTCGTTTAGCCCCGGACGCTTTTTCGCGGCCGATGAACTCCGTCTTATTCTGGCGTATCTGCTCTTCCATTTCGAGATCAAGCTGCAAGAAAGTTTGCCGGAGAATTTCAAGATAACAAGGAACAATCTGTCCGATTTGCGGGTGAATATACTGTTGAAGCCAATTTGAAATGGTAGCGGGTGTGTCAGACGAATGCAAGCTCCATGAATTCTTTGCTCCTTTGAACCGACGGACAGTGACTGGGACGCACTGAGATGGTCTGGCTATGATAAAAACCTTGCACAAAGAGCATATTGGTAGAGTATCACGAACACATACTGGAGACAACCGTGCAACTGAGGGTTTGTTGGGGAAATGACTTAAGACATAAATCATATCAATCATAGAGGCCCCCCAATCTGACGGAATATCGGGGTAGCAACATATACATTAAGAGTGATCAATCTATGAAATTAGAGCACTGCGAAACGGTCCATCGTTCTGTTTCTTCGCCAGATAGAGTCGACGGAAGCGTCCCCCGAGTGCCAGCGGCGGCTTGAGTCTCAGGCAGGAACTTATTGTCTTCGCATTCCATCCTTATATACAATTCTCCGTGCCATCACTCCACTAGAATATGCACAAGGTCCAGAACGCTATACAGACTCCCCCCCATCCAGACTCCATTCCTCACCCAGGTTATCCATTAAACACGTACGAGCAGAGCCCCGGTGTGACCGTCCGGGAAAGGGTAAGAAAGAACGCAAAACATGTTGTACAGCCATCACAATCCACTCATCGTTACCACAGCGCCTGCGGGATTTCCAGCCTCCCATCAGGTCGCCATCTCGCCCAAGCTGCCATTAATGCCGAAGAATTGGAACCTAAAACACAGAAGCCAACGGTCAGTATGAAAGAACAAAGAAAATCCACGTCTCACATCCCAACATACCAATCCTCAACGTTCAAAGTCGTGGGCGCGGTCGGGCCGCTACGAGAGCTGCTACTCCAGTTATCATCCTGGTTGGTGGGATCCACGGTTGCAGCACTCAAGGATGCTTCCAAGCCTTGCATCGGCCACGATCCCTGTTGCTCCATGCCAAACATCTGTGGCGGTTGTTGTCCTTGTAAGGGAATGCCGGGAGGCATGCTTGACAGCAATTCGGGGCTCCCATGTGCTCCAGACATGCTGCGTGGCGGCGCCGGGTGCCCCATCATCCGCTGATCTATCCCCTGCGTCTGGAGCTGAGTTTGCATCTGCAGCTGGGGGTCAACCGCATTATTCTGGGGAGAGGTCAATTCGGGGAAAATGGCGGTGCCGTCGGGGAATAGCTGATCAGGCTGGAAGTTCTCCCACAGAGACGGCGATAAGTTGGGCGATGTACGCGTGACAAGGAATAGATCGGGGGGCGTGGCCGGCAGGGAGAACTGGCCATTGAAAGGAGTCGTCGGTCTGGTGTTCGCGCGAGAGTTGCCGTTGCCTCCGTCGCGATGAGCCGTGGGGGACGCCTGGGGCACTCCCAAGCCCGGTTGGCCCAACTCCCGCGAAGGCGTCACGGCGGGAGTTTGAGGCCGTGATCGCTCGTAGGACACCGGCGGCGTCGGTCCCCCATTCGGCAGACCGATATCCATGTCGTCGAATTTACGTTTCGGCGGCGGGTCAGGTCTTCTCAGGGTCTGTTGCTGATTGGCCTCAGGCCGGACTTTCTGGTGTCGTCTGCCCGCCGCTTTCTGGAGTCGCTCTTCCAGAACCTTGTTTCCAAGAATCGACTCGAACAGGGTGTGGACCATCTTTGCCACAAGCCACACCTTAGAGACATCCTTGAGGGCCTGCATACAGATGTTGATTCGTTCCTGGCAGGTGGCGACAATGCTAGGCACCGAGGACCGCATTTGATAGACGTGCATGATCAAAGCCGAGAAAAGACTGTAGACACTGTTGATGTTGTGAGTATGCGAATAGCCATTGGTGGCCGGGCCACTTACATGAATGCCGGGGTGTAGCGTATTTCTTGGTGCGTCTGTAGGTTCTCGACAATGGCCGTGATCATCCCGGCGGCTTGGAAGGCGATGGTGCGCGATGGATACGCCATCTCCTCCACGCGGTAACTGCTGGGAACGGACGATGCTGGTGGCATGTGTGCCCGGTGCAGGAGACATAGTGTGGTGCTGCGCGGAAGTTAGACATGGTGAGAGCCGCCCGGGTGGTTCAACTTACTAGTAGTTTGCGTGGAGAAGCGCGGCCCAGAAGTGGTGCCGCGATCGCTGCCAGCAGACTTCCTTGGGACAGTTCTGCAGCCAATCCGCCAGTGCCATGTCGGAGTGCGTTAGGTCCATAGCGTTCATTCGCCGGGATTTCGATGCCACCGAGTATTGCTGCGATAGGACAAGACCCATGATCTCACAAAGCTTGACGTATTGAAGGAAGAACTGCACATGCACGGGATCCGGGGGATATTCGGCCGCAATGTCGATCTCGTCCTCGATGAAATCGTCTTCAGTCAACATGCCCACATCCGAGTCGTCCGTGTTGATGCCGATGGGACGTCCTAGGGCGACCGCGACCGATCGATCTCGCGTGAAGAGGGTCCACCAGATGCGCTTCCACAGTCGCTTGTCGGGCTTGCTCAGCTGCGAGCTTTCCACACTAGAGGCCAGTTAGATATGAGCAAAGAGAAAAGACATGGGACGCCATACCTTCTGTGCATTCCGGATCCTTGTGCGACAACCATGGCCACCCGAGTCCAGTAAAACACGTTCTTTGTGACATCTATTCGAGTCAGCACAGTTTACATTTTCGAACCACATCCTCATCGGGATCCCACCTTCCGGGCCCTCCCAGTACCAGCCCAAGAGAACTAAAGCCTGAACAATGGTGACTCGGTCGTCTTCATAGTTGGCGTCGTACAGCGCCTTTGCACGCTTGTAGAAGGTCATGGCCGCCGGGGTGGTCGAACCGTTCGCATCCATCAACTGCGGGTTGGTGCAGACTCTCGATCCGGCCAAGAGGATCGCTTGGAGAAGAAGCAAGGATGGTGGGTTTTTGGGATCCCGATAGTGGCGCATGAAACGACTGCGGTTCACGATGGGAACGACAGGGGCAACCCATTTGAAGTAAGCCTCGACCAGTTCATCACACAGCGGTTTAGGTGGCAGCAGAAATGCACCACGTTGGTGCAGTATATCCAACTCCAGGTTATCCAAGTCGGTCAATCGGGAACGCGAGCCGCGGATGTTGGGAGGGAGGGGGTAGTGCACGACATCGGTCGTTCCATGGCGATCCTGCACCAGGAGCGACAAATTCGACGATTCGCCCAGGTAGGCGACCCGTCCGGCTTCCTTGATGGGGGCCCGGGCGAACTTGGGCTTCATAAACTGGGCATAGGCGTTATTCTGAGAAGCTTGTTCCGCGACCTGCTGTTCGGAAAGGGTGGTGACGGGCATGCCGTCGACAGCCATGCGATTGTTGCGGTACCCAAAGGCATTCTTGCCATCCGTTGCGGGGGCTTCTTCTTCCTGCTTTGTCGGGGGCCTCTCACTGCCTGCTTCAGATCTATTTGGACACGAATCATCAGCGCCGGTCGCATCAGAGATTCAACCCTCGTCGACATACCCACTAGTCTCTTTCGATTTGTTCTGATTCTTTTTGCGTTTCGGCGTGGGGATCTTGCACTCGATGGAAAAGGCCACGCAGTTGGTGCATGGCACACCTAAACTGGCGGCATCGCAACGAACCTAGTGGAGAGTTGGTTAGTGGCGTGGCTCCGCAGGGGCGTCCGGTCGGCGAAACAGGGAACAGTGCAGGTAAAAAGTGAAAAAAAAAATTTTCGTACCTTACGAGCATGGCACGTCTGTATGGAAGAAAGAACTAGATCAGCCTCAACGATTCGATAAAGGATGGAGTGCTTAATGTCGTTGCGTGGAGGCTGTCCGCAGGTGCTGCATAACGTATGGTGGTGCAGCAGCTGCGGTGAGCCGAGGTGCCGAGGCTCGCAACACACAGGTCGCGTCGACCTCAGCAGAACGAGGAGAAACGTACCTCACAAGCGCGCGACGCACGTTGCCTGATTTAAAACACCGATTAGATAAATGATCTTAACTTCTATAAACTCTCTCCGGTCGAAATTTTTTCTTTCTCCCCCGACCGTGATGAGCACCCCCGGGTTTCCCGGGGATTCTGCATCGCCCCTCGTGCGCATTCTCCTCATGGCCACGACAGCCCCGCGACCCGAATAGGGGAGAGAAGGCAGAGGGAGAGGAAATTCACGCGACGTGAATCGCATGGTGCGATCCGACTCGAAGAAAAAGCAAAAGAGACGATGAAAACGCACCTTCTGAAACTCATGTGTCCGTTGGGGCCGGCTCGCACAGTGATTCCTGAGGTTCCGGTTGAGCCCGTGGCACTGGGGGCCGGGCTAGGTCTGGATGTAGAGTCTGTAAGATTTTCACCGTTCGTGCTCATGGCCAAAGGTATCCATGCAGAGGGAGAAAGGCGACCGAGGCGACGAAGCGACGAAGCGACGGGGCGAGGGAGTCGGGGGAGTTTGGGACGGGCGGAGAGCAGAGGAGAAACGAAAATATGCTCTCTTATGAAAGCCCACGGAGAAGAGAAGCGAAATGAAGAAGCACGAGAACACAAGGCAGAGAAAGAGAAAAGGGAAAGAAAGGTTTTTTTTTTCTTTCTTTCTTTTTTGCCCGATGTGGTTTTTCTCTTTTATCCTGGATTTTCTATTGGGTAGATGGAGGGGAGGATGGAAGCTGGGGAAATAATCAGAATAATAGGTGGTAATAAGAAGAGAGAGTGAGAGAGATGGAAAGTTCACGAGGGGGAGGGATGGACGGAACCGGTAAGGCACGAGGCGAGGAGGAGGAGGAAGTCTGACAGGAGGGGGGAGAAAAGAAAGGATTCCGGGGGTGATGGAGCCACCAGGAACAGCCAAAGTTAGGGGATTTGCCTACGGGGATTTTCTCTGGGCCAGAGCTAATTCGAGAATGACAGAATGAATCGAAGAGATGGATGGTAGGCAGGCAGGCCGTTAGTGACTAGTGTAGGTCCCTCTGGGAGACTACGGAGTGCTAGGTATGGGGGTGGGGAGTGGCAAATGGTGACTGGCATTATAATTATGAACAGGTAATCATCATCGCCGTCTATGGAGGCGCCTAATCATAATCCCTCCTAATAATTGAGGATCGTCCAGACGGCGATGTGGAGAAGCCGGTATGGCTGGCGAGAGGATCCCCAGGGTCCGCTTTGGCGATGATTTCGAATCTGCCAATGCACTTGATCTAGCGTTTCAGATCAGTCGGGATAGATGCACTTAGAGTCATGACTTGAGTTCCTACTTTCCGAGATATGGGTATATCTAAACATATTTGTCAATGCGAGTAGAATAACAGAATATGATCATCATCAATAGTCGCCTCTCATTCTCTCATAGTCGTGTCGAGACCTCGAATGTCTCACTATGAATCCCACTTAAGCTTCTGTGCACCCCCACCGAGCTGACTCATCCGCATTCTCCTGCTCCAAGTAACCACACCATATGCGACCACTCTAGATACGAATGACTAGGTACAGATATTGTACTATATCCATTGTCAATCTATAGCACAATCCCCATAAATTGAAAGAATCAACCAAATAAAATCCCATCTGAAACATTAGCCCCTCAGACCCAATCCACAGTTCGGTCCCATGACAGTCTCCATCTGAACCCAAGGTCCTCCAACATCAGGAACGAAAACTACAAGAAACGCAAAAGCAAAAAGCAAAAAGCAAACCCGACTAGAGAATCGTCTAGCGGAGAAGCCTTCCGACCCCGTCCGCTCATCTACCCCCCTCCCCGGATCCTGCACGATACGATATGACTGTCGCCACGCACACCAGCAACATCCAACGATGATCTGCCATCTCACTGGTTCAGCTCCCGGCACCATGTGCAAGGTTTTCTCCGCATTCCAGCCACACCCACCACGGGGAGACACGGAATCTTCTTTTCAATCAGCATGTCATTGACAGAATATATCATGTCAGGCACAGAACTACACACATCACCTGGAGAAATACGGGACTGATAATACTCCCTCCAAGAGCCTCCCTCGCACTCCTTTCCGTCTGGGGTTAGGATCTTCCCCGCACAACGTCACCACTCAGCCTCCTTCTTCCATCTACAAGTCGTATCTCCATCGTATCTACTACTAGATAGTCTGTACTGCCGGCCGAACCCGGATGACGCGGTTCCAGCCGCTCGGTTGCCTTCCCCGCAACACCATCCCCACCCTCCCTAAGGAATCGCGACAACTTCCCTGTCCTTCCTGACCAGCGCGATCGGCCCCCCTGGTTCCAGCCAAGTCACTCTGTGGTCCAGGCTCTGCCCCGCCAATGCTGGCGTCAGGGCATGGCAAGCTTGTGACGCCGAGGTTGTTTCATTCCATGCCTCAATCTACCTACCTACAGCTACCTAAAGTTCGTCAAAGGATTTTGGCTTCACCGCCAGAAAAAATTATATCTGGATAATTATAGACAAAGGAATATATCATGCATGGCTACCCAGCTAGTGCCTGAGTCTGATCACAAAGGATCTTCTCGGGATGACTCGTTCCTGATCGGTCCATTACTCCTAGTGGGTAGGTACTCGATAGATACTCCATGCACTAAAGGTACCAGATTGATGTCGTCATTGTATTAATAATACGCCATCCATGCATCAGTTACTCTATATGAAAGATTCAAATATACAAAGCCTCAATGGCCTACTTGCCCTCTCCCTTCGTGGCACGTCCATTCCCCACCACTCCATTAGTCGCCGTCACAGCGGCGTCCGCGGAGCCAATGTCCACGCCACCAACAAAAGCCTCGCTCAAGAACTCCAGCCCCGCCACAAACGTGCACAATAAGCTGGCAATCAGGAAATGACTGATCGTAGTGCCAATGTCGAGCCACGAGCCCTCGTCCCGCACCATGTAAAAAAAGTTCAGCGTCATCACGTCCGAGATGGACATCACCACCATAAACAGCGCGCTCGGCGCCACCTCCAGGCGCCGGTTCAAAATCCCCAGATTCGCGCTGATGATCGCAAACGGGATCAGCAGCTTTAGAATCAACAGGGCGCCTTGCGCGAAAGGATTGAACACCGGAATCAAACGGGTGACACTCTCCATCGAAAAGGACGACACCGACGCGATGTTGCCCGTGCTGAAGAAGGCGGATTGGAGGAGGTAGAAGAAGAACAGAGCCACACGTACGTCTGAAACGCCAAGCGTGCGGTATCCGTACGCGTGGCCTTCCACGACCGTGGAGGCTTTCGTAGCCGGCTTCTTTGTAGCCACAGCATCTGCCCCTGCAGCGGACCCCTGCACGCCCTGAGGGGCTGCTGTGTGCACGTAGATGGCATGCTCCAAGCGAACCCATGTGATAAGTGTCATGCAGAACACAAAGTAAAACAACCCCTCATACGAAATGGTGAGAATGATGAAGGTCGGCGAGAAGGTGAGGAAGATCACCATCAAACGATGTAGATAGTGGCTGTTTGGGTACAGTCGGTGCAGGAACGGCAGCAGAAGGGAAGCAACTAGACAAAAGTTTATTCAGTAAATGCCGAAATTGCAAATGACCTCCAGGGGCATTAAAACCCGGAGGAGACCCTGTAATCTTACCTAGGATAGACCATCCGACCACTTGATTCCCAAAGGGAAGACCTTCTTTCGCTTGCAGAGATGCGACACTAGATCTCGTCACCACCAGGGCTAGCAGGACCATTCCAACCTATTGCGGACGATCAGTTTCGGTCAGACAATGTGGAGTATGCTACCCTTCTAGGATATTGATGCATATCGATCAAAAACATCTTGTGGGGGTGGGACCGTACCTGAATTCCCATAACAGTGCGCGAACCACAGCTAGAGATTGCCTTCTGCCCCAGGATATCATCCTCGAGCAGCAGATAGAGGAGGCCAGTGAAGAACATCAACAGGGCCCCAACCGTTCTGCGTCGGCATATGTCAGCATCGCCATCCAAGGTCGGGAGACTGTCGGGAGACTTCACGTACATCATATTAACGTCCTCGGTCTTGCCAGCGGGGAGTAGAGTAAAGGTGCTCATCAGAAGGCACCCCACAGTCCATGAAGCGGACAGTAGCTTGTTCTTCTTCAAAAATCCAATTCCGTACGCCAGTGGCCAGAAAGCGCCCAGGATGAAACAGACAGTGTAAATCTCTCGTTGGAAATAGGATTGGACCTGCAATACCGTCAGCTCTCGCCCACACCACATCTAGATCAACACTTACCAATGCCTCCAACACACCCAGAAACATCAATAATTGAGCCCCAAACGTGATATAGCCGCTAGCAGAACTGACATGGCCCAATAGGATCTCACGCCCAGCAATGAGGGCTTTCCGACGGGCGAACACTTCTTCCCAGAAGAAAATAGGGAATGCGGCGTAGAGATAATACCGCCAGGAAGATTTCTGGTATACCAGAACCGAAAAGAGCGCGACAAGGATAGAAGAGAAGAAAATCATGCTGGTCAGTGTGCGGTTCGAGTCGGATACGCCACGTAGGACGTGCAAATCGATCACCGTCGTTAAAGCGTATGCAATCCATCCCAGATATCCAAAGGTAACAATCGTCCGCAAGAAGACCCAGTCATATGTCTGGAGGTACCGCAAGCCCTCCAAGGTCGTCGCCAATAGAGCGGACGATTTCTCGATGGATTCCTCGTAAGAGCCGTACGCGATCAAGGACTCTATCTCCTCAAGCTGTGCTTCAATGGCTGACGTGCCTGCAAGGGGTGTAAATGGTTTGTATCGCAGAAGTACGGCCTTTTTCTGCTCTTCCTTGACGCGGTACATTTCCAAAACCTCCTTCAGATTGACGAGCGCAGCGGATGCCTTCTCCTCTGGGGTAGCATTCAGGTATTCCAAGGGCAGCTGACCGACAGAATTCGTCGGAAAGTCAAGGCCCACCAGGTAAGCCATGAGCGCGGCAACATCGGCCTGGGCAACGTCATGGCGTCGAACACTCTCCAGGCCCCAATTCGTAGAAATTCCATCCTCGTGGCCGGATAGACCGTCACCCTGGTAGTACTCGGGACGGGCCACGCCAGAGCCCCAGGCCACTAGCGGTGTGCGAGTATTGTCAGGATGACCATCCCCATGACTGCCCCAATCACTCATTCCGTGGTCCGCCGTGAAGATAAACGCCGTTTTGTCATCTCCATAGAAGTCCTCCACCAGCTTCGTAATCTCCTTAACTCCACTGTCCACCAGCTTGATGTTCCGCAGGTATTCCTTCGAATACGGTCGGTGGAAGTGTCCGGTCGTGTCGATTCCGAGGAGATGCAAGAAGAAGACCAGCTTGTCCTCCCGCAGCCGCGCATCCAATTCCGGGTCCTTCTTCGCCGCAGTAAACATCTCCTTGACCTTGTCAAACACCCATGTATCCAGTTTTCTCGCATCCGAGCTGAAGTCCTCTTCCTCCTCCGAGTACATGTCCGCATCGACACGACCGGGGACGGCGCCCTCCTTGAACATCGCCAGGATATCCGGGCTGCCCCAGCTCCATGTGTGTCGGCTGCGATTGAACACGCTGTCAAAGTTCACCGGGTTCAATTTCCATCCCGTCGTCACTGCGGACACATCTTCATATAATCCGGCGATCAACGCAACATGACCGGGTCTCGACTCGGTGGGAACTCGAGTATGCGAAATGCCAAAGGTGCCGTGGGAGAGGACGCGGGATCGGATGAACGGTGCGAGGTAGATTGGGTCGGTATGTGTGGAATCCGCCGGTTCATCGGGATCTGGCAGTGCTTGAAACGCCTTGTCGGCGCGCAACCCATCCGCGACGAACAGAACAAGCCGCTTGGCCGGCGCCTCGACTCCGGGTTCCCGCTCGACGCGGTACGACCTCATTCCGTTCACGATCGGACTGACGAAGTATATATCAAAGATCGAATAGGAGTAGATGAGGTGGAAGACCACCGCGAGGGTGAGAAACCCAACGCGACCGAGACGCGCCATGGTTTCCTACCGCCAGGAGGTTCAATTGAGCGGTGGTCAGGGTCAGGAGGTGCGAAAAGGAGGGACAAGAAGAACAGGAATTACGAAGATAGTAAGAAAATAATTACAACCATGAAAGAGAAGAGATCAATCAGGAAGAAAAGGGGGGGATTGCTGGCAACAACAGCAGCATCCTCGAGGCGACGGAGAAAGTTGATGACAGCTTCCAAGGTCGATGAAGGTCTGTTCTTTTCCGCGTTCCTGATTTGGGGAACTTGGGGGGATCCGCAACCAATCGGGACCGCCCACTGCGGCACCCTCACTACCAGGTACTCAGGTACCTGGGTAGCAGGTACCTACACCATACACTACACCGGTAAGGGGTACTTTTTAAGAAGTACCTCGACGCATATCAGCCAACAGCATATTTGTGATTTACTACCTTAGGTATCCAAGTAATATCCAGACCAACTCCAGCCTCCCAGATGCACCTAAATATCATGCAAAATAAACTCAAAACAATGGCCACCAATTAATTGGCCTGACTAGCCCGTCGCTTCGTAAGCGCATCGATGACTCGAGTATAAAACTTGGAGGCCTGCTGGCGGACAAACGTGATATCCACTGTGAGGTATTCGGGAAGAATATCAACCAATTCCCGGTCTCGGTTCTCGTCCAAAAGAGGGATATACTGAAACTCGGCCGACTCAAAGTTGGCAGCGGACACATTGGGAACTGCCAGTTTGAAGTGGAGAGCTGTCCGAGTCAATACATGATCAACAAATAGAACCGGTGAAAAACTTACTTCCATTGACGCCTGTTTGGATGCAATCGTATATGTTGTCGTCCCTGTTACGCTTGACATCACGGATGATCAGACCCGTCAGGTCACTGTATAAATCCTCCTTCAATTGCGCAAATTGGGCGGCATGGGCGGCTTCGGCACTCGCGGCAGCGTTGGCACGGTTGTTACCACCCTTGACGGCGCTGCCCGGGACCTTGAGGGCCGCATTCTCAAGGCTCGCGGCGGTGTTTCGTGCGGCAGCAAGCTTGGTCTGCAATGCCTTGACTTCCGACTGTGCAGAAGAGAGCTGCGAGGTTGCTTCCTCGACTTGAGATTGCAATCGGGCGACCTCCGCGTCGCGCTCCTTGAGGTGTCTCTGGAGGGAACGGCTCTGCTGGCCAAGAGCCTTCTGGGCTTCCAGTTCGGACTTCAGAGAAGCAATCAAGTTGTTGGAAGCTACAGGAATTAGCAGGTGGCACATCGGACCCCCTTCTGTACGCACATACCGTTTGTCATTGCCTCGCACTGTTTACGGAGTTTCTCGGCATTGGCATTCGCCTCCACAACCCCGATCTCCTTCAGGTTCCGATACCGATTTTCCAAGGTGTCGCACTTCTTGGTCAGTTCTCCAATTCGCCGTCGCAGTTCAGGCTCTGTAGACTTTTCTTCCCCACTTGCACCGAGCGTCCTCTTCAACGGGGAGCTTTGCAACGTCCGTCCAATTGAATGATTGCGCTTGGTTGGGGATGCGAAGGAGATTCGGCGCTCCTCCAGATCCTCGTCCATCATAGTCTCATCGACGACTTCCGCTGCTGGCTCCTCTGCTTCTGACATTTCATGATCGGTCTCAGTCGCAGCTCTCCGTCGCGAACCCTTGGGCTCGGGTTTCTCCTTCGCGGTCACCGCGGCTTTCGCTTGCCGCGCACTCGTCGGAGTATATTCAAATTCCCCATCCGTTTTGACCTGTTTCTCGATGCTGGGTTTGCGCCCGCGACGCGCGCCCGTGGCTTTTGTTGTTTTGGTGGATTTCGCGGGCCGGCGGACATTCTGGGGACCGTCTAACTCGTCATTGGAAATAGGCGCTAGTTCCAAATCTTGGGGCGCATCCTCCTGCACGTATCCTCCCGTAGCTTGCGTTTCTTCGACAGTCTCCTGCACGACCGACTGTCCCGAGTTTCGGCTCCCCTTGGGTCTCCCCCGTCGCGTCGACTTTCTCGTCGCCGGCTCTTCAGGCACGGGCGCAGTAGTTTTTCTTTTGTTCTGGGCTGCAGGCGGTTTCGATTCGACAGACTTCGATCGAGGGCGACCTCGCTGTTTCTTCGCAGGGGGTTCGCTGTCGCGTTCCTGCGCGCCATTGACCTGCATCAAATCTTCATCGTCGGAACCAAGGAGACCGGAGAGCTTCGATGTCGCTTTTCGCTTGGGCATATTGAATGAATCTGGTATATATACCTCGGTAGGCGTGTGGGTGATGATGTCCGCTAACAATGGTGGTAGAGGCATTCGGAGTACAGAACTACCACAACAAACCGCGTGTCGGGCGGAACATGTGACACCGTCGGCAAAGCCACTCGTGGAACGCCACACCTGCGACTCGCCGACAGCCGAACTGACGTCTCTCTTCAATCACCGACTCTTCCAATTTTATTCTATCTCATCGCTTTCTTTCTTTACTGTCATTGTCCGGTCGGTTAGCCACCTGATACGACACTCTTCTCATTGTTTGACCGGTCATAGTCGTTGCACCCAACCCTCTTTCGTCATGGCATCAGCGCGCGGCCCCAGGTGGCAGCAGTTCCTACAAGAGCTGGTCATGGTAGCGGGCACAGTACGTCTCCCACTGCAGCCAGAGTCCGGATGACTCTACGAAGGACGTTAACCTTTTCTCACAGTCAGCTTCGGCATATTTTCTCATTCGCTATCTCCTCTCTCGTCTTGATTTCGACCCCGAGAGCCAGAAGAAAGAAGAACAGCGTCGGAAGTCCGCTGCGATTCTACGGAGACTCGACGGTGGCGAGGAGTCCGAGGAGGAATCCCCACGACGCGGTGGCAGTAGCAGTAGCAAGCGCAATCGACGACAGAAACGCGGCGAGCTCACTTTGAACCAATATGAACAGGCGATCGCGATGGACGTCGTCGCCCCTGAAGACATTGCCGTTTCGTTCGAGGACATTGGCGGCCTGGACGAGATCATCGAGGAACTGAAAGAATCCGTTATATACCCCCTTACGATGCCGCACTTGTACGCCTCTACCTCGTCGCTTCTGACCGCTCCGTCGGGTGTCCTCCTGTACGGCCCTCCGGGATGCGGAAAGACCATGCTCGCCAAGGCGCTCGCCCATGAAAGTGGCGCCTGTTTTATCAACCTGCACATTTCTACCCTGACAGAGAAGTGGTACGGTGACTCGAATAAGCTGGTGAATGCGGTCTTCTCGCTGGCCCGGAAGCTGCAGCCGTCGATCGTCTTCATCGACGAGATCGATGCTGTTCTCGGCACGCGACGCAGTGGAGAACACGAGGCGAGCGGGATGGTGAAGGCTGAGTTCATGACGCACTGGGATGGACTGACCTCCGCCAACTCACTCGGCGAACCGCAGCGGGTGGTCGTGCTGGGCGCCACCAACCGCATTCAGGATATCGACGAGGCGATTCTCCGACGAATGCCAAAGAAGTTCCCCGTCGTGCTTCCGCCGGCGGCGCAGCGACTCCGCATCCTCAGCTTGATTCTCAAGGACACGAAGATCGACCGCGAGAACTTCGACCTCCATTACCTGGTCAAGGCGATGGCGGGTATGTCCGGCAGTGATATCAAGGAAGCGTGTCGCGACGCGGCGATGGTGCCGGTACGGGAGTTGATCCGACAGAAGAAGTCGGATGGACAGCAGATGACGTCTGTCGATCCCAAGGACGTTCGTGGACTCCGAACGGAAGATTTCTTCACGCGAGCGGGTGGTGTCCGAGTTATTCCCGCGCCGGCTCAGCTCCCGACGCAATCGAGTAAGGCGAGCTCGGAGAAGGAATGGAGCACGGAGTCTGAGGCGGCGTCAGAAGCAGATGCACGGCCACCGGCGGAGATGATCGAGCCACCGGAGTAGACGGCCGTCACTTGTATACAGCACAGCACGGGCAGAGATGGCGTTATTTGAGTACAGTCTGATTCTCGACCTGGATGTCTTCTCTTCTCTTCTCTTCTTTTCTCTTCGTTGCTTTTCTTTTAATTTCGAATGTTCGTGTTCGGCCGAGTGGACGGCCCATCTTGTATAGAGCTTCTGGGGATAATTGGGCAATTATGTGATGGCTGGATGATAGAATTTGGCAACGGGATAATATCCACTTATACTATTGAGACATGTTGACACATAAGAAGTGGTTCTAGAATCGGGGATCTCCGCCGCCTGGAGTATAGCTCTATTGAATCCATCTGGACCACCTAATGAAGAGTATTGTGCCCATGATCAATTCTCTCACTATCGACATAGAATATCATGAAGAACAATAGAGACTATGCTTTGTTCTCTGTATGACTTCAATGTACGTTTACTGTGCAGTCGTCATCACCGGGGATGGACCAACAGGAGGCGGCATCCACTCTTCCCGCCCCCCCCCCAATCACAGGACCGCCAAACACCCCCATATCTCTTCCTACTGAATCTCATGTTATGATCATTCCCCGTATCCCTCCCTCAACATCCCCCTCTACTTCGCGAATTGCTCGCCTACAGTCCGTTTCTCCTTCGGCCATTCCCTATCGTTGCAAGAACCCACCCCACGCTGTCACGCAGAGTCCACCCTCTAAAAGGACACGGATGCGTGATACGGCGATCGGCTGCATGACGAATGGTCTGTCCTAGAGACCTCCGATGGCAATTTGCCTGGACGATCTCGACTCCCTCCCACCATCTCAGCGACTTCCCGATAATCCACCCCCTTTCAGGAGAGCTGACGCCATCGGCTTCTCCTCCCATCGACTTCGTATTCCCCCTGTCGGCCGCCAGGGATGAGTTCCAATACCGCGTTCGCCGACGCTTCCAGCCCCGGGACGAGTACAAATACCAGCCGGAGATCCACCTCGACCGTCCGCTCCCGCCCTCGACGCCTGGTATCGTTCACCGAGGATGACGAGGATACCACCGGCCGACCGCTGCAGCCCTCCGGGCTCTCCGCCATGTATTCTCCGGAGCTGTCTGCGCTTCGATCGCGCGGCAATACACCCTCTCCCCACCCGTCGCGGGGGGTCTCTCCCCTGCCCATGAGACACCCCTCGCGAGCGACGACAAACTGCGAGTCTCCCAATCGGGGCGCCGCCTCAGCCCGTAATAATAATTCTCTAGGTGGGTTACGCCGTGATGACCACGCCCGTCTCAATCTCGCTGAGTCGTCGCGAGCCGCCGTAGACTTCCTGGATGCATCCTGGTCGTCGCTCCAGAGTCTGGCGTCTTCTGTTCTAGGCAGCGATATCGCCCGTCCGTCAACCGATGGCACTACTCGCACGCATACCCGGAAGCCCTCACGCCCCGATCCATACATGCGGACCGCGCTGTCCCGAACATCGACATCCACGTCCTGGGGACCGTCAGCGCCGTCGACGCCGGAGATTGGCGCGGGAACCCAGGAGGAACGGCAGGCGCTGGTGCAGGCAAAAAAACGGGAGGCATTGCTGTTGGCGGACACGGGTCCGGACTGGGCTCGTGGTCCACGACACAAGCGACGGGATTCGGGGGATCAATCGTGTCGAGCGAACATCGATGCGGAACAGGATGAGGAGGCCCTTGCATACATTCACCATGTTCAGCCAACAGACAGCATCACAGGTGTCACGATACGATACGGATGCCAGCCAGCCGTGTTCCGGAGGGCCAATGGATTCTGGCCGAGTGATAGTATCCAGGGCCGAAAGACGGTCCTTTTACCGGTCGATTCGTGTTCCGTGAAAGGGCGTCCGATTTCGCCAACAAACCCTAATCTTTCAGACACCGATCGTCCGAAACGCAATTCTCTTGAAGACCTGAACGGGAGCTCAATTGCTCCCGTTCCTGTTGAATCCGGACCGTCGTCGCCGGACACAGCCCCTACGACGGACGCCGAAGCGGATCGCATTTGGAAGCACGAGTCATACGTGAGGATCGACGGGTTTCCTTCGCCAGTGGAGATTGGCCGTGTTCCCCGACGGGCACTAGGCTTCTTCCCTCGCTCACGACGGAAGTCAGTATCATATACGGATTCCGGACCGCCCTCCCTTTTCGAAGGAGAAAGGTCAGGAACGGACATTGCGACCTCTTCACCGTCCGAGCCACGGTCGTCGCAGTCTAGCAATATACCCGGAAGTCGACCCCATGCCGATTCCTCCGGATCTCGCGCCTCGTCGAATGCCAGACCGCGACACCAGCGCCAACGCAGTAATATCCACCTTTCTGGGCCCGGCGTCGGCACGCTCGATCGCAACACGCAGATACCCGGACCGGCTCTCGACGGTCTGAGCAAGTTTTTCGCACAACACCTCCCGAACCTTGCCCCTACGCCTTCGCCCCCGACATTCCCCGATTCTTCCGAATACACCTCCACGGCGAGCTCGAACACCACCAGCCTCGACAGCCTCGGCGGCGCCGTCGAGGGCTGGGTGCGGAAAATGACGACCCGGGCCAAGACCAGTCTCACCGAATTGCAGAATGGGTCGCCCAGCCGTCAGCCCAACGGTCTCGGTCAGGGGACCGGACGACGAGGAGTGGGCGATCTGATTGAGCTCAATGATGGGCTGGAGTCGCGGAACTCGTCCGGTCTTCTGTCCGAACCCCGATGGGAACGAGACCTTCAACCCGCGACGACGAGCCTCTCCGACGGGGCATCTATGAGAGGGCGGTTCCCCAGTCCTTCGTCCGGGACGAGCAGGACTCGTTATCGGTCGAAGGACGACTGACTTCGGAAGCATAGCAGACGCTACCGGGTTGACTTCTGTTCTTTTCTACTTCTTTTTGGCTATTCTTGCGCAGCCTGGGATTCGCTTGCAATATAAGATACCTATCACCTTTCTTGTCCGCTTGAAGCATAGCGTGGCGCAACAGGACGCGGTGAGCTTTGAGCCACTGTACCTATTGTCTTCTTCTGTTCCTTTGATTCCCTGCTGTTTTGCGGAGTAGATGTTAGACGCGGAGCATGCGAGAATAGATTAATGCATTGTTCATACTGTCTGTCTGCGCTAGACCTGTACTCCATACAAGTGACTCGCGGAGAAACTCCAGACGATCTCCTTCCTGCACTAGTGAGCTCCGGCTCAACTTCCACCTATGACCGGCCTCAGTCTTCTACTCCGTACTGTAGATTCTCCGACCTCCTCCCAGCCATCTCCAGGCGCACACGATCACTGGTATACATATCTTCACCCCACACCCCAAGGTACGTCCAGGCCCAATCCAAGCAGCCATGCGCCCCCGGACACTAACCTACCTGCTCCCCGCAGCGATCGCGGCCACCGCGCTCCCAAACACCCACAATGCCACAGCACATCCCATAGTAACTCTACACCCGACAAGCCCCGACAACCCCAAGACCGTCTTCGTCGGCCGCGCCCTCCCAGAGTTCAACCAGGACCTCTTCCTCGGCATCAAGTACGCCGACAAGCCCGCGCGCTTCACCCCATCCGCGCTGAAATCTGTCTATGCCGCCAACGACTCCAACGCCGGGCCGTATACCGGCCGCGTGCCGGGCGCCGGCCACTCCGCCGTGCTGTACGATGCGACGGCGTACGGGAACGAGTGTCCCGGGTACGGGTCCGACGAGACCAAGCTCGTCAACTCGGGCATCATCCGCTTGGACGAGGACTGTCTCAATCTGAATGTCATTCGGCCCCGGCACGATGACGGCGCGTTGCTACCCGTCATCCTGTGGATTTTTGGGGGAGGGTGGCAGCAGGGCGCGACGGCGGATCCAAGGTAAGTGCTCGACAGGTATGCAGGTGTCTTGAGACTGAGAGCTGACGGGATAGGTATAACATGAGCTATGTGGTACGGCAGGGCGAGCTGAGCGGCAATCCAGTGCTTGGTGTGTCGATGAACTACCGTCTTGCGGCATTTGGGTTCCTCGACTCGGAGGAGGTGCGGGTGAGTGTCGATGCTGAACCCGATACCTGTCTTATGTCCCGGCATGTGTTGACAGCATAGGCGGCTGGGGTGAACAACCTGGGTCTGCTCGATCAGCGTGTCGCCATGCGCTGGGTGAAGGATAATATCCGGGCGTTTGGTGGCGATCCGGACAAGATCACGATCTGGGGCGAGTCTGCGTATGTTTTATTCTTTCCTGCGCGTATATACTTAAGGTACTGACCAGCACAGCGGCGCATACAGCGTAGGCGCACATCTCGTCGCCAACGGCGGCGACCACGAGGGTCTTTTTCGCGCTGGTACTCCCTCTTCCTTCTCCTAATGTTCATCCTTATACTCACTCATCAGCAATCATGGAATCTGGAAACGCCATCGGACCCCCATGGAACGGCACAGACTGGCACCAGCCGATGTACGACCGCATCGTCAACAAAACAGGGTACTACCACTATTTCTCTCCTTTGAAACGCAAACTCACACGCGCAGCTGCACCTCGTCAACAGACACTCTCGAGTGTCTCCGCAACACCCCCTACGACCTCTTCTACGCCTCCGCCTACGAGGGCCTGGAATGGTTCGGCGCCATCGACGGCGCCTTCATCCGCGAATATCCCCAGATTAGCATGAAAGAAGGCCGCATCGCTCCCGTTCCGATCCTTCTGGGATCCAACACCGACGAGGGCACCAGCTTCGGCACGACCGGCACCAACACTGACGAGGAATGCATCGAGCAGCTGATCTGTACCCTACCCTTTCCCTCCACCCCCATCCCGCCCTGCGCAGCACTGACACGACGCAGCATCAAAACGCTGGGTCCTCACCCGCCCCCAGGCCACACAGCTCCTCACCTACTACCCCAACGACCCGGCAGTCGGCTGCCCCTACGGCTGGGGCAACGTCACTTGGCCAAAACTAGGGGCCATGTACAAACGCTACGCGTCGATGGCCGGCGATCTGACCATGGTCGCGCCGCGGCGCCTGCTGGCCGAGACGATGGCGCGCCAGCGCCAGCGGGTGTATTCGTATCGGTGGGATGTGCCGGCGCTGAACACCTCGAGCACGATTGGGGTTGGGCATTTTGCCGAGGTATGCGTCCTGTGCTCTTGTTGCATATGCCCAGTAGATCTGTGGACGATGCTGACGAGACAGATCCCGTTTGTGTTTGCGAATCCGGTGCAGGATTTTACGCCGCTGGGCGACGATCCGGAGCGGCTGGCCCTGGGGGAGATGGCCGCGCAGATGTGGACGTCTTTTGTGGTGCATTTGGATCCGAATCATCATTCCGGTATGTCATCTCTTTCTTCGTGATGCTGTGTTGAGCACGGTGCTGATGCAGGTAGTATTACGAATCCCGAAGTGGCCGGCGTATACGGCGCGTCCGGCGAATCTGGTGTTTCGGCTGCCGCGGAATTCGAGCTATGTGGAGGAGGATACGGATCGGGTGGAGGGCATGGCGTATATCAACAGTCTGGCGCGGTAGACGATGAGGGCAGGCAGGCTACAGGTCTAGACTACGAGCTACGAGGGAAGCAAAAGACAGCGGCGTGCGTTCAATTGAGGCCCTATCCTGTCAAACTCGATCTCGTCCCGTATGCGTCTAGTTGATCTTGAGCAGCTGCACCTCACTAGACGGTTGTCAGTCTTGCACCACCAACATAATAGATATGTCAAGCACTGATACTTACAAGATGAGAGTCGCGTTGGGAGGGATGACGCCGCCAACGCCACCAGCACCGTAGCCGTAGTCACTGTAAACATTAGCATTGTCTTGACATCAGTGGGGAGCCGAGGTATTACGGGGTGATGGTGAGCTTGGCCTTCTCACCCAGGCTCATCTGGGGAACACCCTCGTCCCAGCCTGTCGATGTCAGTTTCCTTTCAGACACTATACGGAGCGCAGTGCATACCCTTGATGAGACCACCCACACCGATCTGAGTCCGGAAGGGCTGGCCACGGTCGACGGAGCTGTCGAACCTGGACAAGCAGTCAGCTTAGACAAGAGAATTCTGTGCGGGTAATCTGGCATACTTGGAGCCGTCCGTCAGGTATCCGGTGTAGTGCATGGTGACCTGGTCGCCAGGCCGGGGAAAGGTCTGGCCGTCACCGGCAGCGAGGACTTCCTTGGTAACACCCATGATGAATAGATGAGAATGACGATATGAATATGTTGGTTGGGAATAGGTAGTAGTGAGGTGGAAGGAAGAAAGCGCGAAGCGGAGGGGTAATCAAATAGCGATGAGGTCAACGAAGTGGGGGGGGTCTGCACCCTAATTCTCCCGCACAATCTGCTCCCGCGTACAATGCAATTTTGTTCTATCGCTGTGGGAGTATACGTATCCTTACCACAGTATACAGCGCGGGGCATGTAGATCTTGTCTAGAATGGTGAAGAGAATGGGCGTCTGCCACTTGGCAGCTATCATCTAACCCTCTATCGGATTGCATCATCGGCCGTCTCCCAGGTGAATAAATGGTCAGACCTCCCTGACCTCAAGCGGCAAGCGAGATGCCCAGACGTACGGAGTGGATAGATAGTCTTAGTAGTTCTTCCAAAAGTCCTTGGCCTGGAGCTCCGCCAGCTCCATCGCGCGAATGCGCGTACGAGGGAACCGTGCATCCACCACAGCACTGTCCTCGCCCTCACCCGCCAAATCCAAATAATGCACCGTGGAGATGCCCACCTTCTGCATGAAATCCAGCACGCGGTGGAAATTCAGCCCGACCTGGTCCAACCCGTGGCTATCATCCGACAGACAGAACCGGCCGCCGCGTTGTAGGAATTCCTACACTCATTAGCACTCATCACCCTCCATAGACCTCCCCAGTCGCGAATCTATACATACCGTACAAATCTCCGCCTGCGGATACGGCTCACTCATGCCCTTCCTCAACGCCGCCGAGTTAATCTCCAGTACGCCCCCGTAAGACGCCACAAAGTCCAGATTGCGTAGGACCTTCGCCCACACACCGGGCCACGTCCTGAAACTCCGCTCAGGATCATCACTCTTCAACCGGATAAGATCAAAATGGCCCACAACAAGCGGCCGCAGCTGCTGCAGCATGTCGAGCTGCTCGTCAAAGTACGCGGCGAAGAGCGCCTCGTCGGAGCCGCCGGCGCGGGCGCGGGCGCTCTCGTACATGGCGCGGTCGTAGTCGATCGGCACGGTGCAGGTGTGGTGCACGGAGCCGATGAAGAAGTCGAACGGGTGGCGCGCCAGCGAGGCTTCAATTAGGGCCCGTGATGCATCCCCGCGGATCCAGTCGCATTCGAAGCCGAGGAGGAGCTGGATCTGGTTGGCGTATTTGGTGCGCAGGCGCTGTGCTTCTGCAACGTAGGCCGCTTCGTTGGTTACCATTGAGGATTCGGTGGTGCCGGCTTCGATCTGGGGGGGTTAGCTGGGGTAGCTTGGAGGAGGGGGCAGAGGACATACTTCTTCGGGGTACAGGTCATCATTGCCGCGGGGCATGTGCTCGGTCATGCAGAAGACTTGGAATTTCTTGGAGATGGCGAGCTGGATGATCTCCTCTAGGGAGTCTTTTGCGTGGCCTGGGCAGAATTGGCCCGAGTGGCTGTGGTGGGAGAAGGGCATGGTCTCTGTCTATGATGTGAGTATGTTGCGTAGCGTATACTGAAGACAATGTGACTTACATGTTGCCGCAGTGTCAAAAGATGTAGATGGTTTATTTGGTTTACTTTGATGGTATCCAAGAAGTAGAATTATGAGGATATAAGAGGATGACTCAACAAAGGTAAGACATTGGCTTGTGAAGATGAAGTTAGGAAAAGTTCGGGAGAAGCGGACGTCGAGCGGGTTACCGCTTTAGGCATATGCGCGGCATTATCTACGACTTGTTATCTCAATTGACACTGTCATTACATGCTTCTGCAATCTGTCCTTATAAACAGCTGTAGTGTATACAGTTGGTGGGCTGTATCACATCAATGGCACAACAGCACAATGGGACTCCATCCATCATCCTCAATCCCGAGGTGTACGCAACGACCTGCTTCCGCATCGCGGCATGCATCGCGGCGTGCATCCGCAGGCAAGCCAATCGCATCACCATCATCCGTCACATGGGACCTTCAAAGCTGAATCTGGATTCAAGAGCATCGCTCATCCAGCCGTCGCATTACGATGCATGCGCCCGATATTCTTAAGTAGTATCATCATAAGCCATCCGATCCTCACCCCGCCGCAAGAACCGTCGCAACCACATACTCGCCATCATGCGAGATTGATAACTTCCCAACACGCCCCTCACCCGTATAGACCACCTCCGGACGGCCCGTCGCCTCGCCCTGTCCCACCCGGACCAGGACGTCCTTCCACCCGAGACTGGCCGCGCCGCCGGGGGCGGCTTTGCGCGCGGCCTCTTTCGCTGCGAACCGGCCTGCGAGCCAGCGGGCCATGTCTTCGGATACTGGGGGCGGGGATAGGGGGTGTTGGCGGTGTGAGATGGGGGAGAGCTGGGGGAGGGCGAAGCGCGTGTGAAAGTCGTGTTGTTCTTGGTCGTGGAGGATGCGCCGGACGAAGCGCGTAAGGTAGTCGCCGCGACGGATTAGGCGGGAGATTCGTGGGATGTGGACGATGTCAGTGCCGACGTTGAGGGCGTAGGGGAAGGGTATTGGTTTCATGGTGATGTAGATGGAGTGTGATTGATGTTGATGTTGGTTAGATTGGAGATGCTTTGCTTTATGGGTGACTAAGCGGTTGCTGTGTAACTTCGATTGATATTTACCATCTAGGTGAGTGCACAATTTACGTGTCTATGAATAGCTTGGATACAACTACGGGGATATGCACCAGCAAACCTGGGCATGATCGCAAGATACTCCGAACTAGTCCAACATAATGAAACACGGCTCAATGCGGTGTATACCTCTATATGTACAGATCACACACCCCACCACCGGCATGGCAATCCATGCGGTCCGACATTCAGGACATCCCCGAGCCCCGTGGAAAGCTCGTCACATTCGTTATGCGTTGTGGAGTTGGCGTCCAGGGACAGGTAGTATCGAAAGATGTCCTCGACTCATTCCTCGTTATTGCGGTTTAATGATCGCTCTTTTTCTCTTCGCCGTTCACCTGCTTCAGGAAGTCCCTAGACAGCTGTTAGTTTCGTGGTCCATACGCTCCAGCGTTGTCTCATGTTGTCTGTCTGGGTCATATCCTCCATGTCTCCGTTCATCCGAGAGGACGCTCTCGTTCCACTGCAATCACCACGAAAATATACCCAGACTATCCAACACGAGCAGATAGACAATGCGGGTACATACTGGATGAACGTCTCCTCATCCTTGGAAGAAGCCTGGATGGGAGGAGTAGTCTGCTTCTGCTGGCTACCACCACGGGTAGCAAGGAAGACACCACCGAAGAGGGAGCCGAGAACGCCCATGGCAAGCTAAACATGTCCAACAAGGCCGACGGTCAGTATAAATCAAGTCCTAGGTCGAGTCCGAAGGGTGGCATCATAGCCGCGGCCGACGGAAGAATTTGGATAGGGGATCCAGGCCGACCGGGCGGGTAGCCGGGGGAAGCACGTACGACGTGAGAGCCGACCTTTCTGCCGGCGACCTGGTAGTAGACGACCATTGTGACGGTTGAAGACGGAGATAGAATCGGGAGAGTATGGGAGGTGGGTTTGCGGCGCAGAGATGCGAATGGAGGTTGCGTTGGGTTCCCGCTGGCTCGCGAGAAGTCGCCGCTGTGGTTGTTGCCGTATTGGGTTAGTTTGCTGAGTCAGCCACGTGACTACATTGGACACCTTGATGCCTGAGGTTCCCTTCCTCTCTTCTGAGAGTTCCTAAGATCCCAAAATAACAACAGCTCCAGGACAAGAAAAGTTGTCCCTTAGGTATTTGTTATTGAAGATATCAACAGAATCCGTTTTGACGCCAGGAGTGACATCATATTCGTTCCAATTGGCCACGGTGAGATCCCGATGGACAATACGTTCATCCGTCGTCAGTCCAGTCCAGATCGGTGGGTATGAGTTCATTGATGAAACAGACCAACACTGTCTATGGACGACATCAAGTTTCTCCTGCCGGAATATGGAGTCATCCTGTCCGCCATGATGTATGAGGCTATCCCTGGACGAACATCATATCGAGTCATGATGAGGATGTAGACGTAGTGCGCAGTATATATATCGCAGCGCTCTTCGACTCATCTCCCTCCAAACTCGACATTCAATCTACTTCACTCATACTACTCCTACAGACTACAGTCAACATGTCCTCCAACCCAAACCCCGGAAACTTTGCCAACCGCCCACACGAGGAGGTGGAAAACATCGCTCCCAAGGGAGGTCAGTCTAGCCATCAAGGCGGGTTCGCCAGCATGGACGAAGACAAGCAGGTATACAGACACAATCAACCCACCAGTATACTTCAGACCTGACTAAATCATGTCATGCAGAGAAACATCGCGTCCATGGGCGGCCATGCATCCAGTGGCAGCTTCGAACCGGGTGACGCTCGGGCGAGAGAAGCTGGCCATAAGGGAGGTCAAGCCTCGAGTGGTACCTTTGAGCCGGGCGATCCCCGGGCCAGAGAAGCTGGACGAAAGGGAGGTTCGAGCGGGTATGAGGTGCCTGAGGAGTGATCCGTCTAATTGACGAAGATATGAAAAGCTGTATCCATATTGTATTATCCGCTCGTTCTCCTATTGACAAGCCAAATTACCATTTATTTACACCAACATCCTATTGCTATCACGATGTTTGGTCTATCTTGTAATCGTCCAGGTCGTACCTTATATGAGTCCCAGCCAAGGGCAATTTAATGTCTCGACTGTCATCAACATCATCATTACAGCATTGGTCTATCTTGTCCCTAATAGAAAGTAACCATCTAATGACGTATCTTATATAAGATCTACTTCCAACGCCCTCACAACTGGTCTACCTTCTCTGCTTCTTCAACAACTCTGGCAAATCCTCCACCTTGGCCGACCCCTCCAAAATCCCTATTCAGTCAGCATCATCCATAGCCATATTTGGTCGCAAACTCACCATGAACCGCCGTAAACAGTGGAAACTTCTGCGTCACCCCATGCTTCGACAGAAACTCCCACACAGCATGCGCCGTTGACGTCCCCTGCAGCTTCTGTCCATTCAACTCATCCCGCTCAATCTCCTCCACACTCACCCCCTTCTCAACAGCCCGACACGCAGACCGATAGTTCCGTCCAGCCGTGCACGACGCCACCAGATCCGCAATACCCGCACTTTCCTCGGTGAAGGTGCGCTCGTCCACCGACTCGGGGAACCACGTACGCCCGAAGCGGATCATCTCCTGTACGCCGCAGCGGATGACCGCAGCCTTGGTGTTCTCGCCCCAGCGCATGCCGGCGACCATGCCGGCGGCCAGGGCGATAATGTTCTTCAGCGCGCCGCCGAGCGCGACACCCGCAACGTCTGGGACAACCTGCACCTGGAAATAAGGCCGCTCGAACAGCGCAGTGAGTAGACGCGCGTCGACGTGAGGGTAGCTCTGCGGGACGTGCTGCAGACGCACGCTGGTGGGCCGCGATTTCACCTGCCGCTGCTCATCAATGCGGATGAGGTTGTGGGTGTCGTGCGGCGAGCCGTCGGGCTGCAGCAGGTCCATGGGCGGCGGGTGGTAGCCGATGGTAGTCTCGCAAAAGCGCTCGGCGGCGACTTCAGGGGCGATGTTGGCGCCCGACAGCGCACCGCAATAGATGGCCAGGCGCTCCATGATCATCTCGGAGAAGAGCGTGACGGTGCCGTCGGCCACGTCGACGCCCTTGGTGCAGGAGAGGGCGCGCGCGTAGGGGAGATGGTGGCCCTTGATCTGGTCGACGGTCTTAGCGAGGAATTGGTGCGGGAGGTTGAAGATGAGGAGGGTGGCGTCCTGCGCGGTGGACGGGAGGTCCGCGCTGGCGATGAGGTTGGACGGGAGCGTGATGTCCGGGAGATACTTGACGTTCTCGTGGACGGTGTTTATGACGTGGGTGAGCTTGTGCGGGCCGTCGCCTAGCTGGGCGTGGTGTTTGGAGTCGCTCGGGATGTGGATGTCCTCTTCGAATACCCACATGGGGACTTCTTTCTCGAAGAGGTCCGGATGGGCGGCGGTATTTTCCGCGACAATCTTGCCGATGGTCGAGCCCCTGGGCTGTTAGAGTGGTATGGAAGATGAAGTAATAGGGAGCGTACCAATTGCCGGAGCCGATGATGGCGACTTTGTGCTTTTGGTCTGGCATTTTGCTTTCTTCTTGGTATGTACAATGAGTTACAATGAACTGTAGACCAATGTGAGATCTTTGGTATTAGTTAGATGGCGGATGTGGTGACTATATCTAGATATAGATATGTGACTTACGTGACTAGGACGTCATTGTGGTGTTTGCATCTTGAATGCGGTCATGCCCGAGAAACCAGATCCTGGGATGTGCATATTGTGCATGCGGTCTCCCCATTAGGATCTCCTCAACTGTCAATGTCTGAGGAAGGTGAAGTGAAGTATCACTGAGAGTCTATAGTAGAATAGTAGACGATGATCCCAATTGGGTTAGCTGACAGGTGATGGGTACCACGTGACTCTCCGGATCTGCCCGAATTACGTGCGCCGCGGGAGACAATCACGGGATTCATCTGGGGTAGGAGTATACATGCTGTAGATACTACATGGAAGAAGTATAGAGAGAAGAGTGAAGTGAGAGAGAGAAGATGACGCTGATGATGCAAGCAAAGTATATCTACGTCGTAAGAATGGTTCCCCGTCAGATGAACAGCCTCCCCGCAAATCACTGCATCTGACGGGCGCTGAACCTCGGGGGAAGTATTCTCTTCCCTGGCGCAGCATTAATCTTACCCCGGCTATGCACTGGTCGCTGTCGGGGACGGGGGACGCTGCCGGGTGTCGTGTGCGATCGCTGAGTTTCATTAATATAACTGAATTATCCCTTTTTCTGATTTTGGCTCTGATCTCATCCCATATAACTACCTCACTCCTACTTGGCCACCTCCTTATCCTACAAGTAGTAGATACTACACCACTACTACCTTAACCCTACTGCTACAACTCAACCACTTCAGACAGCAAAATCAGACAGGGGGAAAAAAAAAAAAAAGAGGAAAAAAAAATATCAGAATGTTCGGGGGATCTCACCACCACGACGCCCCCGTGGACCAGCCCATCGCGCGCGAGGACCTGCCTCCCCAGCTGCAGCGCATGGTGGACCGCGATGACAGCTTCTATGACGATATCTACTCGCCTTAGTACTTCTCCCTTCACCCCACCGTTCCACCCATCTTCAACTTCCACCCTCTGAACCATTCCAAACATCAAGACAACAACACACAATGGACGCAAACAAAGACACCCCTGCTAACTCCCAAAGCTCCGTCGACTCAACAGAAACCCCCTACCGGTACGCCGGTTACGCCAACCGCCTCCGCACCCTCCTCCTCTCCGCCCACCGCTACGTCGCCTACACCTCTGACATCGGCGAGTCCTTCCGCCCCGTTGCGCACCCCTACCTCGTGCGCTCCGCCTACGCCATCTCCTGGTCCTACCTGATCGGCGATGTCGTCCACGAGGGCTACAAGGCCTATCTGCGCAACCGGCACATGCTCGCGCCCCCCTGCGACGCCTACAAGGACGCCTCCGACGTCGCCCTGGGCATGATGACCGGCAACCTCTCCGGACCTCTCACGTCATCTTCAGCCGCCGGAACTACCGATAAAGATACCCTCACCCCATGGCCCACCACCCACGTCCCGCTGGCCGAAGACTACCGCATGGTGATGGCCAAGCGGGCCGTGTTCCAGGGCATCGCGAGCATGGGTCTGCCCGCGCTCACTATCCACTCCGTCGTCAAGTACTCCGGCCGCATGCTGAGGAACTCCAAGATGGTGTTTTTCCGCACCTGGGCACCTATCGGTGTATGTCTTCCTCCTTTCTTCCCTTCCTGTGTGTCTGTCCTTCCGGGGGAAATGCTAATGATGCGTGCAGCTCGGCCTCAGCGTCGTCCCCTTCCTCCCCTACATCTTCGACGAGCCTGTCGAGGAAGCCGTCGAATGGGCCTTCCGTACCGGTCTGCGCGCCTATGCCGGCGAAGACGCCGTCCGGTCCCTCCCGCGGACGGTCCACGCCACTGACGATGATGCCACCTCGCTCAGTCATGTGCTGCATGTCCAGCGCGAGCAAGGCCATCCCGCTGACGCTACTGCCACCTCCGCTACGCTGTCGTGGGAGGAGTACAAGGAGGAGCGGCGGAGGGCCAAGGAGCAGCGCAAGCGCGAGCGCGAAAAGGATGGTCGGGTTGGTGTGTTGGCTATGTTGGGGCTGGAGAAGAAGAAAAATGAGTAATATCCTTTTCTCTTTTTCTGTTCTTCCTCTCGACTCGACTCTTTTCTTTTGTTGGATGGACGGTCTCATCTCTTGTACATACATCATAGCGTTTCTTTAGTTACAACTACAATTCACAAATCATACTCATGCAGCGCATGTATTCGCTCCACTAAATACATCTGTACAAACAACCACAGAAAAGGCCAGTAAGTTATCGCAGGACATCACTCGTCACAGATACACCTACCGCCCAACCATTAGAGGGAACATGTAAAGGAGGTCCGAAATGACGAGGGATGAGGGAAAGATGGGAGAGAGTGTGTCAAAAAATGTAAAATAATGATTGCGGTGTGGGCGAGGTTCTGCTCTGTGTCACCATCAAGGAAAGTAAGAAGAGAAGGAAATGTCAACACCAAACATATGGGGAATAAGAAAAAGAAGAAATGGGAATATGTGAGAAAGAAATGAAAAGGTGAATGAGACACGTCCGCCGACGCAATATCCAAATTGAATACAGATAGAATGAAGTCACCCAAAGGAAAAATGCCTTTGGTTAGCCGTTTCGTTTTCGCCCCTATGTTCCCGGGTTAGTCAACCCATCTTTCGATTTTGTACATGCTCAGTTCCATCCGAGCGAGTTCTCCGCCATGACCGGCGCGCTGATCATCTGCGTGCGAGCACTGCCGCGGCTGTTCTGGCTATTGCGAGAGAGCCGTCCACCAGCCGCGAACAGAGATCCAGCCCCGGGGCCTTCGCTCATCTGCTCCACGGTGGAGCTGGAGCGCTGGTGTCCCTGGCGCTTCTTGCGGTAACGACGCGCGACCCAGAACATACCGGCACCGTACGCCGCGGCACCAGCCACGACACCAACGCCAATTCCCACCGAGCTGGCGCGGGCGGGCGCGCTGTTGCTGGCTCCGCCGTCCGAGTTGTCCGAGTTGTCATTGCTCGTATCCTCGCCGTTGGAGTTGGTGCTCGATCCACCACTGGAAGAGGAGCTGCCAGAGGATGAGGAGCCAGACTCGCCCACAACAAGAGGAATCGACGGATCGATCATCGAGAAGAGCGTCTTCACGGACTCGTTGGGCTGCTCATACAGGCGCGAGATCGGGTTGTGAAGCATCTGACGCAGAGCATCAACCTGGTCGGTGGGGATGTACGCCAGAGCCACGGTCGCAATGTAGCCGGTCGTGGCCGAGTTGTCATACGGCTGGATGGCGAACATGGACACCTGCTGGCTGAGCACCGAGAGCGCATACTCCAGACCCCGGGGGACGTAGAGGAAGATCTGCGATGACGACAAGGTGGTCGTGGCCACGAAGCTGTACCGAAGCTTGTCGTTGAAACCGATCTGGATCAAGGTGGAGTCGGCAGGGATGTTGGAAAGGCCACCAGCAGGCGAGATGGATCCAGGCAGCTGTGTGGGCGCGCTGGTCGCGGTGGCGGTGGGATGGGTGGCCGTTTCAACCGTCGTCGGGCTGGGAGGCTGCACAAGGATGGTCGACGGAATCCAGTCATTCGACTCGCTGGTGCTAGTGCTGGTGCTGGTGGTCGAAGACTCCGGCGCCTTGGTTGTCTCGGGCTGCTGGGTGGTGGTGGGCGCTTCGGTGCTGCTGCTGGAAGCAGGCTTGCTAGTGAAAATCGGCGTGGCCGTGGGCTTGCTGGTGGGAGTTCCAGACCCAGTAGGCAGGGCGGTGGAGCCGATCGGGCCACCTGTCGAGCCCGCGGGTGACGTGGTCGGGATCACACCTCCACTTGTCGCCGTGGGAACACTGGGGCTGATCGTAGAGAGCGTAGGACTAATGGTCGGCCCCTTCGAGCCAGAGCCTGGAATCAGGGGGACCGATCCCGTAGGCAGGGGGAGACCGGTAGTAGGCAGAGGGAGACTGGTCGGCGTGCCCGTCAGACCCCAGAGGCTGCTCCAGGTATCTCCCAGATCAAGGCCAGAAGAGGAAGACGGAGTCGTCTCGGGGACACTGACGGAAATGCTGGTGGGCTCCACGATTCCAGTGCCGTTATTCGAGCCAGAGGCGGATGCAGTGGCGTTGGCACTGGACGGGCCGCTGGTGGGGGCGCTGGTGCTCGTGCTCGAGGCCGACTCGGTTGTGTTACCCTTGCCGGTCAGGCCATCCAAAAGAGACGAGACTGCACCATCGACACTGCCGAGCAAACCAGAAGATGAGGCCGTCGGGGACGCGGTAGACTCGATGGAGGAGGCCTTGTCAGTGGCCTTGTCGGTCGAAGAGGCCTTATCGGTCGAGGAAGCCTTGTCGGTGGTCTTGTCGGTGGACGAGGCAGTGGCTTGACCATTCTGGGAGGCCGTGCCACTCGTAGAGGTCGCGTCGGCAGAAGCAGCCGCCTTCGAGCCAGACTTTGCATCGGTGCCGGTGGTGGAATCGGTAGGGCTGGCTACACCGGGGACGGTGGAGGTGGAGCTCGAAGAGACGCCAAAGAGGCTCGACCAGATGTTGCCAAGCTCATCGCCCAAGCTATCGGAGCTGGTCGCAGCTGAATTGGCGGAGGAAGATTCGGATTCCGAGATTGATGTCGCGGTAGGCTTAGGGGCAGTGTTCTCAGCGGGTTGCTTCTTGGACTCGGCGGTGGTTGTCGCGGAGGCCGCAGGGGCTCCCTTTTCCGAGGTGACGGTCTGACTGGTCACCGTCTGAGCTCCAGAGGTACTCGGAACGCTCCCAGTCAAGGTGTGTGTCACGCCCTGGGGATCGATGGAGAGAGTGACGGGGATAATGACGACAGGAGGCGATGGTTCGTTTTGAGCGGAGGTTTCGCCTTCGCGGCCCAAGGACTGCAGGAACGATTCGAGCGGGCCCGACGCGGATCGGGAGAAAAGATCGGACGAAGCCTTGTAGTTAATCTGGCGCTTGAGGTGCTTGGGGATGAATCGCGGCTTGAGGGCCTGTCCGTTGGCTGGGGCCTCCGCTGTTACCAGCTCGAGCCCGCCGAGGGACAAGAAAGCCGCGAGCCAGGTTGCCGTTGGCGGAATCATGATGAGCGTGAAAAGAGCGTAATAATTGGCGCAAAGGAGCGATTAAATATCGATGGAGAATCGCAATTGCATGAATTCGGTGGCTGGCGCGTTGGTAGTTTGATGGATGCGGCGGGGGTAACTTGTCCGGCCTTCTTTTTTCCACCTATTTCTTTTCCTTTTTACTATATAAACCCGACTTCTTAATTGATCGACAATTCAGACGACGGAATATCCAGGGCGAGCGAGTGGACGACGGTCGACGAAGCTTCACGATGGATAAGCGGTAAACAATGAGTTGAAAGAGCGGCAGGGGTTGACGAGGAAGCCCCTTTGTTTTTGGTTGGATATATTTTCAGAAACAAGCACAGTAACGAGCGTGGGTGGCGTAAGGAGCGAGCGACGAGATCTGAAAGGAAAGCGAGGTGTCAAAAATAGGACGAAAGGGGATGGGATGGGAGGCTGATATCGAAGTGTACCTGAAGCGCGACCGTGGGAGAGAGAGGGGGCGGTGGAGGGACGCAAGGAGAGTGAGTCCAAACGAGTAAATTGTCCGGTCCCGACGGGTCGTTGACGTGGAAAGGAGATGCGATTAAGACGCCAACGACAGCACCAAGATGCGAAACATCCGATGGAAGAAGAGATGGGAAAGGAATGACGGAGAGGGAGAGAAGAAGAGAGGAAGAGAGAGTGAGAGAGTGAGAAATGAGTAGGGAGATGCTAAACTAAAAAAAGGTTGGGTGGGTGAAAGGGGGAAAAGGAGGGGCCCGTACGGTACGTTGACGGTGGTATCACCACGCACCTTATCACACGGAGGCTGCGGGCCCACCTTGGTGTATTTATCGGTAATGATACGGTTTTGTGTACCCTTTGACTGCTATGACGAACACCGCGACGTGGCTGACTGCATCTCACTACCGACTATCTAGGAGATGAGTACCTAGTAATTCTCTCTCTCTCTTTCAGGAGGACTTATCCAGAGCACATCAGAGCATCAGCAAATGGACCGACTGTCTATCTTTTTGTACGACATATGGTTGTACGGAGTACACATATCCACCAGACTACGGTGGAGGCACAATCTCCAGACAAGGACTAAACGAAATTAGCCAACTAGTTCAAAGATCTAGTAAGACGTTGGTTACCTGGCAAGGAACGGAAGAATCCTCCTCGCTAACAAGATCGATCTAGCTGTTTCCACGCACACCGATGGACTCGATCGTCTCCGCTGCCTGTGATGGTCTGCAGATGTACCTACGGAGTACGGAGTAGTGCAAAGTCTAGACGGTGGTGTATTTGGATCGACAATCTCGCCATTGAACTTTCTGGCGGAAGTCTCGATGCCTGGACAGTCATGGTTCAAACATACGTGACGACCCCAGAACTATGAGAGGATCTACCGACTGCCTCAATAAAGTCTCTTACGGGGTTCAATTTATATCTACAAGGCGTTGCACCATCATAACCAACCCCAATCCATCATCAGCATGACGGAGACCAGATTAATTTCTCTGCCGATCACTTGGACCGCACTGCACATCGCAATTCCCGCAGGAGCTTCTACGTTGGAGCAAAATCCCCGTCTAGCTTCCCGGCCTAGACCGACGGCGTCTCTTAGCGTGGATTTCTAGCCCGCGGTGGAGAGTGCGTGGTGATACGAGATGCTCTTCGGCTTCACCCGTTCCAGGACCAGTTCCATTGCAGTTCTCATATTAATATAAACATACTGCGGAAGTAACAATTATGATTATGCTACAGGAATGTCAGCCTAAGAACTCGGGTTCTATCCAGGCACAAAAATTCTGGTGTATCGTTTGTCCAGCCCATCCACCACCCAAGTTACACGGACATCGCCCACTTGTCTCACCATCACCACTGCCTCCTTCCCCTTCCCCATTGTCAACTCCGACCAGCCCGTGAGACTTGCAGTCGTCTAGTTTCTTAGCCACCGACGCTATTGCCTCGCCTGGAGAACTTGCTTAGAACGGCACTTCGCCGACGACTAGCCCAGAAAGTGCTAGCACGGTCTTCACCAACAACAGGCTGAACACTAGACACTCCGTACCACCTAGGTACCTAAGCATAATCACCTCAAAACAAATGAAGCCACGTGCCTTCGTCTTCTCATTCTTGGGCCTCTCCATCCGGAGGCCGGGTTCCTGAATTCACCCTGACGTCCCAGGAATGTCGAACCGGCCACTCACATCCCCACACATCCACGCCCGTCAAGGCTGAAACAGTCCTCAATTTTCATCCCTTGTGTCTCAGCAACGTCTGTCGGCCAGAGACGGCCAGAAACGTGGGACAGGATTCCAGCATTGTCCCCTGACAAGCGAGCGTGCGCCTTGCATGCCAAGCGAGCTGGTCGAATCCGTCCAGAGAATGTCAGGTCAAGGCAGCCGACATTATCCGGTCAGACCTTGCTTGCCCAACGGATCTATAGCAAAACGTCCTGATCGACAGTCCATGCATTGCATTCCGATGTCAGAGCGTTCTGCGTTCTTTCATACCAGCATCAATCTAATATCAAGCAACGAGTACTCCGTATTGATAGTGTTGATGGCGTGCGCATAAGAATGATAGCTCATCGTAACCAGAGCCAGAGAAGATGTGGCTCGTCCCACCGGGAGCTCATCTCCCTCCATCCAATCTGAAGGACAACCAAACGCCAGGAAATTACGCTATTCCTGTTCCTGACAGCGCAAGCCCATCTCTATCCGTGGTTCTATTTGTCAATAGTCGTCTTGTTCGGGTATGGCGTGGCTGATCCACACAGCTGACACATCAGCCTGCATAACTGTACACGTCATGCATAGTCAATTGTTATTGCCTAGAGTATGACCACTACTACTACACCACTACCTCAGCATCCGTATACTGCTGAATGACGGAGAGTGGATTTGTAGAGTATACATGGATTGAGTGCCAAGAAGCCTGAGAAGATTGAGTATATCCACACATAAAATACATCGTCTATCTAGGTGCTACATCGACTCATCAACCCGATATATATCTCTCCCAAGTCACCATCAACGAATCCATGTAGAACTCACATAATACGATTAGAGCCCATATATAAGTCTATATGCACCACCACAGATGATTATCTCACTACTTTTCCAAGGCATGCTTCCTATATCATACCAAGCACATAAAGATCTCGAACGGCATCCACAACCAACAGCCTACAGACGAGCCCTGGTCACAGCGGCAGTACACTCAATCTCCACGTCCGTTCCCATGGGCAGCGTCTTGGCCGCAACACACGTCCGCGCCTAACAGCGTAGCGTCAGCATATCATATACACCGCCTCCCAGCATTCCAGACAGCGCAACAAAACCAAGAGAAGATAGAACACATACCGGCTTCGGATCCGGAAAGGTCGCGGCGTACACCTCGTTGACCTTGCCGAAATCATCCATATCCGCCAGGAAGATGTTCACCTTGACCACATCCTTGAGGCTGGATCCGGCGGATTCGAGCACCGCGCTGAGGTTGCGCAGGATTTGTTTCTGGCTGGTCAGTACGGTACAAGACATTTGACCACCCCGGTTTGGAGAAGGTAGGATCAAGAAAGGAACGTACCGTGCGCTCCTGGACCGAGCCCTCGACCATCTTGCCCGTGCTGGGGTCGACGCCCACTTGGCCGGAGCAGAAGACCAGGTCGCCGGACACGATGGCCTGGGAGAGGAAGGGAGGCGGCAGGGGAGCCTTGTCGGTGCGGACAGGGACACGGGAGGGAGCCATATTTGTTTGAGGGTGTGAGAATGATGGTTGTTGAGGGGATGAGGTTGGAGATGGGGATGGGATGTGTCACATTATCGTGTGGGTGGTTGAAGCGGGGAGAAGAGCCCCACTGGCATGACTAAGATATAGATCTGTGGACAGACAGACAGACATAGACATAGATATAGATTTGTCTATTGATCTTCTTGTTACTTCACTACTTTATGCACTCTATGTAGTCTAGATAGAACCGAGTATGATAAGCCAATAAGAAGGCCCAGGGAAGTGCTTACCTAATAACAAAGAACTTTTGTATACAGCAGTCATTTTCACCCCTCAATTATAGAACGTATAAAATCTAGAAACAAGTGAATCTTGTCTGTACACTGTGCAGAAACCTAATCAGATTGTGTGCTCAGTATCATGGTTTCCCCCGTGTCCTCATTCATCATAACTCCAGACACCATTCACTGACATCTTCACCTACCACCACTTCCTCTCACCTCTTCAACCTGTACTCTCTCCAATCTCCTACACCCTCAAAATGCCAGGATCAAATTCTCCTCGTTCCACCTTCTCCTTAAGCATGCATAATCCAACTGACACTGCAACCTCACCTCCCTTACCAGAGACAAAAACCGTCAACATCGAAGTCCACGGCCTCAAAGCACACTACTTCCTCAAACCGCCCCCCAGAAGACCTCGTCCCAGCTCGCTACTTACGCAAGGCCGAGAGATCCCGTATGTCTCCAGGCTTCCTTCCGTACCGCCTGCCAAACAACATCTGAAGACCTTTACTGACCCTGCAGCCATTGTCCAACGCGCGCCATGGATCTTTCGAGCGTCCAAAAGCCCCCATAACCCCGACATAAAACACTGGTCCAAGGTCGACATCCGCTTCCGTGGCGTCTTCCCCGCTGGAGAAGGTGCCCCCGTTCCGCGCAGGCCTGTATGAGGATGACGACGGCCGTCTCGCAGACGGAGAACCACTGCCCGACTTCCATGAAGCCGCGGGTGCTCAGGGACTTGTCGTCTACGCTCTGCTGCATGAGATACTGACCATGATAGATATCCGGCGCGAGGCCGAATCCCACGGGTCATTCTTCTGTCTTCGGTACGCCCATCCCTCCTACCTCACCAGTTCTCACTCACCATGTCCACCGCAGCCCGCGCCTCTTCAGTTTGAACCTGGAGTACTGGACCGGCTACCAGGAGAAACACAAAGACGGCCCCCGGACTGCCGGACTGGTCACGCTGACCGTCCACCCAGAGCAACCCTTCGTCCGCGCCGTCTTCCCCGTGTCAACAGAACGTACGTCCCCGCGTAGAACGCCGCAACCGCTAACCGCATCAGACCACCCACGTCAGCGCCTCCCTCCAGTCCGCCCTGCAAGACAAATTCAAGCTCGTCCTCGCCCAGCTCCTCCTCAACATCCACCGTCTCCACCCGCCCGGTGACAAGATCCCCGACCAGGAGGTCTACCTTCTCGGGCTGCATGGGTCTAGGCTGCACCTGCTCCGCGGCATCTTTCCGGGCTACAAGACGTCCCGGGTGTGGAGCGGACGGCACATACCCTCGTCGACGGAGCTGTCAGCATCGGCAGACGAAGAGGACGTAGAGATAATGGCGCAGATAGAGCCGGGACACCCCGCCGAGCGATTCTACTCGAATACGAACCTCGAGCGGTTCATGCAGCGCATGGATTGGCTGCGGCTGTCAGCGTGTGATAATGAGCCTGATCCACGGGTGTTTCGTGTACTGGGGAGTCGAGAGTATGACCTGCGGGCTGCGGAGGACTTTCGCGCGGCGATGAGGCTGCTCGTGGGGTTGTTCTTGTACTTGATGAGTGGGCGCGCGCGATGCGGCGTGCTACAGGATATGTTTGAGATGTTCCCATATAACGAGGGGGATGAGCCAGAGTCTGAGGACGAGGAGAGCAAGGAAAAGGAAAATGTGGCCTGGGAGGAGAAGCAAATTGCTGAGAAGGAGCGTGAGCTGGAGGAACAGGAGCGGCAGAGGCGCGAGGAGGATCGCGAGAGGTTCTGGACGAGAGAGGCCATGCGTGGCTCCGCGAATGACCGGATCGCTGGGATGCGGGATTCCCGCCAGCCGTGGTGGGATTGGGTGTGGGAGGACAAGAACGATGACGGTCAAAAGGATGATGCGGATGTTATCTTTAGAGGGCCTTGATGGCTCGCTTACATTCGTCTGTCTAGGTGGAAGTTAGAGCGGATGGAGTTGGGATTTCTCTTTCTACAGTTGAAAGGAGAGCGTGTGTCCAATACAAAGTCCACGATAGAGATAATTAGAGACACAATTTAGGATCGAAGACCACTCTCTTCACGCTCGCGTTGTCGTCGTTCGGACTCAAATTCAGTAAACCCGTCAATGCCCCGGCCGTCTTGGCCTCCTGTTCGGAAATACTCACCGACGACACCGATCGCGTAGCATGTTCCTGCTGTTGCTGCGCCGCTGATGAACATCCTTCGAACGGTTTTGCCGAACTTGGATTCATTCTTGGTGGATTCGCTCTTGGTGGAGTTTTCATCGGAGGAGGGGGCCTGGGAAGCAGACGACATATTTGGTGGAGTTGCTCCTTCACTCGGGGGCTCTCCTGTCTTTTCAGTAAATAGAGGTTCGTTCCTGACGTTGGCATTGATTTCCTGCACATTCGAAGGAGCGGGATGTGTGCTTCCTCGTCGGAATACGAGGACATCCCCGCTACCAGAGACAATTTCGTAGCCATCAGCGTGCATCTTTGAAATGTACGGCATGAACTTGGCCGGATTGTTCAGCAGAGGGAGAACTTCTGCTGGGTGGAGCGACTCATTCGTGGCGCGTGTGGAGGAACTGGTTTCAGCGTGCGTCATTTGGAAGGTAGACGGATCATAGGCAAGGACATGGTAAATTTCAGGAGTTGTGGCAGGGCTTGAAGAAGTTTCATTTGCGGCGTTGACTTGGTCCATATTTGGTGGAGATTGTATACCTTCGTCATGGACTGGTGGTTGTGAAGCCGTGGAATCTTCCGTAGCTTTCAGGCTTGACTCAATTGTGGACGCAGGGCTGGGAGACTCAGATGCGGATTCCTTGACAGGATCATGCGTTTGATAATGCTGGAACTTGCTACGAATGGTCTGAGCATCTAGCTCACCCTCAGGGTCTGTATGTGAATCGAATGACTCGTTAAGAGCTTCCCGCCGGGTACGCTTTTGATCCCCGATATTCTGTTCCGGAGCTTTCGAGTCGTATGTTGAACGGATGTCACTAGCGCTCAAGAGGTCCAAGTCTTCCGCTCTGTCTTTGTTCGGTACGGGGTCCGAATACCATGAAGGCGTGAATGCTGCACTTGTGCCTTTCTCGACGGACTGAGAACTCGAAACTGACCGTCGGAAGCCATCCTTTGCGTTATACATACTTTCATCCTCTTTGATGACATTCTGGGCTTCTTGCGAAACACGAGACTCAAATAGGTCACCCTCAGACCAGGATTTAGCAGATGAGATTCCATTCTTGGACTGAAGCATCCCGTTCGTATTCGGACTGGAAGGATACTTCGATTTGGGCGTGTCTTCGCTGAACATATTGTCGTTCATTTTCAGATGTTCTGTAGTGTGGTTCGAGTCCTTTGCATTGATGGAGCTTATCTCTCCATCTTCATGTATCAGGCGACCGGGTTCTTTTGCAACTTCTCCCATGCCATCGTTGACATTGGATTTGCTGTCAGCCTCTGCCGGGCCCTTGGCGCTGCCGTGTACCTCTTGTACAGGAGAAAGATAGCCCACGCGTTTAGACCCGGGTTTGGAGCTCCCCATAGCGGATTGCTTTCCATTCGCATCATTCAGATCTGTCTTTAGTTCAATGGTACTAGACCCTGGCTTTCTCGGACTCATGCGACCACTAATGGGATCAAATTCAAAGTCATCCCTATCAATATCTTTCGAGGCGCGTGAAGTAGCATCCTCCTTGGTGTGGTCAACCGAATTTTCATTCTCGCTCCGAGCAGATGGCTTCGTCGGAGATGTCCGACCGGTAGTATCCATCGGCCGTGGTTTCGGTGTATCATCAAAACTTTTGTCAAAACCAAAGATAGACCGACACATGGACGCAAAGGTACTCTCCATCTTATTGAACGTACTCCACGGCTCCAACCTTCTCCCGAACAAAGCTCCATACGGATCCGCCTCAATTTCTTTCTTGATCTGCTCGATCCGTCGTTGCATACGAGCCCGCTCAGCCTCCCAGAAGTCTTCCCCTGGGGGACGGCTATTGCGAAAGCCTGGAAAGCTCGATTTGAAGCGGCCCCAGCCCCAACCTTGGATCCACCAGGGGTGGTCGTGGTGTCCGCGGTCGTGCATTACTCGTGGTCGCCGTGGGAGGTGGGTTGTTCTGCTGCGGAATTTGGAGATACAGATGCGATGGTATTTCTCCATTCGACGCTGTGCGTGGTCATTAACGCTGCCATGTTTATGGTGCGAGCATCGCCATAGGCTGCGGTACTGGGCTGGGGCCCCCTTCCATAGTTGGGGAGGGGTGATGGGGAAAAGATGCGGCCGGGTCCTTGACAGGGTATCCGCGCATTTGGCGGCTCTGATGTTGGAGATTGTCATGATGAAGGATATATTGGAGAATCTGTTGGTTGCTGGATGAGGATGGTGGTTGTAGGGATGAGCGGTTGACCGGATTCGGACGGTCCACCGCTAGGCTAGTCACATCTCAGCCTTTGGTGATGAGGTGGATAAATGGAGTAAAACTGTAGAGAGCAATAATATTTGGAAAGGAGACTATGTTGCAATAGATAGGATAACTTGACCGAGAGCTGGCTAGAATACAGATGATCTTGAGGTAGGTAGTGGAGTAGATAAGAAAGTTGGAGAAGCTCCGGCGGATCATCGCGGGGTCAGCTGAAAGTAGATCTTGAAGCCTCAGGCATCCCACACAGTTACTCAGCGCCACATGAATGCAAATGTATTTGTGTATTCTGGTATATACAAGCTTTAAAGACTCAGGGTCGAAAGGCCCAAGTCAATAACGGCTGGTTGCTCAATACTAGATGTAATGAAGTTGCTCCAAAACCTCAGCCCCTCAATGCCCTCTTCGCGACACAGTATACCTCGGTCCTCAGCCATTTCGAGCTCCTCTGCGGCCACCCCAACGCTCCATTTGAATCGCTGCGCCGCTTCCTGCGCACTGATTGCGCGGCCATACAGACGCCAGTTCCATGGAACGGGCTCTGCAGGAGGAACCTGTCGCAGCTCCTCTATCCACTCCTGGATTTCTCGGATGGTCTTCTCGTCGCTCCAATCGTATCTCTGGACGACCAGAAGCCCACTCTTAAACCGACGTAGGCGGACGGGTAGCTTCAATTTTTCCCACAACTCTGCTGCGCGCTGGAAATCGGAAGGGCTGACAAGCTCCACTCCATTCCGGGATCGATTAAATATGGCCCAGAGATCGATCAAGCTCATGATGCCACCCTCCTTTTGCAAAATCCCCTTCCGGTCATCGGTAAGATACTCAGCGAGGTTTCTCGAGAGCTCAGATAGATACAGGTTCTCGGCACCAGATCCAAGCATGTCTTTCGTTGTGACCATTCCAAGGGCTTCTGCAGACTGCGAGAGGACCGCACTCGCCTCTGTTGAGCGATCACCGCTAGCCATCCCCGACTCCCTTGCGAGAGTCTCTGCAAGTGCGACGATCTGCTTGGCCGACGCCATGAGGGCCTCGAGGTCCTCGAACGCATTTCCAATCACGAATTCGGCATTCTTGCGTGCCTCGAGTCCTCGTTGTTCAAGTCCGGCGATACCAACAGCGGGAGACCGAGGCGCCTGAGAGGCACCACCGTTGATGGGAGCAGCGCCGGTCAAGCCAGTAGAAGAGGAGGATGTGGAAGGCTGTTGTGGTACGGGCGGGGCGTCATAAAGTAGCCATTTCCTTTGAATCAACGCACCCTTCAACCGTTCATGGAAAGTTTTCTCTCCACCACCACGAAAGGATAGTTTTATACAGTCTTTGATCTCCGTGTTTTTGATTGTATCCTGCTGGAACATAGGAGCCGGAGATTCGGAGCGATCTTGATTGGGAGTTCCAAGCGAGTTTACGCTTGTTAGAGATGCGCCGCATATCTCACATTCGAGAAGGGAAGGGTGGTTGACAAAGGTACATCGTGGACATGAAATAGAGGCATTGCGTTGTGAAGGAGTCGAAGTGGGCGTGCCATTCCTTTGCGGAAGAGCTTCAGCCGCAGGCAGAGGAATGGCGTTGGTAGAGGTGCCTTCGCGACTGGCTGCGGCGGATATAGCAGCCTTGAGGACAGTGGTGAATGGAGGCTTTATACCGCATGCTAGACAAGGTGGGAGATTTGTTGACGCAGTGGCTGTAGACGGATCAAAATTGGAGGGCACAGGATTGGAAAAAGAGCAGATGGGACAGATCCAGGTCGCATTCACAAGCTGGGCCTGTTTGATCTGGGGGACGGAGGTCTGAGGGAGCGGAGACTGTGACCTCCTTGTTGAAAGACCCGGTGCTTGAGACCGCGATGGACTACCACCCGTGCTTCTGGACTTGAGATTGTTCTTGGGAGGTTTGGGGTATACGGTGAGCTTGGGGGAGGATTTCAAGAACCCAGCCTGCTTCGAATCAGTCATTGAGCGCACTAATTCAAGGAAGGTGCCAATGCGTACTTGGTACTCCACTCTATCAATGTCCTTCAAGTCAATAGCAACTGAGTGTTTGCGGGGTTCGTCCACCGCGACATAGCAGACTCGGTGGGATGTCAAGTAGGCATGGCCATCCTGATAATTTGGAATCTTGTACTTCCTAAAGTTCCAATATATCAATATCAGCTTCAGTCGGCTAGGCGAGACACGATATCTGGCATGAAAGACCAGGCGGATCACTCACCCTTCGTACAACCCCACGGCATCCTGGACGAAGAGGAGAGTCTCATCAGGCAACAGAGAGGGCCGGAGCGCAGTGGTCAAATCCAAGGGCTTGAAAAACATCTAGGAGGCTTCACCGGCATTCTCTCCACCATCTGCGACTGAGAAGAGGACGGGGCGCGAGCTGTCATGCGATATCATGAGTTCATTCCGTTCACTCACTTCGCGGCGGACACGGCGTCGCTGACGTAAGAGGGGGAAGCCGATAGCTACGGGCGGCGACAACAGCCACCTGCGCAGCAGGAAATTCTCCGCCACCATCCAGAGTGGGCGTAAGCGAGTTTTGTCTCCCCAAAGGCATCATCTCTCACCTCCATCTCGCTCTCTCTATACAGTATCCTTATTCCTTCGCCTCTGTTGTGTCAGAGTCTAGAGTCATCTGCACTTTATAGCCGACTGTGATTCTCATTTACTTGTCTTTCCACGTGTGACCTACCCAACCGTGCCTTGTGTAGGAAACAATGCCCTGACTGTCACCTCGTTTCAGCAATCAAACCGTAGTCTATACCATTTGACAATCTCACTTCTCTTTCATTTTCTCTCCTTCTTTCTCTTGTTTTCCCTCGTTGCGAATCTCGTTCAGAATGAGTTCCAGCATTCCCCCGTGGCGTGCCACGGCCTCGGCGACTACTACATCTCCCTATTCTGGCCATGGTTCGTCCACCCTCACTGCCTCTCGGATCATGTCCAGATGGCGCTAACCTTTTACCTACAGCAGCCCCAGCGTATATTCCCGTTCAAGCTCGGCGTAGCTTATCCCATAACACCTCGACCAACTCCACCCTTGCCTCGGCACCCTCGCAAACATCCACCGCCCAAGCGGCCGCCCGGAAACGAGTAGACTGGCCGCCCCCTGTCCGGCAGTACGTGCAACGAAGTTTTGCACCCGAGAACCAGGTCGCCTCGGTCAGCAGAGAGGAGATGGAAACGAAATTAAAGTCGGTCATTACCGATGCTGCAGAGAAAGATATGCTTGACAGAATCAACTGGGAATCCTTACCCTTGCCACAGGTCATGGTCCAGAATGACCGCAACAAGATCCTGGCCAGTCCTAATGTGTCTTCGTGGGGCGCTTCGACTACAGCCTTCCGAAGATCTGACTCGGATGAGTTTTCGAAGAAGAGGAAATCGGCTGAAAACCAAGAGGATCCATCCACTTGTCCGCCATGGAGACAAACTAACAAACAAAATGCTTTTGAAGATCGAATCACTTATGCCCCCACAGACAAACGACAGCGGTTAGACCAGAAGAATCTAAGTAAGTCCAAAGCTAATCTGGAAATGCGGAGGAAACGTTTCGAGGAACCTCGGAGCAGATATGGGTCTTCGCCATCTTCGCGCGGCGAATCGCCGGCCCCCAGCGCGAATCAAGGGCCTGTCGTCGGAAGATGCCAGGATCTGGAGAAGAACTACTTCCGTCTGACATCAGCACCCAATCCGGATACTGTGCGGCCTCTTCCGGTCTTGGTCAAGACTTTGGACTTGCTGAAGAAGAAATGGAAGAAGGACAACAACTACGGCTACATTTGTGATCAATTCAAATCGTTACGACAAGACCTGACCGTTCAGCACATCCGGAACGAGTTTACTGTCAGCGTTTATGAGATCCATGCCCGTATTGCCCTGGAGAAAGGAGATCTTGGTGAGTATAATCAGTGCCAGACTCAGCTGCGAGCACTGTACGCACAGCAACTTGGAGGGCATCCGACGGAATTCAAGGCGTATCGTATTCTCTATTTCATTCACACCCGCAATTGGACGGCTATGAACGACGCGCTGGCCGATCTAACCGCAGCAGACAAGCGTGATCCTGCTGTGAAGCATGCTCTGGATGTTCGGTCAGCCCTTGCCCTTGGGAACTACCATCGCTTCTTCCAGCTTTACTTGGACACCCCCAACATGGGAGCTTACCTGATGGATATGTTTGTCGACCGGGAACGCCTTTCTGCTCTCGCGGCCATCTGTAAAGCGTAAGCCATCACTCTTCTTTTTTTGTTCGTTACGGGTATGCTAACCATTCTGGTACAGGTACAAACCCGATGTAAAAATTCGGTTCATCACGGAAGAACTTGGCTTTGAATCCGACGAGCAGAGCGCCCGTTTCATTCTGGATCACACCTCGGAGGACTTGCTCCTGGAGAAAGATGGAGCTGTGAGGCTGGTAACTTCACTCAAAGCTGCCCAATTGTTCGAGGGAGCCAAAGCGGCGGCTCATCGGGTTGTGGATATCAAGGGGCAGATCTAAGGGCCTGGTGCGCTTTGAATCTGCCTTCACATACTTGATGGTGGTCAGCGACCACCCCTCGTACACCCACTGCATTTCCTTTTCCCCTTCGAGTCGCCTTGATCATCTTCTCCCCGTCTCTTTCACCTTTGTTTTGGACACCCCGGCGTTATGCATTTTTTTTTTACTCGACAGCTTACGGAGTTTGATACCCACCTTGACTCCAAAAGCATTGGTAGCACTTGATTTCAACGCGCGTTAGGATGGTGGACGGGTTGGTAGCATTGATGTGCCGTCGATGTTTATATCGCCATTAGATACTTGAATTCCAGATGCCTTGTTTTATTCGAAATTGGGTCTTCGTATATCGCCAGGATATTTCGCTGCGGGTAATCTATCAGGCCAGGTTAATTGTTGACACATCGGATCCTCCACCACGTCTAGAGATGAAGTTTTCTACAACCCCCACGCATAGTTTTGATCCCTATAATGATACGACACCCTATATAAACGCGACTCCGCATTGCGAGGAGGCTTGCCTGATACTGATCACCGCACTGTGCCGGCACAACTTAGGAAATATGGCACCGCTGGTGTTCATAATTCCATCGAAACGCCATCAAGATCCCACACAAATGGATGACGGCGCCAGCAACGACCATGAGATGAAAGATCTGGTGACTCGACCCCAGAATATCGAATCGCTTGGGAACCCATGACTCCGGAAAGCGTGTCTGTAACAGGTGAGTCAACCGTTCCACGTCGGTTCCCAAGGTTCTCTCGTACCGCATAAAACACCACGCCAGTGAGGAGGACCAAGCCTTCCAGATAATAATATCGCAGGCCTGCCTGCTGGTCGAGCTGCGCATAGGGAAAGACCAGGGCGGCATGGACGATGGGCGCAAAAGCTGAGAACCCTGTGGCTACGAACATGAAGAGCCGGAGGGACCTCCATCTCATGTCTTGGAGACGGGGATGCAACACTACGTACGCGGTTAGGAGGCTCAAAAGGCTGATCTGCCATCTATTAGTATTATATTTGCAAGCTTCGGAGGACAAGGCGCGCACCATTGACCAGTAGGTTCTCTGCAGATGCGGCTCGCAGTAGAACCCGATGTAGATGCCGGAGATGAACGAGCCGAGGATCTGCACGGTGATGGCGGCGTAGTCCAGTCGCGCCCAGAGGTCGGCGAACAAGGCCGAATGGCAGAGGAGGGTGTGGTACGCCGAAGAGACGCCAAAACACATCACCGACGTCGTCAGGTAGATGTGGAAGACGAGCTGGTCGCGCCATGAGGCGTGGGGGAATCGCGACGCGAAGTACTCGGTGAGGAGGTAGTTGGCCAGCAAAGCCACGACGGCGGGAACGAGATGCGAGTAGATGTTGACTGTCTCATTGTGTAGGTAGGCTAGACTCTGGAGGCAGAGACGTGCGGATGGCGTGACGGGTCGGTAGCTGGTGAGGATGTAGCCGTTCTGTGCATACCACAGCGGAACCTCGTGGTTGTTGAGCAGTCGGGGTGTGGTCTTGCTGCAGGGCGTTTCGTTTGAGGTCCTCTCGCGGTGAATCCGTTTGCGCACTCCCATGGCGGTTGGACTGAGGTTGTTGAACGGCCGAATCTATACAACGCGGATGGTTTCGGGGCATTTTGGGGTTTATGTCAGCCCCTAATCAACAACCTTCCTAATCGGGATGGACTGGAGGGGATCACGGGTGACACGGGATGATGAACCACCAGAGTTGTGTATATGAAAGGATGGGAGATCAATATCGAAAAAACTAACTCGTAGAATACAATCCTCATTATGCAGAGACCAAAGGTGAGGGCTTCTATGGCTCGGGACTCGTCGCCAGTACTTCGGCATGAGCCTCGTTTCGAACGATGGACTATAGCGACATGGGACCATATTTAAAGCGGCCTGGGATATTATAGACAGTCTTTCACTGCCCTCCACTTAGCAAAACAAGACTAATTCAACCTTAATGCGGTCAGCGCTGCCAAGGGCGAAGGTCATCGTAGCATGAAAGAGCCGGATGTTCCGATGTATGGAGAAGCCGGAGGGATCAACGGCCATCAACGGAATACCCGAAGGATTTACAGTTCTAGTGGCTTTTGAATTCCCCAGACGGTACAAAAACCCGGGGCAAATGGAGTTCATTCGGTTGCACATATGCCGAGCGGACTCCTATTTAAAGGTGTAAAGTCCCTGAAGTGCCATGGGGTACATTCAAAACAAGTGTCAACAATCTCTCGGACTCCACCATGTTTATACTCGTTTTTGCCATTCTTCTCCAACATGTCTTCGCCTTGAGCACCCCCAAATATGTTGATTGGAGAACCTACCAGGCGAATGGAGTCAATCTCGGTGGATGGCTTTGTCAGGAGTCAACCATCGACACACAGTGGTGGGCAAACTACTCCATGGGAGCTGCGGATGAGTGGAATCTCTGCGCCAAACAAGGATCAAACTGTGGCCCTATCCTCGAAAGACGATACGCAACCTTTATCACGCACGCCGACATTGATAAGCTTGCCAGTGCGGGTGTAAACACCCTGCGGATCCCCACAACTTATGCGGCGTGGATCAAGATGCCTGGTTCTCAACTCTACTCCGGAAGACAAATCGAGCACTTGGACAACATCGCCACATATGCCATTACCAAGTATAACATGCATGTGATCGTCGATGTCCACGGTCTTCCGGGCGGAGTGAACGGAATGGACATTGGTGAGGCCTTTGGGCACTACGGCTGGTTCCACAACCACACCGCACTGGAATATTCGCTCAAGGCGATTGACGCCGTGCTGGCGTATGTGCAGGGCTCAGGTCGACCAGAGTCGTATACAATCGCTCCTATCAATGAGCCGGCGGATACAGAAGATATGTCTGTCTTCGGCACTCCGGCTGCTCTCTCAGCCGATGGAGCGGCCTGGGTCGTGAAGTATATCCGAGCCGTGCTTGACAAAGTGGCTGCTGCGAATCCCAGAATTCCCGTGATGTTCCAAGGGAGTTTCCATCCGGAGACATACTGGTCCCGTCACTTTTCCAAGCATTCGAACTTAGTATTCGACGTCCACAAGTACTATTTCGAAGGTAGAGGAGCTACGGGGCAGAACATTACTTCATATATCTGCGCTGATGCGGAAGATATTGTTGGAGATGGCAAGTTCCCCATCTATGTGGGGGAATGGTCTATCCAGGCGGAGTCTAACAATTCTTTTGCTGGACGCGAGAAGGCCTTGAATACCGGGCTCTACGCCTTTGCCAAACATACCCAGGGAAGCTCATACTGGACTGCAAAGTTCTTTAGCAATGCCACTGTCGATGGCCAAGGGACAAAGGGAGACTATTGGAACTATATGACGTGGATTGAGAAGGATATGATTCATCCTGAACAGGCAGCGGACGTGTGTATATAAGAGATATGTATGGCATTGTAGTGTCACTCTATATCATTCATTAATTCCGTACTTGTCCACGCCAAAAATAAAATTATAAAGTATTGGTTGAGACAGGACTTCATGGTGACCTCATCTTTTGCTGCCTGGAATGAGTCAACAGCCTAAACAATCTTGCCCTGATATCTTCAAGTCTCCAACAACCTCCACAAACCATCACAATCAAGCTGCACTTCAACATGGCAATACCACCATCTTCGTTGGGGTCGTTTGGAAGGCTCCCGGTAGAACGAAGGGGATCGACAGACTCACCTATCACCGAGTCGAGTCAGAACGGATGCGAGCTCGCAAATGGTTTGAGTCGCCGGGGTATTATTATGAATTCGTTAGGGATATCGAGTCCTTCTGTCTCATCCAACAGAGAAGTTTCGAGGCGAGGAGAAGAGTTCACTATCTCAGGTCCACAATGAATTGGTGTTTCGACTGTGCGCTAGCTGGGTTCAGAGCAGGATGCTGGTATTGTGAGGCGTACAAGAAACCTCTTCTCTATATCACTTACCATGCTCTCGGAATGGAAGCCCCAGCAGATTTCAAACAACGTTTCCTTGACTGTACCTGCGGGGTTGATTGAAAGATATCGCATTCTTTTGAACCTGTTGGACTCTACAGGATAGAAAACGGCGGAAATATTTGATCTTCTTCAAGCTTATGATATTAGCATTGATAGATGGTGATGGCCCGCCCGGAGTAGGCAAACTTACATCTGAACACGGCTTGATGTGTATACCTTACATCTCAATGACCTCTCATGGTAACGCTTTTGCTGCTGAAAGAGGAAACCATGAAGCCATACAATGATGCAATAGTACCGCGTGCGGCAGCCACCACACATTGTGCTATGCGGAAGGAGAGAACGAATGACAAGGTGGCTACCCAGGACCTAGAAATTTGTTTGAAAGTACGTTTCGTTTCACCTTACCTAAACAGTACACAACCAAGGGTGGATTGGGCTGTAAACCAAATGTCCTGCCTATGTGTAGATTCTAGAAACACTCTATCTGATGCGCAATAAACAATTCTCTAATAAATAACATATTAAGAAAGAGAATACAAGAAGCAAAAATGATTCAACACATATCACCCGTCAATCGAATGACTGACCACACTCAAAGCTTCTTCTTACCCTTCGGCACACGGAAGAGCCAGTAGAAGCACACCGCAGCGCAGATATTGAAGAAAATAAATGCCCACAATAAACCAAAGTCCCTCCAGCGCGTGTTGAAATCGATGTGGACGCCCAGGAGAAACTGGTTGGTGTTATCCATCGGACAAAAAGAACAGTATTCGGCAGTCGAATCGAGCAATTTACCTCCATGGGTGGAGATATAGTCTTTCATATAGGACTCGCAGCTCATGTTGGCCGGACGCTCGAAAGAAAGGATCTCATTCTCAGCACAGTGCATCGGGGCATTTCCAACACACGTGGACAGGAATCCTGCCACGAGGTAGGTGAATGGGTTGACTCTGTACATGAAGATCCAGAAGCCGGGAAGTGCATCAGGGCCCGCAAGGATACCACAGAAGGCATACATCAGAATGGACAGGATGTTGGACAGACTGGATGCGACATCTGGGCTGTCCATGCCGGCGATCAGCATATGGGCGAAGGAGCTGGCGAATAGGAATGTCGCCCAGATGATCAGAAAGGCGAGGGTGCTTCGGTAGTGAACTGTGTCGGTCCATTCCGCATTCCGATAGAAGCCTACAGGGTAGAACCATACAAGGAAGCAGAAGACGCACATGATCTTGGGTGGGTCAGTCTCTATTATCAATGGGATTGTCCGGTAGGGCGATTTGAGAAGGAAAACGTACCGTGTTCCAGAAGAACTCGACAGCGATGTTGGAAATGATGAAGGTTTGCCATGAATATGTCTTCGACTGCCGCTCCCGAGATTCATACAGAGTTCGCTGCGTAGTAAACGAAGGGATGATTTGCAGGATGAGCTGGACGACGACAAATAGGAAGACGAAGACCCCAAACATTTGATTCTGCAACCCCTGTATGGTGTTTTCGGCTTTGAAGAAAGAAAATCCAATAAACAGAGACTAGAAATGGGGTCAGAAAGCAGTTTGCTGGATGATAAGGTGAAAGGGAAGCCTACCGTGCCGATAGTGAGAAGAGCCTTTGAGTAGATATACGAAGGACTCCGCCACATCTGTTGAAACACGCGGCGTCCAACCTGAACCAGCTGGTCGCCGAAGGGAGCTGCAAACTCAGCATAGCTGGACTGGTCATCCTCATGATTTGCCTGGTGATTGGCAAGTTCCCTAAGCTGCCGAAGCTCCTCGCAGACAGCTCGATATTCTGGGCTATTGCGCCATGTTTCCGGCCAATTAATATCGCTATGCGCGCCAGGTGCAGCACCGATAACTTCGAGCATATGTTCCGCTGGATTCCGACCTGCGGGACACTCGGGTCCACCGTTGCGAACGAAATAGTCCATGAGTGTTCTCGATCCCGCCCCGATATCGCCGAAATAGACCGTCTTGCCACCCTTAGCTAACAAGAGGAGTCTATCAAATCGCTGGAAAAGCATTGCAGAAGGCTGGTGAATGGTGCACAGAATTGCCTGTCCATTTTTAGTCAAAGTCTCGAGGAGAGAGCAGATGGACCATGAGGTCTGGCTATCCAACCCAGACGTAGGCTCATCAAGGAACAGCAATAACTTGGGACGCGCTGCCAGCTCAACTCCGATAGTAAGACGCTTCCGCTGTTCCACATTCAGACCCTCACCGGGGACTCCGACGATCGCGTCTGCATATGCCCTCATGTTGAGCAGGTCAATCACGGTCTCAACATAGTTCAGCTTCTCCTCGCGACTGTAAGTTGGCGGCTGTCTAAGAAGGGCACTGAATTCGAGCGCTTCGCGGACCGTCGATGTATGGAGATGTAGATCTTGTTGTTGTACGTAGCCAGTCTTGCGCTGAAACGAGGTATCACGCTGTCGTCCGTCGACGAAGATATCGCCGCCAACGACTCCGACGGTAGTTCGACTGGCCAGAACATCGAGAAGAGTAGTTTTACCAGCACCAGAAACGCCCTAAATGACTTGATCAGCTACCTGTTTCATCCTATATGGAGCAATTGAGGCTTCGGCTTACCATGAGCGCAGTCAAAGTACCAGGCTTGATCCAACCATCAACGTGATCCAAGATACGGCGCGTTTCCTTTTTTATTTTGACATCATAGCACACATTCTCCCAGTGGAAGATGGAGGATTGCTTCTCGACACCCGCAATTATATCTGATCCCTGGGAGTCCTTCTCACGACAGAGTTCCGCCCTGGGCTGCTCTTCATCCGACTGGGTCTGCTTAGTTCGCTGCTGGTGAGTCTTGCCACGACGGAACACCAACACTTCTCCCTTAGAGCGCTGAGCAGCAACGAGCTCACTTGTGACCAAGTGACAGAAACTCAGGAAAATAGTAAGGGACACGATGATGCCAAAATTGCGCCAGCGATGACTGTTGAGATAGCCATACGATGTTTCAACGAAAGCGGTCCCGGATACCACATCTGACCCTGGCATTGCACCCTTTGTCAAGCACACCCGATTCACGTTGCTGATATTTTCGTAATTTGGGACAAATGCGCTGCAAGGAAAGTCTCGTCCGTGGAACTCGTTGACCATCACCGCTTCGAAGCCATAGGAGACAGGATTGAGCCAGCGGATCCAGGACGCCCAGCCCCGCATGTAGCTGACTGGGATGGCAAAGCCCGTGTAAAGGACCAATGCCATCAGGATTATAGAAGACGGAGCAAGTGCTTGGGCGATGGATTTGGTCAGAGATCCGAGGAAGCGGAAGAACATCGACATGGACATCATCATGAAAAATGAGATCAGGAAGTAGAAGAAGAAAGGTCCAGGTTCGCGACGTAGATGTCCCATGAAATAAAGGGTAATATTGACCAGAAGCGAGTTGCAAATCTTATACGGCATATCCATTATCATGGACGAGATGGACTCTGCGCTGGGGTGGTACAGAGCATATCGACTGTGTTTTTCGACAATTGTCCGCTTTTCGTGTAGACTGAGAATTTCGAGCAGGCTTGAAAAGGCGTTGAGAAGAACCATCATGAAGAGGAGGGCTCCACGAGGGAAGAAAGACGCCGTAGTCCCAGGCAGGTTGTAGAAGATACTCGCGATGATGAGTGCTTCCACAAAATTGCCGATAAGCATGGCCAGGGGCACACTTGGGTCGTTCAACAGACGCCTAAGTTCCCTCCACATGCAGAGACGGATTTGGCCCCAATAGGATAGGGTGTATGGCGACTTATGGCGCTGACTCTTGGACTTTTCGGAGTCCCGAGATGCGGAGAATTGATCGAGATCGCTCGAATGGAAGGGGTGTTCGGCCATATATTGATCAATTTGACGCAGTAGATGTTGACGTTCAGGGCTCTCTTTCCAGCGCTTTGCGAAGTCTTCCGCAGTTCTGGGGACAAGATGCTCGTACCCAGGTCTAATAACACGCTCTGAAGGGCTCGACATGGATGTCAGGAAATCAGGTGTGGTCTGAGACTCAGGACAGTGAAAACCCAAGCGTTGGAAATAGTCACGACCCTCATTGGCGGGACCGAAGAAAATTTGACGCCCTTCGTACAGAACAATCACTTTATCGAACAGCTAGGTATTATGTTAGTGAAGCGTTCTCATTCCTGAAGTCGCTGACTTACGTCGTATGCTGCCTGAGGAGCCTGGTAAATAGCGACACAAGACGTCAATCCAAAGACATCGCTTTGCGTACGAAGCGTGCGACAGAACTCGACTGCGTTGGCGCTATCAAGGCCTCTTGTACTGTTGTCCCAGCACTGAAGGGACGCATAACTTAGGGAGGCCTCTGCGATCGTCACTCGCTTTCGCTCACCTCCACTGACACCCCGGACGAAGTCATTCCCGACGCGCGTGTTGATAGTATGACTGATACCAAACATTGCCATGATCACGTCGCGCAGGTTTGTCGCATATTGGTGGCGATCAACAGGGATCTCGCGGGGCGTGCGAGCAAGAGCAGCGAAGTATAGGGTGTCGCCAACGGGAAGCATTGGGTAGTGCGCATCGACCTCGGCGGTGTAAATAGCTTCACCACGGAAGTTGACGGACATCTGCTTCGGTGTGATTCCGTGGTAGTTGATCTGGGCAACCTGGTCGACTTCAAAGCCGTAGGTCTCTCCGGCTATCGTTCGTAAAAGTGTCGAGCAACCCGAGCCAGGAGGTCCTAACACACAGAGTAGCTCTCCGGGAAGAATCAAACCTTCAAAGTCCTGGAGGATGTCGATCTTCTGCTTCTTTCCGCCAATAAACTGATAGATCATTGTCGTTATCTTGAGCAGGGCGTTTCCTACGCTCATCTGATAGTCAACCGGGCTGCCATATCCGTGTACATTCAAGTTTTTGAATGCAACACCCATCACACGCGAGGCCCATCCTTCGACATTGTTATACCGTACATTGTAGAACGCTTTTGCCCAGGCACGAGCATCAAACTGAGGATTTGCCGGGTTAAGACGGCTTCCCTCCGGTGCACCGAATGGAGACAGATGGTGATGGCCGGATTGCTGGCTCGTGATCTTGCGTGCGAGACCTTCTAAATCCCGGTCCGCCTTTGCTGGGTCGATTTCGTCGTGATCGTCCTTGAGGCAGGAGAGGTTGCTACTGGAGCAGGTTTCGCTCTCCGCCACCGCATTCGACCTGGACAGCTTGGGTGCTCTCGCCCCCGGATCGTCGGTGCATGCCATGTGGTGTCGCATGCAATGATAGATTCGAGGAATATTGCTATGCAGGGGGTTGTGATTTCACGTCTCGGAGAGTTGAATAGTAATGAAATGCAGGTACTAAAGATCTTGAAATATAGAATGTTCGTGTAATACAAGAGTTCTAGCTACGAATGGAGATCTCTGGGACAACGCTCTATATACCCTTCTCCTCGGACAGATCTAAAATTATTTTTGGGCGGAAAAGTCCGAGCCCAGAGTCCGTCTGGTGTAGGCACGGACTTTTCTGTGCGAACCAACATACACCGAGCTGTCTGGGCCTGTAGAGGTATGACTGGAGTCGTTCTTGGCGGTTGTCTTGGCATTATCATCCGCCCTCCGCGGGCACCGAGATGGGAATAGTGGCCACCGACGCTTAGAAATAACTTGCCTACGCATGCTTTAATGTGTCTGAAATGTCCGGTGTGATCCATATTGTCCGATCCAACTGACTCGTCTTCTAAAATAGCCGCTATGAAGTTATCGGTTAGCGTCCGTCCATCCGGTGTACTTGGAGCTGAGCTAACTCGAACGCAGTGTGTCCGATGCAGAAGTAAAAAGGTTCGCTACCCTGCACATATAGTGGAGTACAACTACTGAGAATGCATGCTATGGCCAGCTCAAATGCGATAAAACATATCCAGAGTGCTTGAGGTGCCAGGCAGCTGGCACTTCCTGTAGTTTCCCGTCTCGCAAACGACGTGTCAGGTCAGTGGGCGACTCCGTCGAAGTAGGAATGCTTCAAGAGGTTAGGTTCTTGCTTACATTAGTCAATAGATCTGAAGGGGGAAGAAATGATCTTCACCACCAAGCTATTGCAATGCGTCAGCGCACGCCTGCTTCGGACATCACAAAGCGCCATACTGTGGCACCGCTCGACTCAACACCCCGATTAAAGGACACCAGACATGGCACAGATTCGTCAACCAACTCCGAATGTGAGCTCTATTCTGGATAGATCATTGCTCATTGCGCTAATGGTATTAGTATGGGTGTATAATATGGTCAATGGCGCCAAAAAAAGCATCGAGAATTTGAACGTCACAGGCCGTTTCATGTCACCAAGTTCTCCTAAAGCAGTGCGACCAGCTGTCGAAAGGGCATTAACAGATTTGAATAGCGCTCTTGTTACACTACGTGAACGCATACCTGCATCGGATCAGGATCCCGTTGGTGCGCCAGAGCACACTGCCTCTTTAGATGACCTGGAGCGCTATGTCGAGTGCAAGCACATTCTCCGTCACCACTGGCACTTCATTTACTAACGTCGAGACCAGTATTTCTTATGACCGTTCGCTATGTCCCGTTCTCGCCATTTGAACTCTTACTGGACACTCAAGTCTTAAAGGCCCTTCCCCGTCTGTTTGATTCACCATATGTGCAAATAGATCCTGCGATGAAGGTGGTTTATTACTGTGCCATTTTCTTTGGACAATCCTGTGGCACCCCCATAGAGCAAGGTACGATACCAAACACCTACTACAAGTGTATAGTGGTGGCGCGAGATTGGCTGAAGTCAGCAACCGGGACTGAAATGGACCTGCTTGCTGCAATGATGATAGTAAGATTTCTCGTCCCAATGTTTTACCAAGGAACGATTCTCACACAAACACCAGTCATGGCTTGCAGTAAACAACTTCGACTACCATCTTTCTTGGAGCTTTCACCGAGAGGCTTGCAGGTTCGCTGGCATTATGGGTCTCCAGCTGGTTGAGAAGTCGCTTCCTAGTGGGCGCAAGGATGAGGAAAAGAAAGAAGAGAAAAGGCGTATCTACTGGTATCTTGTGCAGACGGATCTGATGTTTCGACTGTTGTACGACAAACCGCCATGTATCGAGGAACCAGTCTTAGGTGTGAGACCTCCTAGTGTGATTCGGCCTGCAAAAATGCCACAGTTAAGTGCATGCGAGACTGTCCTACAAGTCATATGGACAAGGGCGGTTGTCATTGGGGTGGAATACTTTGACTCCATCAACACAGATGGATCCGTCCGATCTGAAGGGGATAACAATACTATCGATAGCTGTTGTGCTCAAATTGAAAATTTGTTGGTTGACTGGGATCTGGTATGTTCATGCCACAAACTTTGTGCATGGTGTCCACTAATTTATTCAAATGCCACAGTTGAACGTGGTAAAATCCATGGCATCGGACGACTTGATGACCTGGTTCTATGCAGAATCAGTGATTGCCCTGTACAGCATCATTGTCTTTATGAGACGTAAAGCCAGCATGGCAATGAATAAAGCTCATCCACAGGCTGTTCAGGCATCGAGGATAATCATTTCTACCATCATTGAATTTTCAAACCCGACTATCTCGTTCTCTGGCGCCCACCGTGTTTTCAAGCTGCTGTATGGAAAACCTCAGAACATTTCTGGAATTCTTGCTAATACGACGTAACAGGTTCATCTCCTTCTATCCCTTCTGTGCCTTCTTCACCTTGTACCAGAAGATCATTACCGCACCTAGCCTCGAAGAATGCGAGAATGACATTCTTTCCTTGGAGGCTGTAGTTCGAGAAATGACACGGCTCACCTCCATACGGTCGGACTTTGTCCTCATCACCAATGTCATGAATGCACTCAATCGAGTCTCTCGTGCGATCCACAGGGCCCACCAGAACAATTCCGAGTCTGCTCTACCGCTTACGATTGAGCCTCCAGCGCCACTCAATCCATCAACAAACGTTAATCTTCCTTCTGAACAAGGTCTTCAGACGTTCAATAACTTCTCAGCCTCCGCTATCCAGCAGGAGACTACGGATAATCATAAATCCGTCTTCGGGTTGCCCTTTGAGATGGGATCTGACGTGGCTTTCCAATCCGTTGGGAGTTCGACCACCGCAGCTACCGCGACTCCCGCAGTATTGCGCAGCGACGCGCTCGAAGGCTTAAATGAGCCTGTAGATTTTGTGAGGGCTATAGAGGAAGAGCTTGTTTGGCGCAACTGGCATGATAGCTGGTGGGGGAATGGCCTTGGGGACATGCCTACTCTGGGCGGCCATGACATGCCCGGAGCGTCATAAGGAAGCTAATTTGATTTGGAGTCGACACTGAGGATACATAGTTGCCAATTAGCGAGAACCCAATATAAAGGCTACAAGCATTATGTAGCTACGTGCTTTTACCTGAGTTAAGTGTACTAATTTCTTGACGCCTACCTAGAGCCTCGCCAAGGCCTGTTGTGACACTGAGGTACGTATGGTATTTTTCCTGTTGATTTATATGTATTACTGGACGAAAGTCCGTATGCCTAGAGAAAGCGGCCAGGGGTTGATAATGCTCATAATCTAGTACTATATTATGATGAGTCATTCCTTTATGCTAGGACTTTATGTGACCTTCGAAGTCAAGTGTAGTGACTTCACCTGCCAGTGCCCGATGTCAAAGACAGGAGCACTTCGGTCCGCGCAATGACGACACCAATCGACTTGCCCTGTCCCCGCCATCCGGAAAATCGCCGGCCAACTCGACTTTCTTCACAGGGGCAGCCTTGCAGAGCCTAGGTATGTCTGCAATGGTGGGCGGCGTCGTTCGACTGTCAGATGTGCCTGTTCTAAACCATCACCACCTTGCCAATGTTAGCATCGTAAGCTTGAAGCAATAGATAAGAACTTACGAGAATGACTCCGTGTGCAGATATACTTCCTCAATACTGCCACTCAAAACCCTCCTCTGTGCCTCAGCCGCCGCATTTCGCACATCATGCAGCATCGACGCCGAGCCGCAGACATAGATACCGACTCTCTTGTTCCCACTAGCTGTAGTAGCAGCTTCAATGATTGCAGGTAAGTTCGGCCGCTGTCCCTTCTGTATCTCAGTCTTCTCAGAGCCGCAGTTGTCTAACGGGACAGGTGCAACATCTTCTGGAGCCTTGGCTTCATCAGTGTCTGCGGGAGTTGTTGCACGACTACTCTCTGCGTCGTCCGTAGTGACATTTATGGACGTAGTGACACGGTCTGTAGACACCTGATACTTGGCCATCATATCCTCGATCTCACTGTAGTACCACTCTGCGAGTGCCTCAGACCGTGTCGCATACACCACCCGGATCGTGCTGTTCTTCAGGCCTGCGCGCATAGCGGCCTCCACCATCCCGAGTGAAAACCCACCTCCAGAACCACCTGATACAACAAGCACCGTATCAAACCGTGTGGCCTCAGGGCTAGATTCCTTCGGTACGCCGCCGTACGGACCCTCAAGCAGTACGGTTTTCGAGGCACCCGGGTGTTGGTTTGCAATCTTAGCCAGTCGTGCAGTGAGTCCACCCCGCGGTTTGACATAGAAAATCATCTCGCATGGCTTCCCGCTCTGCTCGGGGTCATGCGAAACCGAGCAGATTGTGAACGGATGAGCGGTCAGGCAGTGTAGACCGAGTTGTGAGGTGAGAAATCGGATGAATACATGCTGGCCCGGGGTCCAGGTCACCAGAGTCGGTATGCGGACCCGGACCAGTCCGCATGGAAGAAGGTCGAGGATTGCTTTGTGGCGGCCATGCATTAGATATGTGCGGATCTGAGAGATAGACAGACTGAGGATGTAGATTGCGCCGGCCGCGATGAAGTAGTCCCTACACTTGTTAGTGGGGGATGTTGACAAGGGAGATGGACGCACCATGAAGACAGGCGGAAGTCACAGTGGAAGAAAAAGAATAGAATGAAGAGGAGCGCCACGACGAAGTGTGTTGCTTTGAAGAATTCGTAGTATCGGTTCCTAGCAACCGTTAGTATGATGTCTCTGAATGGTCAGAGTAAGGGGGTGTACCGAATCGCAGGTAAAGACATCAATGTCAAGTATGCCTGCGGTATGAGGGCCGCCACGCCCGTCCAGTACGTGAGGTCCGTCTTCCACTTCTTAACCATGTCTCCTTTGTCGATGTGGTAGATAATGAACGGAAAGGTATGCACCAATGCCAGGACGAACATGGCGTAGCTGGTCCAGTGGTGGAAGACCTGCAGCTTTTCGTGTGGCACACCGGTCAACATGGAGATGAGATTTGCCTTTGTGCCCAGCGCCCTGCAATCGTTAGCCGGAGTATTTCACTTCTTTATTAAGATAAGGTCACGAACAATACAAACGGTAACAGCGCAAGCGCCACCCATCCTGCGCGCGTTGCAATCGGCGGACTACTTCCGTAGGACAGGGTGTCGGTGTTGGGCCAGTAGTATGGTTTCGGGCCGAGTGTCATTGCTGAGATGTTAGCTAACACAAGGAGGAAATATCGCATGGAGCATACCGAAAAAGAACACAGTGCCTATGACACCAAGAAGAAGCACTCCCAAAGACGAGGAATTGTGGATCAACGCCGGAAGTTGGAAGCATTTGTAGGCGAGGTATCGCGCGACCGCAGTCGGGCGTCGCCATAGAGCGCTTTCCTTGAGACGTCGAGGGGAGTATATATTTGCCCAGTGAGCGATAGCAAATACTCCAACTGTTGCACAGAGGAAGTATATAGTGTTGAGTGCGTAGACATGGTCTGCTTCATACCTGCATTCATTCACCGTCAGAGTTGAGCGGGTTAGTTACATGCATGTAGAAGACATACCAATATCTCCAGTGTCCCCGCCGATACGCGCATTGCTCAGGCGTCAGCTTGCACGTGTCTGCGCGCGAGGAATGTAGGGTGACCGGCTGGTCCAGCCATGGGAGCCCGGTGGTATGCTCAGACATATGCATCATCTTGCCGACTGCGGTGCCTCGTGGCCGTACCTAATGAACTGAAGGATCGACCTGAGAGAAACAGCAGCCATCTGCATTAAGAAGAACACACGGGAGCAGACATGATGGGGGGTTGCATGTTGCAAAAAGCAGTGTTGCTGTCATCGACGTTTGCAGTTAGGGCTTGCCAAATCCTGTGCGCTCATTGGCGGAGACTGCTCGCAATTGAGCAGATTTCTACAACACAGACACTCAACTGAGCACATTTGCGCGCGATCGACTGGATGTATCGAACTGATGAATAATTAGTAGCGTGTAATTGATGCATGTATGGACAGGAGATTCGTATTCATTTCTAACATAACACAAAACAACATGAGACCATCACAATAAAACCGAGTTTCTAGAAGTATGGACGCCACTAATTCGACTGCAGCGGCACCGCGATATTCGCACTAGCACTAGCACCATTGATCATCACCGTCGAGCAGGACGGCGTTTCCCCCCAGAGGCCGTGGTCATGCAACGCTTTATACCCCCCACGCAGACTATCCGCCTCGATGCCCTTGGCGCGCAGCACACTCGTGGCTACTCGGGCCGTGTCGCCATTGTAGCAGATGACCAGCACATGGGGGTGGTGCCCATGCAGCGGGCCCACCACCGCCGGGTCGGTGAACACGGCTTCGAGTTCGCGCCATTGCGCTTCGAGGACATTGGGATCGGCGAACGGCTTGGGTGTGTGGGAGTCGAGGGTCTGCAGCGGGAGATTCACCGATCCAGGTAGATGCCACGAGTCAAAGTCGGCCGCTTTGCGCAGGTCCAGCACGCAGCACTGCGGGCGCAGCACTAGGGAGTTCAGCAAACTTTGCGATACGGCCGTGGACGGGGTCTCGTAGAAGTGGGTGAACAGGACAACGGGGCTGCGTTCCCAGCTCTCGTCGTATCGATAGAGGTCGACCTTGGTCAAATGCTGCGGCAGTCAGTATTTGTAGTTGGCAGTATTACGCAGACAAAGTGAACATACCTCATTCGTGATAGGATGGAACTTCTCAGAGCCCAGTTTGTCAAAGTATTCGCCGATATACTGGTACGGCAGATCGCAACACAAGAACACGCAATGGATAGATCCATCCGGCCCGCGCAGCTCACTCAAAGTATCCGCTGCCTTCCGTTTCTCCAGCATCTGGAATAGCCCCTGAAGGTTAAACCCGGACGACGGGCCGCAGACAATCCCCTCCCGACAGAGGTCGAGCGACAGCCCAAACGAATCCGGCGAGGTCACCTCCTCAATCGTATCCACAGCTTCCTTCCACGGAAACTCCACCGGCTTCATAAGCGCAAACGACCGCGGGCCAGGCACACGGTCCCCAGGCGCAGTGCACACCCCCAGCCGGAAGACCGACGGCTTCGCCTTCTTGAAGTATGTACCCAGCCCCGTCATAGTGCCAGAAGTGCCCATGCCCGCGCACAGCACGTTGATTTCCGGGAGCTGCTCGAAGATCTGCGGCCCTGTCCAGCGGATGTGCGATCCCCAGTTGTCGTCGTTCTCGTACTGGTTTGGGTTGAGGATGTGCTCGGATTCTAGGGCCATGCGACGCGCGCTCTGAATGCCGCCGCGCTCGTCGTACGGTTCCGGCTGGGAGGGCCCGCCGAACAGCGTGATGTTCAGCCCGAAGAACTGCATCAGGCGCAGTTTGGCTTCACTGGTTTTGTTGCTGAGGAAGGCGCGTGTGTCTTCGATGCCGTGCATGACCCGAGCGATCATGGACATGGAGATCACCGTCGAGCCGGAGCTGTACTCGATGATGGTCTTGGTTTGTCCAGGCACTACGCTGTGCTCCAGCATGTTCATCGCTGAGAAGTCAGTGGGAGTTGCATGGGAAGGAGGGTGGTCGTACCTGGCATGGCCTTGACGTTGTTGGCAGGATGCATGGTCATCAGCTTTGCATAGATTCGCACGCCATCTTTACTGAAGGGGTTCAGGTGCGCTGGCAGTTCGACCAGTGGGAGGGGGGGCTGGGAGTCCGGATCGAAGTATTTCTTCAAAGAATCCGGTCCGAAATAGACATTGAGCTCGTTGGTATTTGGCATGGCGTACGATCAACGAGACAGGGAAAGGATATGGAAAGTATGCAAGGAACGAAGTACTCGAGGAATGTAGTATTGACAGCTCACCTACATATGCATGCAGAGCAAGGCGCCGTCTTATAGAGGGGCAGACAACCATCACATTATATCTACTCTACAAAACAAGAAGCAGACCCCTCGTCTGTCCTGGTGGCTTGACCCACCGTATACGCGATCCCTCACAGGACCCTGATGCCCACTGGACCTCGAGGTGGATATATGCCTTTCAAGTCGTCAGGGACCTTGCGAGTCTCTCGGATGCAGATCATCCTGTGCGTATCACGATGATAGGGCCACACAGCCTGCTACGTCGGCAACGTTCCTCATGCCAAGGACATGACTTGCTGATCTTGCGCAGTCCTTTGTTCTGCATGTGAGAAGTAAAACTCTGACAGTGCAGTGACTGTCCGGATTCGTTCGGGAGTCTAGAAGCGGGTTGTAATATACTCAGACTGGGTACCCAATGTCTTGTATACAGTTTAACTTGTTCATTAAGCATTTTGTTTCCACGGAATAGAGTATAGAAAACTCGCGTATCATTTCTGCACCGATATAGTTATTCAGGAGGCTATACAAGCCTCCAAGAGTAGCTAGCAACCCCTTTTGGCAGCAGTGAGACAACCCCGCAAGGTACCTATATCGCACTAACGATAATATAATAATAACACGACAGCTTCTCAATCAGATAAATGCGCATCTTGGCAAGAGGACCTTATGAGAGTGTTTGAGCAGGTTTCGGCATGATGGCGCTGATCCCTGCCGGCTAGCCCTAAGCCGTTGTCGTGATGGATTCTTCAGCTTCCGCCGCAGCAACGACCAAGGAATGAATTATGGAAGTAGATGGATCTAGAATGGATCTCCGTGTTCCGTCCACAGGGTGGTGCTCGCTTAATATGGCTGGCGAGGTTGCATCGGTTTAAAGCAGCGATCCCCGGTTCTGCACTTTCACCCTGACGCACGGGAAGTATAGACAAACAGCATGGCAGGAGCAGTCCTACAGGAACAGGGCAAAAGCCCTTCTGGAACTCCGTCAGACACAGACTCAACAGGAGATACCAAGTCCGCCGTCCCCGTCTTCAACGAGCAGACCAACTATGTTCCCCCCAGCACCATCATCACGGTACCTACAACTATCCACACCTCCCGTAGTCCGAAAAGTCCCTCTGCTAACAACACAGATCTTCCTCGCCTGCTCGACCGTCGACCTCGTCGCTCTGATGGACCAGACCACCCTAGCTGCCAGTCTGTCCATCATCGGCAACGCCCTACACGCCAGCGACCAGACCTCGTGGATCTCCGGCGGATACTTTGTGTACGCTCCCAAACGGAATACGCCCTATCATAACCCAGCTAACCAGCCAGCACATCAACCTGCTTCCAGCTCCTCTACGGCCGGCTCTCTGACATCTGGTCTCGGAAGCTCGTCCTCTTCGTCGGCCTCTTCATCTTCTTCACAGGTAGTCTCGCCGCATCGCTAGCCCAGTCCGCAGCACAGCTGATCGTCTTCCGCGCGTGGACCGGTGTCGGCGGCGGCGGGCTGATGACCGTCGCGCAGATGATCGTCAGCGACGTCGTGCCGCTGCGCGAGCGCGGTAAATACCAGGGGATTCTGGGGGCGGTGGTGGCGATCGCGAACGGCATCGGCCCCGTCATTGGCGGCGCGCTGGCGGCCACTGGGCCGGACGGCTGGCGCTGGATATTTCGGCTAAACCTGCCGCTGACGGCATTGTGCGCCGCAAGCGTATTCTGGTTCATGCCGTTGCGGAAGGTGACGGGGGACTGGCGCGTAAAGCTCGCGGCTGTGGACTTTGCGGGTGCGGCGCTCGCGCTGGGCGGTACCGCCGTACTGCTGGTGGGGTTGAACTGGGGCGGCGGTGAGTATGCGTGGCAGTCGGCACATGTGGTTGCGACGCTGGTGGTTGGGGGTGTTGTCTGCGGGTTGTTTGTTGCGTGGCAGTGGAAGGGTGCGCGGTTTCCGCTGGTGCCGATGCATATCTTTGCCTCGCGGATTGTGAACGGCGCCTGTCTGACTATGTTCATCAATGGATGGAACTTTCTCGTCCAGGTGTACTACATCCCGACGTTCTATCAACTCGTGTTTGGGTACTCGACCGTCAAGGCGGGTGCTATGCTTCTCCCGATCACCCTGATGCAAAGTACGTATCCCTGTGCGTGCTGTATTGTTTGAGACGGCACAATTCTAACAAAACTAGCGGTAAGCAGCACCGTCTCCGGCCTGGTCGTCCACTGGGTCGGTCGGTATAGAGAGTGCATCCTCTTCGGATGGATGATCTGGGCCGTCGGGCTGGGTCTGTTCTCCACCCTCGACAAGACCTCCGGTCTGGGAAAGCAGATCGGATATGGATTGTTGACGGGTGTTGGCGTCGGAAATACCCTGCAACCGTGGGTGCATCCATCATATCTGTACTCCATCCCGCTAACATGAAAAGTGCCCTCATCGCTGTGCAAGCCGGCGTGGACCGACGCGACATGGCTGTCGTGACATCTTTCCGCAAGTACGTCTCATGACCCAGACCAGAGAGCATAGAGACTAAATAAAGCAGCTTCGTCCGAAACTTGGGTGGAACCCTCGCACTCGCGATCGCCGGAACCATCATGTAGGTCCCCTTCTCCTATCTAGACGACGGTGCTAACAAGACAGAAACAACGTGATCAGCTCCTCGATCTCCAGCCTGGGATTGTCGGACTCTGAACAGCGGGCTTTCCTGTCCAGTCCCCAGAACTACCTCTCCAAACTCCCTGTCGATGAAGCAGAACAGGCGCGCGCGCTGCTCATCCCGGCGTACAAACGCGGGTTCCGGATCATTTTCCTCATTGGGGCGGCATTGGCGGCATTCGCCTTCGTCTTGGCCTTTGTCTTGATGCCGCAGGTAGGCCTGAAACGAGATGACGATGAAAAGCTAAAGGCAGAAGGTCGCATGAGGGTTAAGGGCGAGATTGGACAAGGTGATGTCGAGCAAGAGTCGACAGCTCAGACAGGTCAGAGGGACCTACAGAATGAGAAGAACCATGGGGATGATCAGAAGGAAGCTGAAAAGAACACAGAGAAAAACTAGAAGACCAGATCGAATGGTGTGGGATACTAGCATAAATTAGAATAGTATAATAATTCAACAGCGAAGTGAGGTCATGTCTCATCACATCATTATAATTAGCAAGCCGTTCTGTATACCGACTCCATCAAGACGCCGGTCGAAAGCACAAAGGCTAAGAAGACGTTTATATCTCTTCAATGACCACCACCCGTTCGACGACCCAATCTATCAACACCTGTCCCTCCACTCTCCATTGCCCGTTCTGCCACAATTCATGTATCCAGTAGCCCCAGCCCTTGCCCCGTCCGCGGTGTGGCACGCGACCCGGCCCAGGATTCATAGAAAAGTCACGGTTCACTTGCAACTTTCCTACTCCCACGCTAGAAGCGGCTTGTCGAGTATTCCACTCTCGCTCCGCCTGTTCACCGGCTCGGCGCGCCACTGCCTCTTCGTCCTCATCTTGGTAAAGCTCGCATTTGGAGCATTGAGTGCATTTAGCACCAGGAAAGACACGGAAGTGTTCGCAGAAATGGTGGTATCCTTCGGGCTCTTCTTCGTCCGAGTCACTTTCGAGCTCCTCAGGCTGAGGTCCAAGGATCCCCGCTCCTCCAACAGGACGGATATTTTCCTGTTGATTCATGCGTCGACGACGCCGTCGGTTCCCCGGATTGTTAGGGCCATTCCGGGCAAGGGGTCCAAGGCCCTTGCGGCAAAGATAACACATGGAGTATCCGCAGACACAGGTGAGTTTGTTGCAGCCAGAAGATTTCACAAAGGATGTGCCACATCGGGGACAGGTGCGTTTTACGGCAGCGGTTCGAGCGGCCTCAACTGTGGCGCGGAGATCAAGCAGCAGAGGCTCGTGGCAGACATGTGGATCTCGCCACGGCTGCTGACAAGTGATGCAGCTAGTCTCCCGACAAACTGAGTTGGCGCAGATGAATTTCTTCGGCCGGATCCTGAGGTAAAGCTGGAGTATAGAGTTGCGCAGAATATTAGGGATAATCGTTGTATCCACAAGATGCAGCATCATCAGGGGAATCGCGAGTAAGGGTATCAAATCAAGCAACAGCAAAGTCATTAAAATGGTTGGAACCAATCCATCCCGGCGAAACCGCCAGGGAATCCCCCCTTCCGGAGGATGATACGCCGAGTCGACCTCGGCATATGAGCAAAAAGGGCAGCGGACAAGCTTCAATTGAGTTCTCATCAGGGAGTCCGAAGCCAATCGTGTCTCAAACTTGGTGTACGTCTCTAGGCCGGCCTTCTCCAGGAGAATAGCTTGCTTAACGACATCAGCGTTCAGACTCCCACCGCACGGATCATCCGAGACAGGCGCTAGGCATTTCAGGGTCGATCTCTCCGTATCGATTGACTGCGACCAACCCTGTCCAAAAAGCGCTTCATGAATCGTTCGGCGAATGCAGTCATAACACATGATGTGCGCATTCTCGGAGCACGTGGCAATTTCCTCAAAAGTGACATCTGATAAGCAACACTCGCACTCGTACAGCGCCTTGGCCGCGATGGCTTCGTGCGCGTTCAGTTGTACCGCCAGCAGACGGTCCTTCTCCTCCCGAACCTCCTGATTCGCCCGGATAAGCGGTACCAACAGCGCGTCATGCAATTCCTGATCAAATTCTGCACAGCCCGTCTTTTTCAGCCTTGGTATGAGCTCCCCTTCTGAGTGTCGATGCCACACGATCAGTGGGTGGTGCGGGTCGCGATCCCGCTTGTTCTTGAAGGAGGGAAGGATGTTGTTGATGGTGGCTCGCCAGGTCTTCCGCGACAGGTCCCGAAGAGTAGGGTGCGCACGCATGTAACTGAAATTCACTTCTGCGAGTACCGCGTCGACCGTACTCTTGCTGAGGCCGCTGAACTCCTTCGTCAGAGCCGCCTTGACCGCAGCTTTGTACTCGGTTGACCGGAAACGTTCGTTCGCAGGAATTATGATTTCACCGCTTTCTGTACGAGTTCGGGCAGCAGGTTCCGTATCATCGCCGCCTTCCTTAGTACCCTCCGGAACTTTCCATCTTCCCGCTACCCACTCGTCCTTGTGGCGGAGGAGCTGCTCGGTGCAGACATGGAGTCGGCTGTCGCCGTCGAATCGAACGAGGAGCTCCCGAAAGACCTCTATCTTCACGTCAGGGAAGATTCGGGTTAGTGTCTCGAGATCATGATTGAGTTGCTCTTCATCTTGTTTCAGGTCATGGGCGGAGGTCGGTACGACGGGTGCGGGGCGGGACCGTGTGCCAAAGGGGTTGTTGCGCAGAGCTTCTGTAATGGTGGTCGAGATGGCGCCGTCGCTGGATATTTGGGGAAGGTTGGGCCTCGCAAAGCGCGAGACAGATAGCGAGAGCACCATCGTTGCAGGCAAGGTCGTCGGACTTGCTACATGGTCGAAGGAAATGCGGGAAGAGGGGGGTGGGAGAGAGAACGAGAAAGAGAAGCGGAAAAGAGCGTAAGCAGGGGAATTGAGACGGGCCGCAGGAAAGAGAGAAGCGGAAAGTTGGAAGACGGAAGGAGGAGGGATGATGGAGGAATGAATCAATCATGAGAAGGTGATGATGAGGTTGAACGCGGTTACATAATCGGCCACCACCACCACCACCACCACCACCACCACCACCACATTCCTCCACGTATCCCAGCAGACCACAAGAATGACTACAAAATCCATTCACGAGGAATGCAGTGCTAAAGATGAGGGCAGTCTGGTCATTTTCAACACTGACAGCTACATACAACAGGAATGATCCCAACAGTCTGGACTCAATCCGCTACTTCGACAATGGATAACTCGAACTTATGAAATTGCCAAAGACAGAAACATGATATCTATTTACACAATTTGTTCACTCCGAACCCAGAAAATATGTAGAACTGCAGCACCCCGCATTATTTTACAGCTTAGCCTTGGCTCCCTCCAACAGCTCAACACCGGCGCCGGTGATGGCGGGCTTGCCGGTCTCGACCACGGTGGTCTGGAACAGGACCGTGTTGCCCTCCTTCCACATCTCGGTCTTCAGGGTCTGGCCAGGGAGCACGACACCAGCGAAACGGACCTTCAGGTTCTTGAAAGCACCGAACTTGGTGAACACGTGCTTGCCGGAGACACCCAAAGAGCAGAGACCGTGGAGGATGGGGATCTTGAAGCCACCGACCTTGCTGAACTCGGGGTCAATGTGGAGAGGGTTGCGGTCACCGTTGAGACGGTAGAGGGCGGCCTGGTCCTCAGAGGTCTTCTCCTCGATGACGGCATCGGGTTGACGCTTGGGAGGCTTGTAAGCGGCGGTGGCAGCCTTAGGGCGGGCGGCCGTGGGCTTGGGCGAGCCACCGAAGCCACCGCTGCCACGGATGAAGACGGTGGACTCGTTGTAGAACAAGTCCTCACCGGTCTTGGCGTCCTTGGTAGTGTATCCGGCCACGACGAGAGCGGCGTTGCCCTTGTCGACCACGTCGATGAGCTTGGGGTAGGTGACAGTGTTGGCGGCGGTGGGGATGGGGAACTTGCGGACCTCCATGTACTGCTCACCGTGGAGAAGCATCATGGGAGAGAAGTTCTTGACAATGTCATCCATGTTCCAGGGGGTGGCCGTGTTGAACCACGGGATCACACCATAGGTGGGGAGGGCCTGGAAATGCTCGTTGTTCTCGTACACGAGAGGCAGGTCGGTGCGTTTGGCGCCCAAGCTGAGGTTGTAGAGGATGATATCGCGGTCGACGTAGTCGAAGGGAGTACCATCGCTCTTGGCCTGCTTGGCCTTCTCGATGTTGGCGAGGATGTCGTTGCCACCCTCCTCGGCACCACCAGCGCGGTTGGCCATGTTGGCCATGACCTTCTCGGTACCAGCCTGGCCGTCCTCGGGGTGATCGGCGCGGCCGTCGTCGAAGTTGGCAATATCGTTCCAGTGCTTGAGCACCTCCTCGGGGGTCAGCTTCACGTCCACGGGGAAGCCGTGGCCGCCGGTACGCTGCCAGCGGGTGCGAGCGAACCAACCACTGCCGCACTCGAAGAGGCCCTTAGTGGATGGCTCCGGGGCGATGTCCGAGCCGAGGAGGACCACAAGAGGAGCAACATAGTCGGGCTTGAAGGCCTGGACCATCTCCTCGGGCATGATGGTGCGGGTCATGTTTGTACCAGCGTTGGGGGCAATGGTGTTGACCTTGATGTTGTACTTGGCACCCTCGAGGGCGAGAGTACGGGAGAAGCCAAGGATACCCAGCTTAGCTGCGGCGTAGTTGGCCTGGCCGAAGTTACCGTAGATACCGCTCGTGCTAGCGGTGTTGATGATGCGGCCATACTTCTGCTTCAGCATGTAGGGCCAGGCAGCCTTGGTGACCTTGTAAGTGCCACGCAGGTGGACGTTGATGACAGGGTTCCAGAGGTCGTCGTTCATGTTGGTGAAGGCCTTGTCACGCAGGATACCAGCGTTGTTCACGAGGATATCAATGCGACCGAAAGCTTCGATAGCGGTCTTGATGACGGCATCACCGTCCTCGCAGGAGGCCTTGTTGCCAACGGCCTTGCCACCCATCTGACGGATCTCCTGGACGACGGGCTCAGGGTCAACCAGGTCGTTGACGACGACGGAGGCGCCGTACTTGGCGAACAGAAGGCAGTAAGAGCGGCCGAGACTAGATACTTGTCAGTGAGATTCTAGGATGGCCGACCAAAGGGTGAACTTACCCGTTACCACCACCGGTGACGAGGGCCACCTTGCCCTTGAAGTCGGGCTCCTGACCAGCCTGGGCGCTAGGGGTCTTCAGACCATCCTCAAGCAGAGACATGAAGTCGGCGGGACCGGTAGGGTAGCTAGGAGCGGAGAAGTCGTTGACATCGTTCCACTTGCGGGCAATGGCACCCGGGGTGAGAGAAGCGTCGGTCTTGAGGAGAGCACCCTTGGCACGCTCCCAGCGAAGCTTAGCGACGTGACCACCGCCAACTTCGTAGATACCGCCGGTCTCCGTGGTGTTGGAGGAGTGGCACAGGACGGCCACGAGAGGGACCACCCACTCAGGCTTGAGGTTCTCGAGCACCTCCGGGGGCATGACAGTGGCGGTCATACGGCTAGCGGCTGTGAGAGGTTAGTAACACCGCTCCTAGAAATCGGAAAGGTATTGGAATTGCACATACCAATGGGAGCAATGACGTTGGCAATGATGTTGTACTTGGCACCCTCCTTAGCCAGGGTCTCGGTGAAACCGACCTGACCGAGCTTGGCGGCCGAGTAGTTGGCCTGACCGAAGCTACCGAAGAGACCGGCAGCGGAGGCCGTGTTAATGACACGACCGTACTTCTGTTTCCGGAAGTGAGGCCAAGCGGCGCGAGCGCACTATCGAGAAAATCGTCAGAAAATGAACGGGAGCCAAACGCGGGAAACGGAATGCCCACCTTGTATGCACCATAGGTGTGGACCTTGTTGATGAGATCCCAGTCCTCATCCTTCATGTTCTTGAAGCTGATATCACGGAGGATACCAGCGTTGTTGATGAGGATATCAACACGACCGAAGCTCTTGATGGCGGTGTCGATGATGGCCTCGCCATTTTCGACACTGTCGTAGTTGGCGACGGCCTTGCCGCCTGCGGCACGGATCTCCTCGACGACGACATCGGCAGCCTATTGAGGGTTTTCATGTTAGTGGTGATGTTCCTGTGAGGGGTTTTGCATGTGACGTGACGTACCTTGGAGGACTTGCCCTCACCCTTGTGAGAACCTCCGAGGTCGTTGACAACGACGTTGGCGCCTCGCGAGGCGAAGAAGGTAGCGTAGGCCTTACCCAAGCCACCACCAGCACCCGTCACGACGACGGTCTGGTTGTCAAATCGCAGCTCCGACATTGTGATGTGAGAATAGGAGGGAGAGATGGGGAGGAATACAACGAGAGAAGAGGAGGGGGAAAGAGGGTGAAAGAGTAGAAATCACAGGAGAAGGAGTGAGAAAAGAAGAAGCTCGAGGATAGAGCAGCTGGTTATAAGAGGGGAAGTCTGGGGGGGAGGAGAAGGAGGAGATGATGAAGTTAAGAAAAGAATCCGGGGGAAGAAGAGACGGTGGTCATGCTCGGCAAGGTGGGCAAAGCGAACCTCGGCATCTTGCAGTGTCTGGAAGCTCGGAGGTTTTGCAGTCACCGCCCAGCGTTTTGAGCTAGGCAGATGACGACCCATCACATGCCGATACGTACACGCCATTGTGCTTTTGATGAACACTGCCACGGTCCACGGAACTAGGCGGGACTTCGGAGTGATTATTCCATTTTAAACAGTCCTTCTGGGATGCGTTTGGTAGGTAAAGGATCGCTTCGGGGGTGTGTTGAAGGTCAATCGGCCGTACAGTGCATAGGCGCATAACTAAGGAATTGTGGTGGATGACATAACACATGCAAAACCACTACGCCGAATCTGGACATCCGCTGTGCTGATTCAGCCCATGTGATAGCCAACTAAGTACGTCATGCCACGTGAGTCTCTTCCTCATCCGCCAACTGGCCAGCAGCTGCACGGATAAGGATCAGCCGAAATATATACTCCGCCGGCCTCTCCTTCACATAATCATCTACACATCCTCAGCGATCATACCTCTACCACTCCAACTACAATGCTAGACCAGAACTTAAACAGCCTCTTCTTCTACAACTCCTCTTTCTTTCTCCCTTCTTTCTGTATATCCCATTTGCTAAATTCCTAGTACAGAGCTCTCGGTCGATACGGAGTGGGTATTTCCGGCCCCGGGGTTCTCCCCAGATCAGCTCGGCTCTCCTCCGATACGCCAGTGCGTTGTATATAGCCAACGACCTTCTCTTCTGAAAACTTCAATACATCCTCATGTTTTCTCCTTTGCAGCAACACAATGCCTCAGATCGTTGACGACAAATCCCAATACTGCATCCCCTTCCTCCTGGACCGGTTAAACCAACACCAGACGCGCCATGGAAAAAACCCCGCCAATACCCCACCTTTCTTCCTCGGCCTGAACGGTGTACAAGGGGCCGGCAAGACCGTCCTGGTAAGTCGCATTACTGCCGCATCTCGCACAGAGTGACATGTTTGAGGGCCAGGTTAACACACGCGACAGGTCTCCACCCTCCAATCCACCCTGCGTGCCCCCCCATACTCCCTTGCCGTCGTCACCCTCTCCCTCGATGATCTCTATCTTCCCCACGATCAGCAAGTCAGCCTCGCTCGATCCGTCCCGGATAATCCGCTGCTGCAACACCGCGGTCAACCCGGGACCCATGATCTTCCCCTAGCGAAGCAGGTCTTTGATTCTCTACGCGCCGAGCGTCCCACCGCCATACCACAGTACGACAAGTCCGCCTTTGCGGGACAAGGTGACCGGGTCCCCGCGCCGCAATGGGAAACTGTCAACGGACAAGGACAGGAAAAGGTTAAGGTGGTGATCTTCGAGGGTTGGAGCGTTGGATTTCGCGCGTGGGATGACGAAGTCCTCAGACAGAAGTGGGAGGAGGCCGTGCGTCTGAAGGAGCAAGGAGGTTACAATGGGCGATTGGGCTATGTGAAGTTTGAGGACGTCAGGGCTGTGAACGATGCGTTGCGAGAGTACGACGCGATCACAGAGTATGTCTCTATCTTCAGTTCCGATGAGAACCAGGCTGATGATTATGCGCAGCCGGCTGGACGCCTTGATCCACATGTATGTCACCCTCTCTGACGTACATCGGAATATTGTACTGACAATCTGCAGTGACGCGCAGGATCTCCATTTTGTCTACTACTGGCGCCAGGAACAAGAGAGAACCCTCCGTGCTGCCAAGGGAACTGGCATGACCGAAGAACAAGTGACGAACTTTGTCAATGGCTGTGAGAACGATCCATTGCGTATTCTAGCTGCTCCGGAAGCTGACATGGATAGATTATCCTTCCTATGAACTCTACACCGAAACGCTCCGTCAGGGCACTTTCAAGCCTATCCCCCACGCAACCACAGCGAACGCGCCCGCATCCGGCTGGGAAGGGAGACAGCTCCGTCTCATTGTGAATCGAAACCGACGTGTACAGGAAGTCGTTCCGATTTAGGTTACCCAAAACCTTCAAATCTGTACATAGACACGACGGCATATAAACAACGGCACCTTACGACACTAATCCGCTGAATTGTAGCCCTAAGCAAGGAGTCCACTCGAAGAAAGTGCTGGGGAGTCACTTATTTGTCGATACTGGGTTAAATGATTGCCATGATACGCGCACAATGTCCTCGTGAACAAAGCATTACTGATCAGAGTGGCCCTTTTAAGCCAAAACAAAACGGACATGCTTCAGTAGAAATCCACATAGTCCGGCCCTTAGCCATGGACACGGAGCTCCAGCGACGTTACGTACAGGCTGTTGTCGTTTTCTGAGCCGCGTTACCACAGTCAACTTCTGGGCGAGACATCATCCCACAGCACACGTCTTTGCTTCCAAGCGGTACGCTCATATAGGAGGGAAACCGCTCATGAAAACAGGGCTTATTTCATACTTGGATTGGGGATATGCAACGAGGTCACGCAGCCAGCGATAGCACCGTGCAAGGCTGACGATTATCTGTCGCAACAAGTCAGAGCACCGGACGCACGAAACACTGTCTCTGCATGACTATAGCATGTCCAGTGATGGACGAAGCCGACTAATGGCAACGTATGGCAAGAAAGATAATACATTGCCTGATCATTCTCGCTATGTCTGGTTCGGACCTGAGTCGGAGAAGAGTCTTGGTGGACGGGATCAAACTCCGACGCGAAGTCAACGGTAACTTTATCATACCCACGGGTCGATCAGTCGCTCAGCGTCCAGCCTTGGACGGCTCATATGGTGTGACATGAGAAGATTCAACAGTAAACCGCTGTTTGACGTCCCGACAAGTCGTGGATGTGGTGTGTTTTATTCGCAATGACTTACTTCGAACACATTCTAGCCATGGTTTCCAAGGGGTATAAACACCCCCATTCTCTTCCTAGGTTTCATTATCGACAACACCAGTTTCCTTACACTACTTACATTCACAGAGAGCTATACGAAAATGGTCGGGATATCCGGTTCGGCAAAGTTGGTCCGCAACTTCGAGACTTTAAGCCGCAAAGATGTCGCCCTGGTGGGTGGGAAAAACTCATCATTGGGTGAGATGATCAGCGCCCTGAAGCCAAAGGGAATCTCCGTGCCACCGGGTTTTGCGACTACCTCGCACGCATATTGGCACTATGTCGAGGCCAACAACATCCGGGACAAGATGACCGCGTTGATCGCAGAATGGGAATCAAAAAAAGCTACCCTTTCAGAGACAGGCCAAGCAGTGCGTAATCTCTTCATCCGTGGTTCCTGGCCGGAGGATGCGGCAAAAGCCATCAGAGATGCCTACCGCCAGCTGTCGGCCAGCGCGAATATGGAAAACATGAGCGTGGCGGTGCGGTCTTCCGCGACGGCAGAGGATCTCCCCGACGCAAGCTTTGCCGGACAGCAGGAATCTTATCTGAACATATGTGGAGAAGAGGAGGTTCTGGATGCGTGCCGACGCTGCTATGCGTCGCTTTTCACAGACCGTGCAATTAGCTACCGTCGGACCCAGGGCTTCGACCATATGAGCGTGGCGCTGTCGATTGGTGTGCAGCGTATGGTTCGATCTGATGCCAGCGGGTCAGGCGTCATGTTTTCCATTGACACTGAGAGCGGTTTTGACAAGGTGGTGCTCATCAATGCGGCCTGGGGACTGGGTGAGAATATCGTGCAAGGATCGGTCAACCCCGACGAATACCAAGTCTTCAAGCCCCTGCTAGACGACAGTCAGCTGGTCCCCATCATCGAAAAGAGGTGCGGAGACAAGGCAAAGAAGTTGATTTATGGAAATGGCGATGACCCGGTGCACCCAACGCGGAATGTGCCCACCTCCAAACTAGAGAGAGAGTCGTTCGTGCTTTCCGACCCGGATATTCTTCAATTAGCATGCTGGGCGTGTACCATCGAACAGCACTACGGCCTCCCCATGGACATGGAATGGGCCAAGGACGGCATCACGAACGAGCTCTTCATTGTGCAAGCGCGTCCTGAAACGGTCCACTCGCAGCGCCGCGATACGGCCGCCTTCAAAACCTACAAGGTCCATAAGAAGGGTGCCCTTCTCACCACTGGTCTTTCTGTCGGCGATGCTGCTGTCGCCGGACGGGTCTGCCTTATCGAAGCTGCCAAGGATATTGGGCAGTTTGTCCCTGGCTCCATCCTAGTGACGGCAGGTACTGATCCGGATTGGGTGCCCATCATGAAAAAGGCCGCCGCTATCATCACTGACCACGGAGGACGAACTTCGCATGCCGCAATTGTCAGTCGGGAGCTGGGCCTACCAGCAATCGTGGGCACCACCAATGCAACCTACATCCTCCACACGGGTCAGGATGTCACTGTCTCCTGCGCTGAAGGCGACAATGGCTTCGTGTACGCCGGCGAATCAGAGATCACGACTCAGACCGTCGATATTACTGGGCTGCCTGCAGTGAACACCAAGGTGATGCTGAACCTCGCGAATCCCGCTGCCGCGTACCGTTGGTGGCGGTTACCAGTGGATGGCATCGGACTGGCACGAATGGAGTTCGTCGTCACCAACGCAATCCAAGTTCACCCCATGGCGCTGGTCCACTTTGACGAGCTGAAAGATGCCGAAGCCAAGAAAACCATCTCCCGTCTGACCGCTGGGTACACCTACAAGCCGGACTACTTTGTGGACAAGCTATCGCGCGGGTTCGCCGCCCTCTGTGCGGCAGTGTACCCGAAGCCGGCGATCATCCGCATGAGCGACTTTAAGACCAATGAGTATGCAGGTCTCATCGGCGGCGCAGAATTCGAACCCAAGGAGGAGAACCCCATGATCGGTTTCCGTGGCGCGTCCCGGTACTACTCGCCAAACTACAAGGAGGGCTTCGCATTGGAGTGCCGCGCGATCTACCGGCTCCGGGAGACGATGGGTTTCACCAATGCCGTGGTCATGATTCCTTTCTGTCGTACCGTCGGAGAAGCTAGGAAAGTACTCGACGTGATGGCAGAGAACGGCCTCCGGCGCGGCGAGGACGGGCTCCAGGTCTACGTGATGTGCGAGATCCCGTCGAATGTCATCTTGGCCGAGGAGTTCACGCAGCACTTTGATGGCTTTTCGATCGGCTCGAATGACCTGACGCAGCTGACCCTCGGGGTGGATCGTGACTCGGAGGAGTTGTCGGACTTGTTCAATGAACAGGATGAGGCTGTGAAGTGGATGATTGCCAAGGTCATCTCCGTGGCTAGGAAGAACGGTTGTAAGATTGGCCTCTGTGGACAGGCGCCCAGCGATCATCCGGAATTTGCGAAATTCTTGGTCGAGGCTGGGATCAATTCGATATCTGTCAGTCCTGACAGCTTTGTGGCAGTGAAGAAGAACGTGGTTGCAGCTGAGAGAGGGTAGTTAGGCATGGACGTGCGAGGAAGGCAGTTGACATTCTACGTTGTCTTCAAAAGCAGGCTTATTACATGTTGACACTATACTGGATAAGGCCAAGTGCATTAAGTCAATCTCACAGACCGTCCATAATTCCGCGTAGTAGGCATACATGACAAGTATATCACTTTTCAGCATCGTGAATCTGATCAAGCGTCTGCTTCAAAGCCTCCGCAGACTCCCTGATGGCATCCTTTTCCTCCTGATCAATCGGAACCGCCAGTCTCCTTTCAATACCGTTCCGACCAAGCACAACCGGCAAACTGAAACAACATCCATACTCAGGCTGATAACAGCTAATCGGCCGGACATTCCGTTTATCACCCGCGATCGAAGCACAAATGCTCGTCACAATAGACCCAATCCCCAGAGGCGTGGCGCCCTTGGCGAGGATGATGCTCTCCGACCTATGCCTGCACTGATTCGCCAGTTGAGCACGATCAAAAGTCTCAGGCTGGAGAACTTTGTCGACGGGCATCCCGCCAATAGTCGCCGTAGACCACGCCGCGACCTGTGAGGGACCGTGGACGCCGAGAACGTAGAGATCGATGGAGTTGGTCGAGACCTGCCCAGAACATGATTAGAAATGGAGCTCATACTCGGAGCCTTGCAACGACACTCACCCCAGTAGCTTCTGAGAGCAGCCCGCGCAGCCGAACGGAATCGAGAAACGTCCCCGAACCCAGGACCTGCGACGACGGAAGACCGGAGATTTCGTGGGCGATAGAGGTGAGCAGGTCGACTGGATTCGCGACGACGAGCAAGATGGCGTCGCGTTTGAACGGCCTCATTGCCTCGAGCACACCGCGGAGGATTGCTATGTGCCGGTACCTGTGCTGCATACTGGTTTCGCCTGGTTTGGTCAGTGTCAAATTCCCCTTTTAAAATTGAGCCTAGTCCCATGAAAGTAGCTCCATACCCATGGAATATCTTGAGCCAGCAGTAATGACTACAATGTCACACTCTCGCGCCTCGTGGTGCGTGCCGGCTCGCACACGCGTGCCACTGTTGCATGCGTATGCGGCATCGTTAAGATCGCGAACCTGCGCATCCCTCACACCCGATCGGATGTCGACTAAAATGAGCTCGCTGGCGACAGAGCTCAGGATGAGAGCATAGGCTGCGGCGCCGCCGACCTGGCCGACGCCGATGATTGCGATGCTTGGTTTGGGGGTTTGTTGAGTTGCCATTTTATCAACGTGTAGTAGGGAATATACTATTATGCGGGCAGGTCCGTTCAAAAAGAGGGCTATTTGTATACATTATAGCAGGAGGCATGTCCCGTTCGATCAGTAGGGGCCGATCACGAGATGTGATGCAATCCAGAAAGCATCCGGGTTTGACTCGTGGGAACCAGAAACGAGTGCTCGTAACCCGCGGCCGTCTTTCTGGTTCGGGATCAGTCCACTCTTTCACGTCGGGTTCTGGACTGTTCGATCAATGAAGGAGTAAGTTCGAAGAAAGACAATGCGGTCATAGAGCTAAAATGTGTCGGTAGTTCTATACTGTCCGTCAATTGGGGGAATTAACAATATGGACCAATAGCTCGTATGAGGCGCCCCATAATCTATTTTCTAAATTGGAGAATTATATCCTCCACTGGCGAGTCGCTTTCTATATGAATTCTGTATGCATAAACCAGGATTTGCTCATTCCATTCAGCCGAATGACAGTTGAAATGATTCCTGACCCTGGAATCCTGACTCGCCGTGCATATTCCTAAGCAACAGCTCCTGTGTGAAACACGGAACATCATCATGCATCTCGCAGGACGACCCTAGCGGGGTGCTACTCGTGGAATTGGCAATATATTCCCCAGTGGCTCTTATCCTGCACGAAGTTCTGCAGGAAAGGGATGGCGCAGACAAGCACCTCGTTTCGTCACGGCATCGAGACTGGAGCACTTTTCAACCAGGAATACATATAAACCTCCCTAATGTTAGTGTCTTCCGTGAACTTCCAAGCGTCTCAATAACCTAACCTGAGCCCTTTGCCGTCTTCAGAATGATTCTTACAGTTCTCAGTATTCCTGCCGGTGTTCATCTCGGTTTTGTTGGCGCTGCAGGAGTCACGGGTACTGCGTTCGGATTCGCATCAGGAACAACTGGAGGAGGAGGCGCAACCCCGGCGACTCCGACCAGTCTTGCGCAGTGAGTTTACTGCCTTGTCTGGCTGAAAGGCTTCTGTGCCACGTAATTAACAAGCAAGACAGGCTGAAGCAATGGATAACCGACAGCACCGCCCGACCAATCCTCATTGACCGAGAATAGGATTTCACCGGCACCGAGGGAAAAACCACTGGACAGTGTTGCAGTACAAGTACCACGAAGTACTCTGGTGGGACATCGGCTAGACAAGCGTCGATTTAAACGACATGCGACACGGGAACATGGGTCAGCTGTACCTATGATAACGCTGCGCGGACTCCACTGGATGTCGGGAGCAACAAGAGCATTGTCGGTGTGGGAAGTAAAGGGGTGCTCAAAGGTAAAGGCTTGCGGGTGTGGGGAGGGAAGTCCAACGTTATTATCCAGAATATATACAGCCCAGTGGGTTTTGAGCACCATGATGGATAGAGATGGGAAAACTGACCTCGCATAGTATCTAAATTCCCAATACGTTTGGGGCGGAGATGCAATTACGCTGGATGGTGCCGACTATGTGTGGATCGATCATAACAAGGTATGAACTGTCTCCCCCTCTAGGGCCCAATCTGTCCACCATGGCAAGATGGTCCAGTTCTCTCTCATCGGACGCCAGATGATTGTGTCGGGCTGGGGGGCTGGGGTACTGGTGGCCATGTCATCATCTCTAATAATGAGTTTGACGGTGTGACCAGCTGGTCCTCTGGCTGCAATGGCAAACACTACTGGACTCTCCTTCTCCTGGGTCTGCAAGACTGGTATAAATTTGCGGGAAATTGACGCCATGACCTATCAGGCCGCGCACCACACATTAGAACAGACTAACGATGCCTCTAAGACCTACTTCCATGGTGTAAACAACTATTTCCAAAACATCGACGGCCATGCATTTGATGTCAACACCTGGGTCCTACTTGAGGGAACTTACTTCGATAACGTGAAGACACCGATGACATCTGGGTCCCTCACCAGCGGCGCTTTTATGTATAAGACTGCCACCGTGGCTGTATCCGTGAACTGTTTCTCCTCGCTGGGCTATATCTGCGAGTGGAATCGCAAAAGTGGCTCTGTTTCATGGCCAGACGGGACAGATAGTGCCACGCTGACGGCGTTTGCGAACTATAAGAAGTATCTTATAGGGCACACAGGTGTTGCAAACGTGCCGTCGGATGCGACAGCCCATGCTGGCATAGGAAAGATATAGGCTAGTTGGTGAAGTAGGACAAGAGATTAGGATTGAATGCCCGGTAGATCTTTCCCATAAGCACGTAGGTGTCGGGACAAGTAGTATGCAATGGATGACCGATTGGGGAAATAAATCTACACGACTTGCAGCTGCGCAGTCTCTCCACCAAATAAATGGAATGTCGATGCCAGTAAGCCTTGGCTTCCCTCTTGGCACCTTCAACGGTTGCGTTTAATTAAGATTGATGATAGTGACTCGCCGGATGTTTCTTGGAAGCCTAACTGTCTGACGTGGGGCACATATATCTCCTCTCCCCCCTGATCTATTATAAACCTCACCCAAATGCTATTTGAACCCGAGCTCTTAGGATAGAATCAACATTTCAGCTTCTAATATGGCGCAAAAATACAACTTGCACCCTCGGGGCTGGGAGACAGGCCCCGAAGAGGAAAGATACCGAGTGTCAACCCTCGATTACCTGACCGGACTGTGCTACACGCATTTTGCCATTTACTTCCGTCTGGAAGATGCCTATAAACCCCAGGTCAAAGTCCTCCTTCAGGAAGGGCTAGAAGTGACCCTCTCACAGATCGGCCATCTCTGCGGTACCATCGAGAGAGCACCCGACGGCAGCCACTGGTTCGTCAAGAAGCGCAACAGCATCGTAAAATTCCTTGTGCAATGGCTAGACGCGGCCGAAGATGCAGAAAAGTACCCCTCGATGGACGATCTGGAAACCGCCAGCTTTGCCGGGCGCGCACTGGGCGATTTCAAGAACTGGTCCATCGAACCCATGACTTACGGCGAGAAGCCCGAAGCACACCCGGATACGTCGCCTGTAGTGTCAGCGTTTATGGCGAACTTCGTCCGCAGCGGCCTAGTTTTCATCACGCACATGCACCACTACGCCAACGATGCCATGGGCTGGTCGGGGTTCATCCATCAGCTCGCGGAGAACTGCTACGCCCTCAAACACGGAACCCCGTTGCCTGCGTGGGACCCGGCCTGCAACGACGTCTCAATCGTGTGCAAGCCTGATCCGCCGGCTGATCAGCTTGTTGATGGTCCTCCTCCTCCGGATCTTCACCCCGACCAGAAACCAGGTCAATGTCTGCTGTTCCATCTGCCGAAGAGCAAAGCGGTCGAGCTGAAGAAACTCGCCGAGCCACAGGATGGGACGTGGATTTCGACCTACGATGCTGCTGCCGCCTTCATATGGCGGACCATGACGCGTCTGCGACAGCCTGTGTTTCAAACTCCGCTTGACTCTCCTATATTCTGGTCCGAAGGGGTGGACATGCGCCGGCGCATGAAGAACCCCCGGCTGCACCCGCGCACCCAGCACAACATTTTGGGGGCTGCACTATCCGACCAAGTACCCTTTCCACCGCTCACACACGGCGAGGTGATTTTAGAGAAACAGTTCTGGGAATTGGCAGCCTACATCCGGAAACTGACCAACACGGTGACGCAAGAGAACCTCGGCGCGGCTCTGGATGGCGTTGCGTATATCAGGGACAAGACGGCGCTCAACATTCGCATCAACTCGAAACCTCCATGTCTATCCTTACGACGGATCATCGCAACGCCAATGTCACTGATGCGGGCTTTGGGTTCGGACGGCCGCTGTGCCACCGGCATTTGCAACAGGGCACGGGCGTCACGGTTGGGGTTCACGTGGTATATCCGCCAAAGTTGAACGATAATCCGGACTCAGATGAGGGCAATATGTTTGGTTTCATGTATGAGAAGGAATTAGCGGCCGACCTGATCAATGACCGGGAATTTGCGAGGTTCTTCGAGTATAGGGGAGTTGATGGTGAGTGAGGTAGACGTTGGGTAGGGTATAGTACTATCAGAAAGCGGATATGGGAAGAGATGCCATTTCACTTGATAATGTAAGATTATTTTAAATATATTTAGGCTCTATCAAAGAACACTAATGCATGGATTCTAGTCAAGCGAGAGTCTCGACTCGCGAGTACTGTTTGAGTGACTCGGAAGCTCCTGAAACACAAACGACCGCCGCGCGACCTGACTCTTCCGCGCAAAGACCGACTGGAGGCCATGCTCAAAGTTCAGTATACAGTAGATCGTGCACATGACAATGGAGACGGAGAGAGTCAAGGCCACACTGGCGAAGAACAACATTAACCCCTTCCCCGGTGTCTTGGAACGCAGGGTGTTCCCACACAGCACGATGATTCGGCTCACTAAGTAGGCCACGACGCCTAGATGAAGGATCTGTTTTGGTCAGAGTTTGTGGATATTGCGGTTATAGGGCACGGGGACTGACCGCAGTAAGGATGGTGACAATTCTGTGTTCGCGGCGGACAAAGTATGCGCCCAGGGTCATCAACAGCAATGCAGCTGGGATGAGTGCCATTGTCAGTGAGTACTCGGGTTCCTGGAAGTGAACGTCGACCAGATTGTACTGGATGATAAAGCCGACCAGGAAATAAAAGTCGAATTTGATCAGAACAAGATAAATCTGTTCAATCTGGTTAGGACTCTCCAACGAACGGGGCGTTCGGAAAGACATCAATCACCTCATATCCTAGGTACTGGTATCGACTTTTGGGACTGCCTTGGACACACTGGTATATGGCCCAAGAAAACTCCTTGTGGACCCGATACGCGACAGGCCATAAAGCGACTGTCGTGAGACCAAGGACAACCGGAACCAGAATCTCAGCTGGCTGGATTTCTTTCCATAAATCCCTGGAGAGGTCCACCAATGGTTGAAGATGCATGTCGCGACTATGTACGATGCTATGAGTGGTGTCGTACATGGACGTGTATTGCATCGCAGAATAGGCAAGCACACACATGTTGCTGATGCAGATTGCTAGAAGCAAGATACTGTTCTTGTGATGCATCATGTCGAGACCAAGGAACACTTCATACACCGCAGCAAACATGATCAACGTCAAGTTGATGGGAACCAGGTATGAGACAGTGACCTGAGAGATATTTGGATGGACCCATGACTGCCATTGAACGAGGTTATATCTGGGGTGAAGGTGAGTAATTGCGAAAGTTGAAGGGATCTTTTCGAACTTACATCTCCAGGATAAGTACCAGGACGGCCTGCACGACCACAGCACCGCAGAACCATCTTTCGTTCTTCGAGGTCGGCCAATACATGGTGCTGCCCTGGAATCACGAGTTTGTGATACCAGTTCGGGCATATATTAGGACAGATGCAATTTGCCTGGATGACGGCGGACTGACTTTTAACATCTGCAGACCCACCATATCTTAGGACCTCTATTATTTTTACAGAACTATTACAAATTTGGCCAAGGAAGAAACAGCAATGGCCTGTTCGGCCTACTCCGTACAGTAGAGTAGAAAGGGTCTCCAGACTCTGCCACCAGCCTCGGGGACTCTCCGAAGTTCCCCCGAAGAATATGGCCAAAGGGTCCTAAACCTGTTCACCTCCCCCGTACATACAACTACCATATACAATTAAAGGGAGATAAATAAAATAAATAACAAGAGTACCATCTCAACATCGCCATTATAGTTCTTTTTTTTTTTTCTCAACGATCTAGTGTATTTAATCCTATTAAATGGGCTCCCAAGCACCATGCAAAGTAGTTTCAACAATACCGCTCGAATCAGGACCCGGCCAACTGGATGCTGTAGGGCTGTTGCGCTATTCACTCTCAGCTCCACGCTACGGTCCAAAATTTACATGGCGTGTCGCAGATCCCACGGTTCAGGTCGCCACCGGCAGAGTACTCCGCCGTATGTCTCACTGCTTGGCCTATCACTTTTCCAGACGCCCTGCCTAAGGTCCCAGATATTCGTTGGTTCGAATTCGACCCCATCCCGAACATCTAAGACAATCCGAAAAATCAGACTCTCTTGATACCCCCTTTTCTACCGATGAAACGCCCTAGCGACCCTCCCGCTTAGCGCGCCGGAGTTGCCGCTGGCGAGCGCTAAGCTGGGGAAGGGTCGGTTACAAGGTTAGAGGCCTCGGGTAGGGTCTTCGGCATCTGTGCTCCGGAGCAGACTCCCTTTAATCCACTACTCAGATAACGGCATGATATAATTGAATCCGCCGCTCTTTTTCCGATCATTCTAGCTATAATTGTGGGAATGACTAATTGTTTAGCTATGCAGAGTGCTGCGATAGATTTAGGGAGACTTGGGCCAATTGGGTTGAGTGGAAGCTCAATGGTCGGTTTAGGTTTAGGCTCCCGAGGGAGCTACAAAGATGAAGGTGGCATTGTCATAGCATGTTTGGATAACAGCAAGACATCTAGGCAGTCATTGTTCTTCCGTCGAGAATTGTATCTCCTCAATCGGTTTGTCAATTAACAGTGCCATGCACGAATCTCTTGGATCTTGTCGGTCTCAGACCGAAGACCTTCGGCCACGTTTAGTCAGACACAGTAGTAGTTCGAGAGATCTGATATCGCCTGGTAACGGCATTTGGTGAATGATCACCATCCTGAGCCCCAGTGCTCCTTAAACTTCTACTTTGGCATGTATCTCAATCCTTTTTGAGACAAGTTATGATTCAACGCGATGATGTGGCGGGCGGAGACCCACCTGCGCTGCGCAAACCTGGATTGCAAGGAACCTGTATGACTTACCTGGGTTTACAGCAAGAGCAAGGGATGTTTGTGGTCGTGTCTAGCACCGAATGGCACAACCAGACCCTCAGGAAAGTTACAGTGAGGCATCGATAGATTCCTGTGGCTTATTCTGCGAGGCAAGAGCAGCGAGAGGTGGACGTCTATGTAACGTGGGCCTTTAACGTACGTCAGAAAGGGTGAAGATCTTTGGGTTTCCGGTACTCAGAGGTGTTTAGTTTACTCAACGCACTGTACTGCGTTCTATCGTTTTCTGATCATGTCGGATGTCTTCGCTGCCGACTTGCCCATTGCAAGTTTAGGTGCGCCAGGCATGTGGCTGAGTCGCGAATAGAGTGGAGGTGTGCACTTGAACGCCATAGACTGGGCGATGAGCTTATGTGTATATGTGGGACTCCAAAATCTTAGATTAAACATGTCCACCACATTGAAGCAGTTAGTTATACGTCTTGCAAGGTTATCGTAGCTCTCATGAGCAATCTTACCTTGATAGTTATGATATATCTCTACGCTTGGCGAGATTTAGGTAAGAAAGTCGAAATTTCAGAGAAATGATGATTTACTGTTAAGTACTGGCAATGAGTCGGACTCGCAATGATCACGATTATGGAATCGTAGCTTGAAGCCGATTGTTCGTGATGGCAGAGGGGCGATGCCTACCTCAAACAGGCAGGAAGATTGACGGGATATCCTTCTTCCGGCATCTATACTTAAAGCCACAGCTTCCCCAAACATTTGACATGTCATGCCTAGGACGTTGAAAGAATCTGCGCCTCCAGTATCTTCGTACTCAATACCTATCAACTCACCAGCCGGAGAATTATACTTCAAGAAAATGCCTGTCACAATCGCCACGACCCCTCATCCCGCGCGCAAATGGGCCGCCTCGAAGGTATCCACCGCTGAAGATCTCTTCAAAGAGTCTTGTTCGAAAGAGTATGGCGGTAGCCGAGGAGTGAATCAAACCTCGTTCCCTCGCATTCTATTTCGCATGTCACATGTATCTGCGTCAAATCATGGATTCGTGTGGTCGGTGGTTCACGCTTACAGTAATCATCACAACCTTACCCTTCGACCCGAAGACGTGTGGTTCTCCATTCTGACACAGCTGAGCTTCTTTATCAATGCGCACGCAGAAGAACTGCGATCCTTCTTTGTTGCACATGAGGGGCAGAAGGAGCTGGTGGTCAGAGCCATCGGCAATATCCACACGGCCGACCTTGGTGCCCTTGCCGTCCAAATGACGAGACTCATTGAGGAGAACGTGGTGGACAAGGAGCTGCGAAGTTGGATAATGCCTGACTTTAGTACCACGACTAGGTCCGACAATGTTGTCGCCGCCATCTTGAGGATGGGGACCCTGCAAAAATATTTCTCCCATAAGATGTGCCTGTCGTGTGGAATTCCGTCTGTCACTTTTGCTGGGACAGCGCAAGGACTGGACACGCCTGGAGGAGAAACTTGGCAAATTGCATCAGCTTGGGGATGAGCCTGCGCGATTTGCTCAGCTTCTGCGACCGGTCCTCAACCATTTTGTTCAGTCTTTTGACAACCCTGAGTCGCCGGAGGGGCGGAGTTTCTGGAGCAAATGTGCGGAGAGATCTGGTGGCAGTGGTCCCAGCATGTTGAGTGGCTGGATCACGGCTTTCTGTTTCTGGGATGAGGAGGGAAAGTTGTTGAATCACCGTGAATCCATTTATACCGTCTCTTCGCCAGAGTTCGAGCGGCATAACACGGACTTCGGACTGGCCCATGTCTTGTCACGCGAGGTAGAAACAGATGCCATCCCGTCTGGCTTTGCCTCCGTCCCAGTCACTGTGGACGACAATGGAACTACTTATGATACAATGATGCTTGCCGGACTGGTGGGTATTCAAGCCACCTCAAGTGGAACAGGCCTAGACAGACTTGCTACGAAGGGAAGTGAGGTTGATTCAATCAAACCATTATCTGGATGGTGGATGTATGAAAAAGCGTCCGCAGCTGGTGCCGAAGAAGGTTTCTGGGAGCTCTACGTAACCAAGCATCTCTTTTGGTGGCGAAGAATTCGACAGGCGTACAATATCCGATTTTGGCACTAATTACCGTGAGTTGATGTTTGATTTGCCTCAGGCAACTGTGAACCCATTGGCTATGGTTGTTTCCTCACCGAAAACCCGACGGTATGGACCTGTGGGAGTCTACTGATAGCACTAGCGCCACTCTCTGGTATAGTATTCTTTATACCACTCAACTCAAGGCTCCTTATTAGTACATGTCTGGAAGGTGGGAAAAAGCCGAGAAAGACCGCTTGCGTAATGAACCCGAAGTGACGTATTCGGAGACACCCAGATGAGGAAAAGGTTGTTATCCCTATATCAAGGACCACAAGTCGGTGGATTATCTAGGCAGTTACTTGCAAGATTTGATAACAATTTTCAGCTATTGTCCTTCAAAAACGGTGTAGGTATATTGTGCCCACGAGTAACCATTACTTTATACAAATAGTCTCTGCAGGTCATGCCTTACCTTCTCCGGACATGGATAGGCCTGTCCTAAGATATATATCTGTGCTTACTTGAACGTCCTTTAGCAAATGCTGTGTCACAAGCCTCCATCGTCTTACCCTGCCGTCAATGTACTGCAGAACTATATATTCCCAAATTGGGAATGCCCTAGTCCAAAACAGGCAATCACGTTGGCCCTAAACCCAATTTGGGTTACCTCCCCTCCCAGGAGTCTGAACAGCTGAACCGTCCTTGATACGATCTAGAAACGAGGATGTCAGAGCTGGGCGGTCTCTAAATGAACAATCACCTGCTCCCCTTCCCGTACAAGCAGTCACACCCCCAATCGTGGCTAGAACGGGTACTTCAACCGTTTTCCAGCCTCCTTTTTGGAGAACCCACACCATCCACTCCACAGGAACCACTGACAAGACCGATTGCCCTCCGACACCATAAAGACGACCTCCCTCCAATCCGCATAATATGCATCTCAGACACGCACAATGCAATTCTTCCTCTTCCGCTCGGTGACATCCTGGTGCACGCTGGCGACCTGACCGCCCATGGGACCTTTGACGAGGTACAAGCGCAGCTCCGATGGCTGTCATCCCAGCCGCATACTCATAACATTGTCATCGCGGGAAACCACGACATTATTCTAGACGAAGCATGCGATACAAAGTTTCCTACTCGCACAGAAACGTCTGCTGCAAAGCGGGCGGAATTGGACTGGGGTGGCATCCGGTATTTACATGATGAAGCGATCACATTGCAACTGCCGGTCCCTCGTCTCGAAAGACAGCAAATGCGCAGGGTCAAAATATATGCGTCCCCACTGACGCCGGAGTTCGGCCTGTGGGCTTTCCAATACCCCCCAATTCGGGACGTGTGGACCGGGCGGGTCCCCGATGATACTGATATTCTGGTGGTTCACGGACCCCCAGCGCTCTATGGAGACTGTGATGGTGAGAAGGGACCGAACGGGAAGGTGCAGGTGAAAGGAGACGGGTATCTATTGCGCGAGATACGAAGGGTGCGGCCCAGGATGGTGGTCTGTGGGCATATCCACGGGGCGTACGGTCTGGCTGTCATCCAGCACCATGGGGCCCAGGACGTCGTGAATGGATTACAGATGCGATGGGAGGGATATAATTTACTGGGAGCTCTGCAGAGGGCTATTCGGAGCACAATAACCGGAAGCAGGGACGATGGTCAACCTCAAGAAACCCTTGTCGTCAACGCCGCCGTCGCGCCGGGTACTTTGAATAGTGAACGGAAAAATGTGATCACCGTCGATTATTCCTGAACCACCGGAGATATGCGATGTTAGATCGCGCACCTGGCTCGTAAAAATAGCAGGGGCAACTGAATCGGCCGCTAAATAGAGTGAATATGTGGCTCCTAATGGAGAATATTCTTCGCGGCCAGCGGAGCACTGGCGCTTTCATCCTCCAACGATTACAGCACATTACTCCTCTCCTGCGGAATCATCGAGACTCTTTTATCCATTCTAGGGCAGGGCAGGCCTGGTGATTCTGTCGTGCTTCCGGTATGCTCCAATTCTTTGTGTCTACCTAAGGTGTCGATCTATACATGCTCAGCCTGCCACATGGCTTCGAGCCTCGAGAACTTCATTATAGTTGCCATGTAGAACCTGATTAATTATGATTCGGAACCAAATAACTCCTGCGCCAAAGGGATGGCCCACCACTAAAAAACACACTCCCAGGCATTCTCATCAAGATATGAGCCCGGTCCCTTGTAAACGTTCCTCCGAGGATACCGACAGTGCTTGCGAGTATACTGAGGATGACCTTTCTGATCAAGCTTAGTGCCCCGGACAAACTCTGGTGCAATTCCTTTCTCAACCCAATTCACCATAGCCATGAGGACGTTATCCTCTGGGTCATCCTTGTAGGCTGAGGGAGCCGAGCCTCCGATATAGCTGGCGCCGTCTCCATAATAGCAATGCGCCATGCCAGAAATCCGAAAATATCGATAAAACGCGTCCAGCTGATCTGGTCCCAAACCCATCGTCTCTCGGACATGCTTGTAATATTCGCGGGAGTTGGAGGAGCTGACCAAGAAGTCCTGCATCCCGTGATAGGTAATGAGCTTCCCTCCGGCGTTCTGAAAGCTGGAAAGATCTCCCTCCCACGTCTGGATGTTGAACGGATTTTGCTTCAGAGCCGCCTGGGCGTCTTTGATGTTGAACGTCGCGGGATCCCAATTGCTGTCGTTGTACACAACGTACCTGAACCATTGCTCGGCATAAGTGGTAGGCGCGCCGGTGTATAGCAGCGCGGAGGACACCGTCTCAGTTCCGGGCTGCATCCCCGCAAAGAGCATAGAGCCGTCCGTGTTGTTGTAAGGAGACATGAGCTGGCGCACCGTGTTCGCTTGCGCTTCGGTGATACAGGAAAGGCTTCCATTGTTGCTCTTGTTGTCGGGTGGACACATGATGTTCTCAAAGGTCGGATGGCAAAGATCTGGGTCCTCGATGATGTTGTCTTGCGCCCCGTCTAGTTCATCACACTGCCTCATAACTTCGTTATGCACGATATTCCATAACGTTGGAGGCAGGTATGTGTCTTGCGATTTGTTTCCGGTAATTTCATAGATGTGTCCGCCCCAGGACATTAGATTCACTTCATTAACAGCAGGTGCGCCGGCCACGACACCGTCAAAGTCATGGGGATACTGTTGAACAGACTTAAATCCTTGACGGCCACCCGTGGAGCAACCCAAATAGTAAGATTTCCGGAATCCGTCTGCGTAGAAAAGCTTGGTGAGCTGTTTTCCAACCTCCGCGGCCGTATGGATAGAACGATCGGCGAAATCCCTAAGGACTTCGGGATTGTTGAGGAAGGCCTCCGCAGACGTGCCATTATGGCCGTTGTTGGTCGCAACAGCAGCAAATCCCAGACGAGTTGTATAGTCCAGCTCTTGGTAGCGGATACCTGGCAATGTCAAAGTCTGGACAGATGGGGGTCATGTGTGAAGGTCTACATACAGCCACTGAAACCACCATTTCCAGTAGCGAGGAAACGACCAGTATAGTTCTGCGGAAACCATGCTTCCATGACAATCTGACTCGAGCTCGATGTCTTGACCACCATGGCCGTCCGACAAAGATCCGTCGTCACAAATTGCGAGTTCTGGTTACAGGAAGGGTCATTGTCTAGCAGGGAAACGTTCTGCGATCCCTTGACGGACTCCACGATCGTAGCTTGCACATTCGGGAGGCTGTTAATCGAGTCTCTGAAGCCAGCGCATTTTTCCTCAAACGACTCAGAGGCTCGAGCTGCCGATACGTAGCTTAGAAATGCTACGAAAAAGTATGAGATCTTCATGACTGAGTGGAGAGTTGAGGATGAAGTTTATCTTTTCCTTCCTCTGGTCAAGTCGACCACAAAATGTGGCATCCGGGATGGATGCGCCCGCTTTCGACCTCATTCATAACCGACTCTTATCCTGTTTGCAGCGAGGAGTTTATACTTGCATGTACTCGCATATTTCTGACCGCTACTCGGTTGGATCATCACCTGCCGAAAGCGGAATGTGAGTTTCGAATTCCGCACCCCTTCTTTGCAACTTCAGCCTTGCCTCTACCTCTTAGGGATATGACAGGCACTTGTTTTGACACATAAGAAACTATCACTATCAGGCAGTCTGTTGAATAGTATGAGATGCTGGGACCTTTTTTTTTCTTTTTTTCCCCACCTATATTGGTTTCCTAACGGGAAATGGGGTCTGAACATTTGGAAACTATCACTACAGGCTTCGTTCGAGGATCTACTATAATTTCGTATAACCAGAGATGCTAATTTTTAACATCTCAGCCGAAAGGAGTAGAGGGAAAATAATAAACACTCCTTTGTTGTCCCATTTGGGAAGTAAATATATGCCCGGATCGGGAAGGAAGGGGTGTTTCTAGATCACTTTCAAATATCCCCCTAGGTCGGACAGGTCAACATACACTGCGCAAACAGTCTTAGAAGTTTGCTCTTCAATAGTGGTCTTCTTTTTGGTTTACCTCTACCGAGGATTGATCCTGCTATTCTATGGAACTGTTCTGATACAACATCAGAGGGTCCCGTATCGGCCGCAGAAGGAAACCGTGACGCATTCCATTATTATAGGATCAGGGTAACTATTAGGAAGCAGTTGGATTTAGTGATTAATTATTCTCGAAATGACATAGTGAATATCCCATACTAAGAAATGGTGGGGATTCATTGTGGGAGGACCGGAATGGTAATTCTCGACCTCAAACATCAGTTTGCAGAGGAAAGCTCCTCCAACTTGTAGTCCAGTCCGTATCACTAGATACCGGTTGCCAAATAGAGTGGAGGATTTGTGTAATCCTTCGGGGCACCCTAAATGGTCGTCTATCTTCGAATTCGTCTTCCTCTGCGATTGCCTCCTGTTCAGCCCGTCTTTCTTCCCGTCCAATTTCGACCACCTTATTCCCACCGTGGGTAACAAGGAACGACCCGGCAAGCTGCAGAAATACATAGATCTCCTCCCAGCTGAATATATCGAAGCCCCATGGCGAAATGCGGAGCCGCAATAACCTTCGAGACGGCTGGTGTAAGAAAATCTCCTTCCAGATAGCCGTGGCTAGATCGCGGTCCACTGCAAAATTGATAAATGCATCTTTGAGACTGACATGGACCGGAATCATGTCCCCAAGACCCTCATCTGAATACTGGCCCTCTTCTCTTGACAACACCGGCCGCGGGTTGCCGTAGAGATCTAGAATGAGGTTCTGGAGCTGGGGGAACTGGCTCAGAGATCGGTAAGTCCGAACTTCTTCTTCACTGCCCTTGGACCGACGGATCGGAACTCGAAGAGCCTTCAGATTTTGGAAGTGTTCGGCGATTCGGTGCAGGTGCTCATGGTCCAGGAATGGGTATCTACAGCCACAGTATTCGGGCTTCAGAGGAGGGCTAGTACGTGATACACCCGACTCGTAGGGCTCTAGCATGAGTCCCATTAAGGATGGACCGTGTCTCTCGAGAACGTTGTGAAGGAACAAAACGTCCTCTAGTGCCCCGATGGACAGATATTTCAGGGGTCTTAAGTACCGGAAGGCACAGTGCAAGTCTGCGGATATTTGAGCCCAGTCAAATCTCCCAGGGGCAACGCATATGGCAAGCCTTTCCAGGCTGGTGAATCCTGAGGCTGCATCTTTGAAGAGTGAAGGACATTCTATTCTAGGGAGATTCAAGCTTCGAAGAGTTGTGAAATCCAGTGTCTGGTTCCATTTCATAAAGACCTTCTCTTCAATGATTGCAGAGAGAACGAATCAAGGGTTTGGGGGCGTGTCAGAGCAATGTTACTGTCAGGAAGATTCCGAATCGCAGCCATGAACCTAATCCCCCAGTCGCTATCGAGTCGCAGATAAATATGTTTGAGACTTGGAGCCTGGCTGACGTGGTGAATAATGCTGTGCGGTTGAAAGGCGCCATCCGAGCCCAGGAAGAGCGGATAGTCTATTTTGATGGCGCGGAGACAGGGAGATTGAATGATTTCCATGTCCAATGTGTCATTATAGACACGGTTTGGTTGACGAAAAGCATTGAAGGTGTATTTTTGATTGACGATAGGGATGTCCAGACGGAGGCACTGAGGGCTCCAAATGTTGATCTCGCAGCTGGGGTGATGGTGGTGCACAGCATCAAGCAAAGACCGGGGGAAAGAGTTAGCCACAGCGTAGTGTATACTTTTCAAATGAGCTAGCTTGGAAACAAGCTGTATCAGTGGCGTCCAATCTTTCTCGGAGTAATGACCAGGGTATTCGCTCCAGTGGAGGTCATAACCCGGCAGGTCAAAACGAGTCATGAATCTCTCCATAAATGATCCCACCGCGGGAGGAAGGAAGTCTTGGATAGTAACATCTTTGTCCACTACACCAAACTTGTGTCTTCCTCCGCCCCCTTCTCCTCCCCGAATTAGGCGCATACGCTCCGGAAGGACCACAATATCCAGACTGCTGGCGTGGGCCAAAAATGGTCGCCCACGGCCATTTTCTGTGTATTCCCCCACGATCTCCAGGAGATTGGAGTTGTTGGTAAATCGGATGGACACCGTGTCGTAAAGGAACCGGGCCGCTACCTTGTACACATTGGTATTGACCAGGCTCAGTGCCCTGAGAGTACCAGGATCATCATCTTTGAGCTAGCGAGCGATCTTGTCAGCCTGGCTAAACCACTGGGAGGCGCGCACATATAATAGAGCATATCTCCTGTAAAAGTTCCAATGGTAGCGAATCCATCAGCCTTGGTGCTATTATGGTAATGGATGCGAACAACACTGAAAGTTGTAGGGGCGAGGCGGTTCCAAGTTGGGCGGCAGTCATTTATAGCCCGTAAGACTGCACCGTGCGAACTCACTGGGCACTAAGCTTACTAGCGGGCACTTGGCGTCCAGTCATGGTCTCGAGATCATGGAAGCCCAGGTTGGAATTTCCCTCCATCGGGACCAAAACTAAATGAAGCAAGAATAGCAATCAATAAGACGATGGAGGGGAAGCAATATGAAGAGGCCCGGTTCATCTTCATAATCTTTATGTCGTATCCCTCCTCTCTCTTGCATTCCTCTGTCGATATCTCATCGTGCACATAAGTAGCCAGACCATGCCCCAAACTGACCAAATGGCCGAAGACAACATCAATTGCATAGCAGACGGGGCCAGAGAGCGAGATGTGGTCGCAGTAGATGAAATGGTTTATCCCCTTCTTATATACATTTTATCATCATTGAGCATCCTTCCTACCGCATGCATGACCTCTGCTGCTGCGTGGGTCTTGACTTTCTGTCTCTTCTCGAACTATATTTCTGCAAAGCCATAATATGAGGACCCTCCATCCCCCCTGCATCCAGCGACTTAGCTCAATGTCATATGTGTCCCAGACATCAATGCTAGTTCCATTACATGTTGGAAGAAGAGCGGAATCAGTTGGACCTCCAGGATGTGTTCTTCTGGAAACTAGTAGCCACAGGAAGTCCATTTTAGTTGCCTATTTTGATAGATTGCCAATCCTGTAATGTCAAAGCCTTGTTAGGCTATAGAAAGAGGCTGAGGAATAACCCCAGACAACGCATGGGAGTATGTCCCATTGTAAGTATCCTGGCTCACGGCCCAAACCACGACTCCACTCAAGCAGGTTGTGCGCGCAAAGTCCAGCTTCAGCTGCAGGGTCTCAGAATCATCATATGTGGGCCCATTGTCTATCCCACGTCAAGATTTGAACGGCAGCTTCCGTGTCCAAAGTTGCTTGGATATTCTTCTCTTTGCGGATGTCGTCAAGCTCACTGTTCAGAAGAACACCTGCCTGTCTGCTGCAAATGCCGGGATTTCCCGCGGACGCAAACCTACAGCCGGGCTTCTTGCAATTGGCGTCGGCAATGGTGTATACTCGCCCATAAAAAGGTAACCCAAGTACTACCTTATCTGCGCTTATATCGTGGCGCCAGAGCAGGTCCATTGCTTCCCGGATTTCGGTCAGATTGCTATGGGAGTCCAAAAAGGCACAAGCCACTTCTTTCTCTTGAAATCATGTGTTAGCTAACTTTCTCCAATTTTGCAGTTGCCCGCGTACCTCTGTCCCATTTCCCATGGAGATCGTAGGACATGTAGTTGAAGTAGTCAACGCTCTTTTCCAGGGCCTTGAGATCAAAATGCTGCAGGTACCGATATGACTTGGGGAGTGTCAAGCTGAGCTCATCTCGACCACCTGTGGACAACAAGACCTTCTTCAGATTGGTCATGAACTTGGGAAAGTTGTCAAAATCCTCTGGTCGGCCATGTCTGTCATCTGCGGCCGGGTATTCCCAATCAATATCGACTCCGTCAAATCCGTATGTGGACATAAAGGATACAAGAGACCTAAAGAACTTCTTCTGGTTTTCTTCAGAACGAACCAAGTCTGAAAATGTACTTGCGGTGGGTCCAGGGTTATTGAAGGTCCAGCCATCGATAGCAATATTAACCCGCAGTGAGGGTTGCGACGTTTTCAAGCCTACAAGACGTTCCATGCGACTTGCTTCATCGCGATTAGCGGCTCCAACTTCAAAGGTCTTCGGATTTATAGTCGCGAATGCATAGTTTAGGTGCGTGTTTATGTTCGGCGGAATTTGCAATGGATAAAATGGCTTGCGTGAGCGATCAGGCGACCAACCCTCGTAGTATCCCACTACTCGAGAGAGGGGATGACTTTTTCCACAGACTGGTCTCCTCACCTTTTCGGTACCTGTAAGCCCTAGAGAGAGTTTGCTCATCAGTCACTTGGCCCCCAATTTCATGATACAGATAAGGCCTCACCACAGGATTCCCCAGTGGTAGTCATATAATGGCAGTTGGCCAACCGGGTGTCGGTTTCCTTTGCATGTCCCAGCAATGGAGTTAACATTAGGTCAGTAGAGAAGCTGTGGCTTGCGCAGTAATCATCCCCCGTGCCACAGTATCCAGATCTGGCAGGTAATGACCAGTTATTAGTGTGTCGAAATGTATTTCCGCTGTGCCAGAGATGTACATACTTGGTGTAACCACCTGCAGCGCATGGGTTCCTAGCACTGCAGACTTGGGAGACCACTTGTATACAAAACCATTGAAGCAACAGAATGATGGTCAGCAGAGGCTTTAGCCGCTTGAAGATGGACAGTTGCTCCATGATGGTACGGCTAGGGACAATGCAGTAGGAGAGCTCGACGAGAGCCTCGCCTCTTAAAAAGCCTTCAGAATGATACCAGCGGCATAGATTGAAATGAGACACCAACCTCGAACCATCTACGGCCTTCTATTGGTTGCATTAGGTGTTTGTGGTTCAATACAATTGCACCGCTATACCACGAAACAGTTGGATGGATAACAGATACACCCCTATCTTTCCGATTATCCGAGGCCGTAAAAGCTGCGCGTTGTGGAAATTAACATAGAACCTCACCAATCGTAGAGGACAGTGGTAGGCTCCGGAGGCTTCCGGCGGACACAAAGAGCCCTAAATTCCCTAGCACCTCTTATTTGCCCCCTTTTCCTAATCCAGGCTAATCACTTCTTCTACAACGCGATTTCACCCCAGGAGTTCAATATTTGCCCAAAGCGCCCTTGTCCTTCCATCGCTATGACCAGCATGCATCCTTGAGCCTCACCTTTAGGGCGCCGAACACCTCGGAGTTTGCTCCGCCAATGTCTCATTCAGGAAAAGTACATCATATACATCAGGCATTACCCTAAACGAGGTCAGCCACCTCTCCTGCGCATTGGCTATGTTCCACCGGTTCTTTAAGCCTAGTGGTGTGGTCAATGTTAGTACATCGCTTGGACGAAAGTGTCCTTGTTCCTGCATTAGTGTCCAAAGTCTCGCCATGGATGTAACACTACAACGGCAGGCCTCCACCCGTTGTACCGAAGGTATCCTTCCTGTCTTTAGGCAATGTGATCTTGGGTAGGCGACGGGAAGCCTTCAGGGGCTGGGCAGTCTCGAAGAGAATGGGTACTATCCAGCTACTGTAAGCGCATTTTACATCCTTTCTCATGGTTTGCTTCTTGGAAATTCTTGAGTCTGTTGTATGACAATGTTGTGTCTACTCGACAGCTCGCTCCACGAGAGCTCGTGGCTCTTCTTGATATTCATTCTTCTCAGTTGTGCCCAAGCGCACCGGGGGTCATTTCATCACGGCGGGTACAAATTCGAACAAGGCAACAAGGAGGGACTCCAAAAAACTCTTGCAAACGATGCCATTGGCGAAGAAACATTCCCCGGATTCCAGATCTACGACCTGGAGGACCTGAGCAATGTTGATGATTTGACCGCGACATGCAAGACAGCCCTCTCACAGACCATTCGCTGTGCTCCGTTCCTACAGACTTTCCAGCATCCAAACTCGGGCCGCTACTTTGATGATCCCACAGTGGCTGACAGGATATGTGCCCCCAGTTGCGGAAAGAGCCTGAAAAATTGGTTTGACAACGTCTCCAGTAGTTGTGCTGGCCAAACTCTGGGGAACTCGGACCCAACTCGATACGGTGGCTATATCTATGCGGCTTACAACCAGAGTTGCTATAAAGACCCGACGACGGGAAAGTACTGTCAAGAAATACTTGACGCGTACCCGGCGGTTGAGAGGATCGATTCTATGCCCTTGGCGGAAATGTGCTCATATTGCCACATACAGAAGTACACCCTGATGCAGGCGAGTGCGTACACTGCGTACGATGTGCGGGCCCAGGAAAACTTGGAGACTATCCAGACCAATTGCGGATTGAAAAGACCAACGGAGAACCCGCCACCGCTGGTGTACGTACCGGAGACGCCAGCGCCAATGTGTCTATCGGATATCATCTACACTATCAAGGACGGCGACACCTGCGACACAATTGCTCTGCAGTACAGCGTGGCATCAGCGGCTATCCAGGCAGGGAATCCGCAACAGATCAACGACTGCTCGAACCTGATCGCCGGCAGGGAAATCTGTATCCCTCTGAGCTGCGAAAAGATCTACAACCTGCAAGACAGCGACACCTGCTTTTCCATCGAAATAGACCATGGATACATGCCGAACACTGTGCGCAAGTACAACGCATGGCTTGATCTCGAGTGCCTCGACCTCCAGTCTACAAGGCCCATCATTGGAAGCGTAATCTGCCTCTCCCCACAGGGAGGGACATACAACGATAAGGACTTCGTCAGTGATCTCAGCACATCTGGGCCTTCCTGGACTATCGGCTACACAACTGTGTCGATAGACCCGCCCGAAAATGCGACAGTTGCAGAAGGATCGCCATGGTTCTGTGGACGATGGCACACGGTCGAGGCCGGCGAAACGTGCGCCATGATCTGTGTGCAAGATGGGATTCCCGCAGAGCTTTTCATGGATTCAAATCCGTCGCTTTCGCCGGACGACTGTGATGGGAGTCTCAACGTGGGTGTTACCTATTGTACGGGGCCGGACATGTACTGGAATGATGCTAGTTTTTGGGGGCCTGAATGGCCTGGAAGTCCTACTGGACCTGTGTCATCCTCCGTGCCCTCGCCTACCTCGTCCACGCCTCCATGAGGTACATACTTCTGGAATTCAGTTTGTGGAAAAATGGATAAATCTGCATGTAAACCAAGATCCGTTTCTTGTCAATGATGTATTCAAAAATATTGACACATTCCAGGTGTTTATATTCCGAACTCACATTCAAGGTGAGTAATTGCGTTCAAAACGATAGGCTTGTAGCAATACTGTGTCACTTAAGGGTCTTCCTGACATGGGGAGTATTCCCTTGGAGATCCATCCGATCGGCTCCCAAAGATCGGCCCCCAGCTTTCAATGACGCCGTCGTAAGACAGATCGCCCCAAAGCTCCAATCGAGCTCGTGGTGGCTGCTGTGGAGCTTTTTGTGAGCTGTCGTGTGTTTTCCTGATATGATAGTAATGGGGCTGGCTGAAGACTGCGACGGGTCAGTCCATGGCGAACGGTGATTGGAAGTGATGATCATCCTAGAGCGGGGATATGCAAGTATTTGGAATCTATCAGAATTCATCATCAGCTTCGTCTGCTTGCTGTCAACACGATCCACCTCATTCCAAAGATTTGATGAACGGGCCGCTGCCTTCCGCCGACGCTAATAATGTTTGTCCATTGGTAGCACTAAGCACACTAACGACCCAGACTGTTTCACATCTGGTTCGCCCAGCATCGATCGTCATGACTCTGCAGCAACACGAGTGAGACAGATCTCCAGCGCCTGTGCGTCGCCTGGCAGATCCGCTCCATTGTCGTTCTGATCAAAGTACAATCGCCAGATGTCCTTGCCGCCGCTCCACAAGCCACCCACGCCGTGCTCTCGGGCCTGATCCTCGGGGAAACGAACCGCCAGCCACCCCTCCCAGCCTTCCAATGTGATCTGGGCTTCGTCGCGGGTCCAGTCATACGGTCCACAAAGGTGTCCTTCGCTGTCTTGCCGCCCGCCCCATCGCACTTGATGGGTTTGCGCGTCCACGAAGACCCACCGTAGCACGGGGGGGTTTTCCCCCGACATCGTCACCAATCCGGCGGTGTTATCCGGGGGGAACAGCGGGTGTTGGAAGAAGCGACCATTGAAAGGGACAAACTCGGTTGGAGGGTGTTTGGTGATGTAGAGCTGTCAAGCTGTTAGACCTCTATTTCTAATGTGAGATCCTTGGTGAAGTCGGCTACCTTTCCATCAGGTCCCAGATAGACTCGCGCATTGTGCACCTGTTGGCGCTGTTCCTGTGTGCCTTCGCGTATGTCGCAAGTGGCTACCAGGTTGCAACGCTGTCTGCGGGCAGCTTCGCGTCTGGTTTCCTCGTTGTCCCGAGTCGACTGGGTCGCCTCATTCAAGCCGATCATCGTCGGCACCATCGTGGCCAGCGTAATTATGCCTAGGACCATGGTGACTGCAAGCGATACAGCGTCGTATTTGCAAAGTGTTCCGGAGAGATAGAATTGAGGGGGGTTATGGTAGATCATCCACACACACACACACTCTCTCTCTCTCTCTCTGCTTTATGTGTATTGAAAGCTCCTGAAGTTCCGATGCCCCTCAGCAGTGCTCTGAAGGCAAATCATAAAACGCAATCGCTCGGTGGAGACTCAATTCATGGATACTCTCCGGCCTCGTCTATTTCCCGCGAGCAAAAGCAATATAGATCGCCGATCCACCAGCTGAGCGGTGGGGTCGTTTCACACTATCGGCTGAATGTGCATGATGAGGGAGCGGTACACACTATAAACCCTTTCTTTTCCCAGCTAATCGCACCTAGCTGTGGATTCAGAGCTTTCTCGTCGCCATTCACTCCCTCGGCCTCACCACAGCAGCCCACCGTCAGGGCCCTATTAGACCTGTTATTCCCATTCCGTTGCCTCTCACGTTCCTGTACTTCTATTCTCCGCTGTTACCCAACCAAGACTCTGCAGCAATGGCAGACAACTTGCTCGGGTAAGACCTATTTCGTTTTCTCCGACCCCGATGGACTCTGACCTCTCAATAGTCAAAACCCCGTCGAGACGGTCAGCAACACCCCCAAGGGCGGCCGCAAGAACCGGAGCAAGGACCAAAGCGGCGATGATGACAAGTCTGTTCTCCAAGGCGCGGATACTTCGTTGGTTCCGACTGTTGGAGACAAGGATGAGGGTGGTGAGAGTCTGAAGATTCGGATTCGGCTCAATCTCAAGGCGAAGGTGAAGCTTGAGTTGGAGGCCGATATCCAGGGTGAGGTCGTGATTGGGCTGCTGTGATCGATTGGACTTCAATTATAGCCAGAGCGGATGATGTATTGTATCTTTGCTGCTGATATTCTCTCTAATGAATTTGTGTAAAGCCCTATACTTCTGAAATAGGATCTCTCGGCTGACGTCAAGCCGGGGTTTCCCCGCTCCCCTCATCTTCGCTACTTTTCATATCTTTCGACTCTCACACGCTCAATACAACAGACAAGTAACTATATCCTAATCCCCAGTATTGAGCATCAATCATGGCGTTCGCCCGCAGGTTAGCGATCCTCCCAGGCGGTTTAGGTATGAACACGGGGTACTCCAGCTTGCACCCCAGACACCCCCGCAGAGCGATAATTAACACCCCTTACCAGGAGGACTCGGCTCAAGCATTGGAAAGAAGCTCCGCGAGCAGGGCGCCCGTCTCGCAATCCTCTACGCGCCCTTCGAGGCCGCCCGTCGCGATGAGCTCCTTTCCACTGGCTACGGCAGCAGCAGCACCGGCACCAGCGACATCCGCACCTACGAATGCGACATCACCTCACCAGAATCCGTCTCGTCCGCCTTCAGCGCCTTAAAAAAAGAAATGGTCTCGCCGTCGTCTACAGCGACGACCGACCGCGTCTTCCCCAGCATCCTCATCAACACTGCCGGCTACGTCTCCCTCAGCGATATGGAGCTAACCCCGCCCGAGGAGACGATGAAACACCTGACGACTAACGTGCTCGGCCCGATGCTGTGCTCGCAGGCATTTGCGCGCATGTACTTTGAGGAGGCGGGGAAGATGGACCTGCCGCCGCCGGGGCGCATTGTGAGCATCTCGTCGCAGGCGGCGCATGTGGCACTGCACCGGCACGGCGCATACTGCGCGTCCAAGGCGGCGCTGTTGGGATTGGCGCGGAGTATGGCGTCTGAGTGGGCGCCGCGTGGGATTACGTCCAACACGGTGTCGCCGACGGTGGCGTGGACGGAGCTCGGGAAGAAGGCGTGGGGGGAGGATTCGGTGCGCGAGGCGTTCTTGAAGAATATCCCGACAGGAAAGTTTGCGCTACCGGAGGATGTTGCTGATGCGGTACTTTTTCTGTGTCAGGTGAGTTCAAGTGCTTGAATGTGTGATCGTGTTTTGATGCTGACGAGGTGATAGGATTCGAGCGGGATGATCAATGGTGCGGATGTTCGGGTTGATGGTGGGTTTACCATTCGGTGATTGCCTTAGACTTCAATAGACGTTCGTGAGCGTCTAGCTACATTGGATATCTTCTACGTACAAGGATCAATATAGAGGCGGGGGTCTATAGTACAAGATTAAATATAGAGTCGCGATGTATGCGGTTCTCGAATCTTATCTGACGAAAAGCTGCAATGGAAGATACGAGATTCTCCGACTGCGTCTCCTGTATCTGGAGAAACTTGAGACTGGTCGTCTCGGACGCTCGAATAACCATCATACTCCCCTGAACCGAATAGTCCTCTGGAGTTCGTAACGCGAACAACGTCAACAGCAACCTCTCCCCATTGAACAGGCTGTAAGGCATGATCACCCTCCGTGATGGGATGGCACGCCGCGCTGATCGCCGCACTGCAATGAACTGCAAGAGGCATCCGCGAGCGGAACCGACGTCGGCCCAGGAGGAGGACCGCAGCGACGTACAGGACGCCCACAATAATCGCGAATAAAGTAGCAACAGGCGAGTAGCCGCACGTAACCTGAGTGCGGTCCTCCTGGATCACCCCGTCCTGGTCAAACGGATTGATCTCCACGAAGAACAAGCTTTGAGAGATAAGCCAGTGCAGCACAGCAGACGTGACTAACAGTGGAACGCTGTATCGATATGGAAGGCTCAGGTAGTATGTCGAGCGCTGGGCACCGCGCGGCCAGGAGACCCTCACTGGCTTTCGCTCAGCTGCATAGTCGTCGTACTCGGCTGCGAGGAGCATGCACGTCATCACGGCGTTGTGCATGAAGTATGCGATTGAAACCACGAGCTGAGGCGTGTTCGCCAGCAGGATCATTCCGAGTACGTGGATACCCGTTTTGGTCGTCTTGATGACCGTGACTAACGTCGCTGCTGTCACCTCGCCCAGGCCGAAATCCCACATGTTTTCGGCCTTGTAGAATTCCCTGAATCCTTTGATACCAATGCCCAGTAGAAGGCACCCGACAGCGATCAGAATCACACAGCTACATATTGTTAGCTACTTTGTTCCACGAGATCGGACAGGCCACATACAGGATAAGCGTAGACATCCAGCGCATTCGGCTCACCGCATCGGACCACCGTTTGTTTTCTGGCAGACGTTGCGGATTGTACTCCTTCATTGAAAGAAGGGGTATATCCCCTCCCTCGTTGTAATTGCGGTACCAGCCACTGTTCTTGTCCTGGACTAAGACCTTGGAGAGGAGGCCCGTCCCTTGGGTGGAGGGATCTGGGCGTGTAAGAAACGAGGCAATCGCGTCTCCGACTGTAAGAAGAACTTCATCTCTATCGTCCCGAGCAGCCAGGAGAATACAAAGGAGCTTTATAACGCTGCAGCAGATTATGATCAAGCAGATCGGCGGGCTGAAAGACAGCTGGCACCTTTCGTCGGTTGGCAAACTGACACAGTGGTCGACTTCATAAATCTGGGTGAGAGAAGGATTCTCACAGTTCATGCCATATCCATCGATAGTGATCTCATGCGTCCAGGAACTGTTCGTCCAGATCGATCCATCACCAAGCGCGGCTTCCAACGCTCCCTCGTAGGGGCGCTGTGCTAAGATTTCTCCAAGGTGGCGGGTGTCTTCTGTATCCGGGAGACCCCAAAGGGTCACTATAGTTTGTGGTATTGAACGACCGAAGTCCATCGTGAGTAGGCACGGTCAAGTCCAGATACGGAGCCATCGCCGTTGGCGAACCAAAGGTCCAATTCGAAAGCCTCTGCTGCACGTCGTTCTTTGTGCACGCTAAAAGCCCATCGCACATCCAGGTGAAAGTGCTGACGCCCTTCATTCCAAAGTGGACCGGATTGTTACCGTAGTCCACATAAAGGAAGGGCTGGTTTTCAGGCATTGTGGTGTTTGCCATGAGGAACAACATTCGTTGTCCTGAGACATAGTCCTGAGCGAACCTGTCGACACATTCCTGCTTACTGAGCCTTTTCAACTTATCTTGCGCAACGCCGTCCGCAAGCAAGGTTATGTTGAAACGGGCATCATTGCTGCATTTAGTGCGATCTGCCTCGTGAAGCGGTGTTGGGATATCGAATGAGTCTGCTTGCGCCAGCACCACCCCATATTCGGAGGGACCCAGTGAATAGTAGGCAGCAGAGTTGTAACTACATCTCATCAGCATATTGTCTCCAGGAGAGAAGTACAGACGAACATCAGATGAAACGGGAGTGACGTGATCAGCAAGATAAACCCCAGAACTCTCCGTCGTCCTTTTCCATGCAACAGGAGGTCTGGGATATTAGGAATACCGATGCTGACCCAGAATCTTTGTCGATGGGCATTATCCACCTCTGCACGCGACGGCGAGGCCAGACATTGCATGCAGTAGTTACTCGCCCCCAGCATGATTGTGCTCAGGATGTTGATCACAAGGTGGATACCAGTCGCCCAATTCTTCGAAACGGAGCATTTTCCTTGGTAGAGAGATGCAGAGACAAAACCATGGGTCCCGTTCTTTCTGTAGGCGATTCCTGCAGCAACCGCCGTGAGGATGATGTTAATGAGCAAGAGAGCACCAACTGTCCAGGCGCACACAACCACTCCCTTTATCCAGTCGCGTCCGTTCGAGGTGGTGGGATGCTCTTCTGCCGTGGAATCTCCGGTACCTTGCAGAGGAGTTGATAGACTGTCGCTTGTCTTGGCAGCGTTGTTGATGTCCTGATACTGAGCACTACCAAATCGGGAAATCCATGACATTTTCCACAGCCGGGAGATTCCCCCAAAGGTTGCCATCATCACGCTCTTGGAATCTCTCCAAAGATGAGAAACTATTCAACAGTCTCCCCAACTCCGATGGAATATGGTCTATCATAATACAATGGTCTGGGCCTAGCGAGGCTGAGCCAACCACGCCAAAAGCAGTATCTAACTGACGATCCTGAGCCGCCAGGATGGAAGACAAATTAGACGTGAAAAATAGTAGACAGTATTGGTCATTGATGACAGGGAAGTATTCCCGATGACGATCGATTTCCCTCTATGGTGGTGTGCGTGGCAGTGTTTAGCGGCAGACTCAACAGCCCAGACATCTCGACTCCGTACAACGACGTTCAATATATGGGACTTCAGCAGGACATCCATGAAGTAGACAAGATTCGTACGGAGTATATTCGAATGGAATCACCAATGACATCTTCTCAATACGACCAGCGAATTTACTCTAGGGTCATGGGGTATTAGAGCTTTACAGGCACATGTTCCCCATCACAAATGCTTCTTCTATGGAGAGGGAAACGCTCTAACCGTCGTGATCATGCTTTACAAAGGAAGGACTACAGCTACAATCAAGTCAGGTTGATGAAGCGTTTTATTTTGTACCCGAGCTAAGACCATTAAACCGCTAAACGACAACAGTCCACGCCCCAAACCCAGAACACGCCACATTCAACAGAATGAACTTAGTTCATCTGGCGGATGAGGGCGTTGATGTTCTCCTCACGGTTACCGTAGTCACCACCCTCGATGAAGTGCTTGAACTTGCGGGTGTGGAAGCCACCGGTGGGGTTGGAGAGCTTGAAGGGCCAGAGGAAGTTGTTGGCCTGCTTGAAGTTGGGGCCAACAGTGTAGATCTCGTGGATCAGATCCTCCATGCAGACAATGCCGTACTTGCCGAGGTGCTCCTCGATGATCTGGTTGTCGGTAAGAGCAACACGCTGCTTGTCAACCTTTCCGTATCCGCGCTTGTAGATGAGCTCACGGACACTCTTGAGGTTGGGGTAACCGTAGGCGATGTAGGGGTTGATGATGGTCAACATCTCCTGGGTGGCCTTGGTGAGGCGCACGAAGGTACCGTTGTTGATCTGGAGCAGACGGAGCAGCTGCAGGATCTTACGGGGCTGAGGAGCGATCTTGTTGATACTGGGAGGCGTTAGTACAGTCCTAAGAGATCGAGTCTGAAGATGCTTACCCCTTGATACGGATAACGAAGACCAGCTTGGGCTCGTCAGCGACGTAGAAGTTACCCTCCTTGCGAGCAACGCGGGCAAGGCGGATCTTCTCACGCTCAGCATCGCGGTACTCCTTGACGTAGGACTCGGCACGCTTGAAGATGACGGCACGCTTCTTCTTGTTGGCCTGTACTTTCTCCGTTAGCGAGAATTCGTACCAAGACTCATGTGACGAATGGGTCCAGAGCATCGTGTCAGCCCCGAAAGATGGTTAACAGAAGCGACAGCATCGACCGTAGTCTAGTCGCGTATGTGGTTGTTGTCATCATCGATGGTGGGAAGGGAAAAGAAAGAAAAATTCAATACTGACCTCCTTCTTCTTGGCGGCCTCCTCACGGGCAACAGCGCGAGCCTGCTCCTGGCTCTTGCGCTTCTTCAGGAGGGTCTCGGGGACCAGCACCTGGTTCTGGGTGGGGACAGTGCTGTGAAGGTCAGTATAGTCCGTCCGTGGTAATCACTCCAAGACAAAATTCGCCGAGTGTAAGAATTGCAGCTATAGCGCCACATTCTCATACTGAAGGCAAGAAATATAATACAGAGGCACTCGACAACATGTATTTAATCGATGAGGTATTGCACGGTTGTCAGCTTGTTCTCATGCGTCGCTACTAACCAGCATTCTCAGCATGGTTTTCGCAAGCGCACGACAACGACAACCGATATCCTCAGCCGACAAAACCCCGAACCTAAGTTCAGGAAGTAGTGTTGACGCTGTTCGTCCCATTGTGTGGCGTAGTCCTGGCCAACGAGGGCACACGCGATACGCCAGACTGGAAGCGATAGCTCACAACAATACTTTTCAGGGAGAAGGTGCTGTCAGCCTTCAACCCCAATACCCCAAACCACCGCTCATGCCCATTGTCCGCGCCTATCCTCGAGAAGTTCATTCAAAGCGCATTCATGGAGAGACGACGGTCGCGGGAAAAATCGAGCTGGTGCTCAACGGCCGACGGATCGACCGCAGCATCTCCAGCGAGAAAGGACGACTATAATCTGAACCCTTACAGGCTCATAACGAATCAGCCGGAAAGGGGATCAAACTGGGAAATCATACGTAGCAGTGGCGGCCATTGCGACGGTCCTTTGAGTTCGCGAGTTGGGCGGTTGGCGAAGGCTGTCTCGTACGGAGAAGAGAAGAAAGAGAAAAACTGCCCGAACGGAAGAAGAAGAAAATCGAGTTGTGTGGGCGGGTCCGGCACTAACCCGACGAGGCTAGTCCGGCCTCTTATGCTCCCTTGCCATTTCGGGAAGTAATCAGCCCTTATCGTAATCAGGGCTCTATCATCACCTGACCGTCCGATAACCCTCAGGATAAGCATCATGGCCATCATCACTACCACCCCTCTACACCCGAATCCAGCGATTCAGCAGAAACCATCCCCTACGCAGTCATGTCCACCCGCCGCGGCGTCGGCCTGGGTGCTTTTGCCAACCGCACCCAAGCCAGTCAATCATACGCTAACCATGGCGCGAACCTCCGCTCCACGCACCTCTCCTCGCTGCAAACGCAACTCTCCGTTTTCCAGTCACTCCTGCACACCTTCGCCTTAGAGCACAGCTCCACCATCAAATCGAACCCAACGTTCCGCGCGGAATTCGCGCGCATGTGCAACACCATCGGCGTCGATCCACTCGCCGCCAGCAATGTCAAGAGCAAAAGCGCCCGCGGCGGCAGCGTCTGGACGCAGATCATGGGCGGGGGCATGAACGACTTCTACTTCGAGGTCGCGGTGCGCGTCGTGGAGCTGTGTCGGGAGACGCGCAGCGAGAACGGTGGGCTTCTGGGCGTGAAAGAGTGCCGGAAACGAGTCGGGCAGGGAAAAGCCATCGGGAGTGGGTTAGAAGTCACCGAGTATGTTTCATCCCATCCGTTGTGTGTATTATGGGCGAGTCCAGACTAACTAGTTTGTGCATTAGTGACGACGTCTTGCGGGCTGTCAAATCCTTGGAGCCCCTCGGCTCGGGCTTCTCGATCGTCCGCGTAGGAAGTAAACAGTATATCCGGTCTGTGCCCAAAGAACTGAACACCGACCAGGCGACTGTGCTCGAGGTCATCCAGATCCTGGGATACGTGAGTATATCGATGTTGCAGGCGAATCTGAACTGGGAACGAGCCCGGGCACAGACGGTCATTGATGACCTTTTGGCGGATGGTCTCGTTTGGCTCGACGCCCAGGGCGAAGAGAACGAGTATTGGTCGCCGCAGAATCTCCTTGGGGAGAGTGGGTGATGTAGATTTCAAAGTGTTATATATATGTTTTCAATTCAAGATACCCAGCGTCTGTTCGTGAGTTTATCCAAAAAAAAAACCCCCCCATCAAAATCGGGTAGAACTTTATTAAGTTGTGCTGGCACATAAGAGATATATATCCACATCACATACAAACCCAACGCAACCACAACTATATCTTCAGAACAGAACCTACATTGAACCCTTGACGCTCGAAACCTAGATTTCTAATCATTTACTTCTTACTACTTCGAATCACAAATCCAATCTAACATCCTATCATATTCATTCTTCTATTCAACCCACACCATTCTCAGGAGTTCATTCAGACATCAATTCATCGAGAAAGGGTAACACAATACGGGATGCGTGAAAGATAGAAGAAAGGAAACCGACGGACTCGCCGAGATCAGATCGCACATGGAATGATCATATGTAGTTAGATTCCAATCGGACGCATTAAACCATGAAAACTTGAATGCCGTTACACACACAGACGGGTAAAAGAAAAGGAGAAAGGGAAAACATTTTTATTTATGCCTTGATCGCTCCACCCAATGCACCACCGCTGAATTGCTGTCCACCCGGCCGGCGGCCTTGCTGGCCACCGGGGAGTCTCGGGCCACCGCGGGCCTGGCCACCGCGGCCGGCGCCACGACCACCGCGGGCGCCAGCGCCCTGATCGCGCTGGAAGGCGTTGGCCATGCCTTGAGTGCGCTGCTCGAGAGTCTTTTCGTTGGCCTCCAGGAGGTTCATGGACTTGTCGGCCAGCGTGACGATCTGCGACTGGAGACGCGAGAGTTCGACACCCTTGCGGAAGACGATGGCGTTGTTGACCTGGTCCAGAGCAGCGGCGAGCTCCTCGTGCGAGATCATGCGGCTGATGATGGCCTGGATCTTCTTCTCGGGGAGCTCGAACATGTTGGAGAGCGTGGTGATGGAGACGCTGTCGTAGAAGGGGGCGTAGGTGAAGAGGTAGGTGCGCAGACCCTCCTCCTGGATCTGCTGCGATAGCATCTCCTTGATCTTCTCGGGCTGCGGCATCAGATCCCAGATCTTGATTGAGTTGAGCATCTCGGCGGCCTTCTTCCAGTCACCCGCGGCGAGGAACTTGGCGCTCATGATGACACCGTCGCGGGTGTTCTCAGCAGGGCCGGTGAACACCTGGCGCTCGTTGTAGTCGAGCATGCGGCGGAAAGTCTTAGAGATGACACGGCGCTTCATCTCGGGAGAGGACGAGGTCTGGGCCATCAGGGGCACCTCAAGGAACATGCTGGAGGTGAGGTAGATGCACTCGAGGAGCTCGAGGTTGATGTGCATGTGGAAGGGCAGCTGGCGCTGGCGCTCCAGACGCTCCTGCTCGGGTGATACCGTGGAGTAGCGCTGGAGGATGATACCCTGGGCCAAGAGTTCTTTCTGACGGCCGCTGCCACAGACCTCGGAGAGGGTGTTCTGAGCCTCGTAGACGAGACCGGCGCGGAAGGCGCACAGACCGATCTGGACCAAGGTGCGGTTGAAGAGGATCTGAGTGCTTACGTCGAAGTTGGCGATGTTCTCCGTCAGGTGGGACATAAGCATAAGGTCGCGAGAGCGGTAGTACTGGTCGTGCAGGGCAAGGAAGTAGATCTGGCACAGCATCGCACGGGCGCGGAGGATACCATCACTGTGGCGGAAGAGGTAGTTGCAGAGGGTCTGGACGATGCTCGTCACGTCGCCGGAGTTGGCACTAGGAGTGATGTCGGAGGCCAGGTTGGAGGGTAGCGACTTCCAGGAACCTTCCTCCAGGATCGTAACCACCTGGGCGGGCTTGAAGTAGATGTGCTCCAGACGGCGCATGATGACGCGGTTGAGGCTGTCCTGGCGGGGGTCGCTCTTCTCCGAGGTGATGAGGGCCTCGGCGTACACTTGCGTACGGACGAGGTTGGTGTACAGCTCCTTCTCATCGCTCAGACGCTCGATGTACTCGGCGGTGTGGGGGTCGATCTGCTGCAGGGAGCGGGTAAGCTCGTCGTCCAGTCTCTCGACATACGAGACAATGCTGCCGGGGATGTGCAGCGTCTCGCCGGCGGCAACCTGAGGCTGCTTCTCATCGTCCTCCCACTCCTCGGCACCCTCGGTCACAACGTACTCGCGGTTGCTCTCCAGCACCGACAGGAGGGTAGAGAACTCCTGCTGGGCGAGCTTCCACTGGTCGACGGCCATGTAGTTAGCGCTAGAGGAGGAGGTGAGGTCGAAACGGGTAGAGATGAGAGTAAGGTAGATGCGGATGCGCTGGTACGGGTTCTGGGCGACCTCGAGAAGTTTCTCCATTGTCCGGATCTGCTCGAACCGATCTGTGTTCTTCTTTCCTCGCGACTCGACGATAACCCGGAGGTGCTTGAGAATGCTCTCAGGGGTGTATTGGAGGGTCTTGCCGCCACGGCCGACGGTCGCAAAGCCATCATCATCCGCAGTCGCGGTGACAGCCACGGGAGCCTCGACACGCTCGACCTTGGAGATACGGGGCGCTGAGATAACCGGCTTGGGCTCCTCATCGCCACCAGCCATGAATCCATCCTTGTCCGCCCGATACTTCTCAATCAGAGTGGCATACTCCTTGTTGTTCTTCTTGATGCGTTGCTTGACAGCGTTGAAACCCTTCGCATTGCTGGCGTTCATCTTCTTGTTGGAGGACTTCTGCTTCGTGATGGTCTCGTTGACGAAATCCTCGAGATCCGCCACGGTCTGGATGTAGATCTTGGGCGTCGGGCCGGCCTGCGTGACCTTGACAATCTGACGGTTCAACTTGTCGAACTCTGCAAAAAGAGTCAGTAACCCTATCCATCAATACCACTCTTGTCTCTGATGCATTCGTGCATCCACGCATATCCCCATCCCTTCACCATGCGGGGCACAAATATGAACGTACCGGACGAAATGACAGCCCAGTCGTTGATCTTCTCAGCATTCTCAATCGCCTTGATGATGCCTTCAAGTTCATCCAAACGCTTATCCTTCGCACTCTTGACAACCGTCACCCGCTCCTCATCCTCGCTCTCCTCACTTTCCGAGACATTCTTCAAGAACCGAGAGGCACCGGCACCCTCGTCATCCGAGGACTCCTCCTCCGAAGACTCAGCCTCGCTCGACTCCTCCTCCGAGTCCGAGAACTGCTCCTCCTCCTCGCGATCGCTGTAGAGTTCCTGCTCATCCTCGGAGCTGGACTCGCTGTCGCTGCCGCCACGAGCGAAGAAACGCGACATGATTGCGGACGGTTTTTTTTGGTAGTCGTGATACGGACCGAAAAGGGGTCAAAAAACGTCGCAGAAATCGGGACCGAGCGGACTGCCTCTGAAAATGGCAGATTCGATAGACGCACAGTCGTAAGTGATAACGGAGGGGTCGATCCGGTCGGTGATTAACCTGGTAGAGAATTCCGTTGTGAGGGTTCGGGAGCCGCAGAGGTTGGCCTGCGCGAGCCACACACGAAATTTAAGCGAGAGCGCGCCTAACCGCTTCGGGAAATTCGCTGCCTGAACCACGCCTTGGACAGATCGTATCAAGTACACTCGATAGCTTCAAGAATGACTCAGTCTGCTTACTCGAAAAGGTTCATCCCCAGATAACCTATTTATAGGTGGAACGCAGAGGTATCATAAATATGACCCGACAAATATGCACAATCTGAATATCTACTACAAGTCTAAAACAGACTAAGAGCACAGCGGCCCAGCCATGCCCATCATGCCAGGAAGGGGTTGAAGTCGGAGTATCCAAGTTAATGATGCTTCTCTTCTGTGAATGAAAAAGACATAAAATCAAGTAAAGACGCAGGTGGAAACGGGTCGGCCTTCCGTGCACATAGAATGTAGGAAGCAGAGAGATTCAACATGATAGCTTATGCGGTAACAATGAACGTAAATCGCGATCTTTCCAAACACTCCTGGCGATGCCGAACTAGTCACACACGCGATAGTCGAGAAAGAAGACAGAGACGGGAGCGGAGAATGCGGACGGGCATCCCAAAGTCCGACTCTGGGAAATAAGGGAAATCATAGTCCAATGATCTGCATCTCCATCCACGAATACCATGGCACTCATCACTGCTTCGTACAACCCCAATTTGTAGGAGTCATTGCCAGCGAGCGCCACCCTGGCGCCTGGCCAGGGCCGAGGTCTTCCCATGTGTAAACGCTTATAGAGCCAGTCCGAGGTGAGGTGAACCTCATACAAACTGCCTCGGGTCGACCCAACCGATTCGCATGTACGCAAGGGAAACCGTTTGCTCGAGCGAATACCAAACGAAAAAGGACATCGTAAAGGGAGAAGCTCTGCGTTTCTCATGGGATATCAACGCACCTGGAGCGATCCCCTGTCCGGTAACGTGGAGTCAGCAGTCAGTAATGTTTCATGGGCCATCTGATATCACCATCGACACCTCTGTGTTTAGTGCCACTGGTTCTGAGTCATGAACCCGTCACCGCCCAAGACGCCATCTTCGAGAGTCCGAATGAAGTCGCGATTCCGGGTGGCACCTGCACGGCTTCCTCGTCGCCGCTGGTTACCAGCATTGTCGACATAACCATCTGCAGGCGGAGGATAGTAGGCTGGGCTGGGCTGGAGTCGAATGGGCGCATTGGGATCAAGATGGCTTGCCACTCGTTGAATGGTTGGTGGAATACCACCTCCCTGCGGATCCATGGTGGATGCACGCTGACGGCCCGCTCTTGTCGTAGCTTGAGCGTAAAGGCTTTGGGACGGCGCGTATTGAGATTGCGGCATTTGACCAGGCATGATGTTCATCTGGTGGCCATAGGTCGGTGGTTGAGTAGGGTACGGCGGAGGAGCACCCTGTTGATGGCCAGTATACATCCCATTGTACATGGGAGGTGCTTGAGCAGCATGATTGGGGTTGTGAAATTGATTCATCTGGAGCGAGTATGCCTGTTGCGCCGCCGCAGATTGGGCTTGGGCAACGTGTGCAGCCCTCTGTTTGCTCGCCGCTTCCGCCTGTTGCTGTTGTTGGATGCCAGGTGCGACGGTCTTGTTGAGCGATGAATATTTCAAGTTCATTGGCGGGACGAAGGGCCCCGTGAATTTCTGCTGCGTGATGAAGGGATGCAGCTTGGCTTGTTGTGGGGACCATCGCTCCAGAGGGTTGATTGTCAACAAGCCGCGAACAAAGTCAATGAAAGCCACCCGGTTATTGAGTTCTGTGCTGGGTTAGTTGATAGCCTCATGCAAACAGCCACAATGGACTTACCCCTCTCCATCTCCGCTGGTTTCATATGCTTCCTAGGCATTGGGTAGTTTCGGATGATCTCTTCCAGGGTGTTTTGTTGGAAGTATTTCTTGCTTGGCTGTTCCTTGGTGTTGTGCTCCCGAGAGTACTGCTCGAGACTCTTCAATCGGTATGTTTTCCTTCCGAACTCGTCCTGGGTCTTTTCAAAGAACTCGCCAGATTGCTTGCCCATCTCGAGCATCCAGGTGGGTGGCAATCCTAGCATTTCCACGATTCGACAGACTTGGTTGTATTCTGATGACCCCGGGAATAATGGCAAACCGAGGAAGAGTTCAACGACGATGCACCCGAGTGACCACATATCAATAGCGGAAGAATACCTGTAGCCTATCAGCACATGCATTCAATATGAATTAGACAAGAGATGTGACGTACGGTAACCCGAGGAGGACCTCAGGCGAGCGGTAGAACCGCGACTGTATATAGGTGTAGACGGTCTGCCGTTCATCACAGGCCGAACCAAAGTCGATGACTTTGATGATTGGACTCTCAAGACTGTAAAGGTCAAGGTCAGCTCGGCAACCTGTCATATGAGCAGACAACTTACTTCTTCAGAAGAATATTCTCTGGTTTGAGGTCACAGTGAATCAGATGCGCCTTGTTCAAGAGACTCAGCGCATTCAGCAGTTGTTGAGCGAATACCCGAACAAGCGTCGTGCTCAATCCTCGGAACTGGTTTTGCTTGATCAACTCATAAAGGTTGACGCTCAGCAATTCGAACACTAAACAGAGATGCTGCCGGTGGATGAAGGTGTCCTTCAACCGGAGGAGGTGATGGTCATCGTTTTTGTCATACCTGCTGTTCAGCTGCAGGAAGGTCAGTAAGATGTCAGGCGAGCGATGCAACGGAATATACCCACCAGATCCAAGACCGACACTTCCATCATACTCTGATTGAAGTACGCTGTTTTGTTCTTGATGACCTTGACGGCGACCACTTCCTGCGTCTTCAGATTCTGGCATTTGACGACCTGCCCAAACGTGCCTTGACCCAGAACATCGAGGATGAGATACCGGTTCCTGTGAAGGCGTAAGAATCAATCACTGACACCAAGGGCGGTGCGTTTAAGGTAACTCACTTATGACCCGCCTCCTCACTCCCAAGAATATCATTCACGTACAGAATGTAATCACTCTCCTCGTTATCGAACCCATCATTCTTGACTCCTTTGCTAGGCTTCGTGAGAACACGCCTCGGATTCCTCGACGATTCGTAGTTGAAACCGGGGTTACAGATCCGATACGTCGCAGGAAGATGCGTGGTCAAGGCTTGGAGGGGCTGTATGTACATTAGACACGCAACGATCAATGAGGCAGTCGAGGTAAGCTTACGCTGATGAAACCGCCTTCGGGATTGGCACGTCGGTAGGGTGGCTGCATGTTTATCCGCGGACGCAGGTCCTGCACTGACTTGATCTTCTGGAACTTAGGGATGGGTCCTCGACCAGGCTGCGGGGGTTGACTTGATACTGCGGCAGACGGTGGTGATCGTGCATCTGGCGCGAAAGGCGTATTCAGTTGGGATCCTGCGGATGGCGGGTAGTAGCGATCGGGGCCGAGTTCGGTCGACTGCAATGGAGGAAGCCTTGGGGCGCGCGAGCCGGCTGTGACACATCCCCACGTCAGTACCAAACGGAAATACCCGTACGTGCAGTAAATTCACTCACCAGGAGGCGATTGATATTGCTGAGGCGGCGATGCATAATTGGGTGCCCTGGTTGGCGACCGCCGCGACTGGTTGGGACCTGGTGGAAAAGCGTAGGGGGGCTGAGACTTCCCCGGGCTTGTTGGGTTATAGGGCATGGAGGGCGACAGAACATTCATCGGTGAGTACCGCCGAGCAGCGGAGGACTCCTCCTGGGGAAAGAACTGCGATGAGGGCCGACTGTGCTGGTTCGGCTTGGTCGAGTACTTTGCTCGGTTATATGGATCCGCGTCCTCCATTGTGGTGTCGGCATCGGTGACATAATCGCGGCTACGTGGCGTGGCGGCGGGAGACGAGGCCATGGACACGGATTTCGAGTTGGTGCCCAGGGAGGGAGGCTGAGGAGCGATCGCGGGACTTTGGAAGGTCTCATATGTGTATCCCACGGGCGGCTGGGCTTGTTGGGGCTGGGCGCCATATTTCGATGGCAGCTGTGGAGGAGCGTGATTGAATTGCTGCACCGGACGGCCCCCCATCATATGGTCCTGGTATGGCTGCCACTGGGAATCCATCGTGCCTACTCCGATCTTACAATGTCGTCACAATGTGAGGTGTAGAAAGTCGGAGAAATAGCAGGATCGTCAGTCGCAGTCGATGGCGCACATGCACCGTGGTCGAGAGCGAGAACGAGAACGATGGATGGTCGGTATCCGCGGGGACGGCAGATGCACGTCGAAACGCGATCCGACGAGGGCTTTGGGACCCTGGAACGATTCGGACGAGAGGGGACGACGATGGGAGGAATTGGGGGTTCAGATTCCGATTGAGCGACACCTCATTATCCAGACGAGGAGGAGAGGAGGCGATGACAGTAGTAGTAGTAGGGTAGTAGTAAGAGTGTGGGTAAGGGCGTGCGCGGTGGAGGCGGTCGCAGTGATGACAACGCGAAGGGGGTTGGGGAAAGGAGAGACTCGGTGGTACTACCTGTTGGAAATCCCGATCAACACGGGAATCCAGACAGAAGCACGGGAGGAAGAGAGGTGCGAATGAAGAGAACGGAGAAGAAGACTGGAGGAGAGAGAAGAAAAGGGAGGGAAAGAAGAGGGAGAGAGCAAGAGAGGGGGAGGCAGAGAGAGTGGAGTGTGTCGTCGTAGTAGAGCAAGCAAGAGAGAGATGGATTTCTTGGTAGGTTTAACTACGAAAGGTAACCTCGTATGGTCCCTGCGGGTGCTGCTGATCTCACGACTCGATCACTTCTCCATAACATTATTTCTATTATTTCTTCCGAGGCATTATGTGCTTTTTGATAACATCCCCGAACGAATTCATTGATTCGATTGCAGACTTCGTGCACCTCACCTCACCGATCCATCCATACCGCTCCCATTATTACTGAACCTATCCATTGTCCAGCCTCGCGGACGATCGGTGGAGTTGCACGCCCGCCACCCGATGGCCACAATCAAATCAACTCCAAAGAACAGGGTTTTGCCATCGGATGCCCTGGGGGAGCTTCATTCGGTGCCATATCACCCATGAACCTCGATCGCAGGCAGCGAGTTATGCAGGGGGAGGTCCGTAATCATGACAACTGTTTGCAGCAATCCGAGCCACCCATGATGATATTAGGTAGACATTACCATCGATCAGCCTGTAGATGTAAGAGTAAAAGAGGAGGAGAAATACCCCCCTGAACGCCCTGTATGTGAATTTCTACCAGATCTCTGCCCAATGGAAACATCATAATGTCCACAGTGACGTGGGAGAGCCGATGGATGACTCATCTGGTAGCGGTGAGAACAACGGTGGAATTATTATGCCGGCAATATTCCGGTATCAGCTTCTCTACACTTCAGGCTGTGAAGACTTCTGCTGACTCTGTCGCATCTAAACACTCATTCTTTTGTGTCGTCGACACCTTATAGTAAACCGCGGCAGTTGGAGGGGTTAGAGCCTCAAGTATCATTCTGACATAGAACGGAAAAGTTTCTTCTAGGCAGTCGCAAGGCTCGAACACACCTACAGCCTAATCTCCCTTCTTGCGCCACCCGCTGTTGCTCGGAGGCCAACTTCTGTCTGTCTTTCCAGGTGCATGCTGAACATGTCTACGCCCCATAACACTATCTAAAAGCCATACTGGGTGTAATACCTGTCATTTTCACCGCAACCACGACCATCCTCGGCACCAGAGTGACAGCCTGTGATCATGGAAGGCTCACAGATGCAGGACGGCGATGCCGTCGGCCAGGATCAGCCCACAGATCAACAAAACTCCCTTCCTGTTGAGGCTCAGTCATCGTACAGCTTTCCTCAGTCTGGCACAGATGAAGCAACCCGTCTCCAGGAACTCCAGGCTGCCGTTCGCAACCAAGACGACCTCGAGAGAGATATCACTAGACAAGCTGACAAACTCCTCAATGAACAAGCTGATGAGCGGGACAACAAAAGACTCGAAAAGACAACTATCGAGAAAAACAAGGTGGAAAGCCAGATACTCCGCCTTCACCAGCGACTATCCCAACCGATAGGCACATCCGCGCGAGTTCGCATCGAGAACGACCTCAAAAAGCTCGAAGACCGCAACACAGCACTGGCAACAGACCTGAAAGAAATCCAGCAGCGTATCGATGAGCGACGAGAAGGCCAGGAAGCGGGTGGTCATCCCGCGGGCACGGGCAGGATGCCCAATGAGTCGCGGAGGGACTACCTGATTCGCACGGGGAAAATCACTCCGTTCTCAAAAATGGGAGCTGGCCCTAACGATGGTCCTCCTGCTAGTCTTCATGATGCGTTAATTGATGCCGAAGATGAACGCGACGAGAGGGATGCGCTGGAACAGGTTCAGAACCGGTCCGCCGTCTCTCATCGGAACCTAGTGCGCCCCGGGTTTGACTTTGAGACGACGACGGATTCGAGCGCGGTGGAGGAGTCTGACCGGCCGAAGAAGCGGAGAAAGGTAGAAAGAGGTGTTCGCGAACCGCAGCTCGTTCAGGAGTCCGACGAGATAGACCACACGGCCGAGAGCGCCCCTGAGGTGCCTTCAGCTGACGAGTCAGCGAGTTATGTGGCATCTGAAGAGGAAGAATCTCCGTCTGAAGGAGAAGACGATTTTCTACCCGAGGAGACACTCTCCCGGCCTGCTGCTGCGAAGGCGAAGAAACCTGTCGAGGAAGACATGGAGGACTTGAGGGGACTGGACGATGGAAACGAAAAGTCCTATCAGCATCGACTTCAGCGTTGGGTCACGCGCCGGGGTGCCGCCAGGAAACGTGCGCTTAACGCAGGAAAGGAAGAATCGGAGTCCGATCACAGTCTAGAGACAGGCGACGAGGAGTGGTTCCTGCCTCACCCCACGGTCCCAGACGTGGAGTACGACAATGGGTATCGTTTACCCGGAGACATTCATCCACTCCTGTTTGATTATCAGAAAACCGGTGTTCAGTGGCTTTGGGAGCTGCAACAACAGCAAGTTGGAGGAATCATCGGCGATGAGATGGGACTGGGGAAAACGATCCAAGTGATCGCATTTCTGGCTGGTCTACACTATAGCAAGAAACTCACCAAACCGGCGATCGTTGTCTGTCCGGCCACTGTGATGAAGCAGTGGGTGACTGAGTTTCACACCTGGTGGCCTGCTTTCCGGGTATCAATCCTCCATACATCGGGGAGTGGGATGGTCAATATTCGAAATGAAAGCAGAAGAGAAGATGCGCTGTTATCACAAACATGGGACTCCCGCGCTAGCTCCAGTGGCCTCAAGGCAGGGAGGAGAGTGGTCAAACGTGTGGTGGAAGAGGGCCATGTTCTAGTCACCACCTACTCTGGGCTACTGAGTTATGCGTCTCTGCTGATTCCGGTGGAATGGGGATGTGCCATCCTGGATGAGGGCCACAAGATCCGGAATCCGAACACTGCCATCACCATCCATGCCAAAGAACTACGCACCCCTCATCGCATCATCCTTTCTGGGACTCCCATGCAGAACAACCTCACGGAGCTGTGGTCATTGTTCGATTTTGTGTTCCCTATGCGCCTGGGGACGTTGGTGAACTTTCGCAACCAATTTGAATTTCCCATCCGCCAGGGTGGATATGCCAATGCGTCGAATCTGCAGGTACAAACGGCTGCGAAGTGTGCCGAAACGCTTAAAGACGCGATCAGTCCCTATCTTCTCCAACGATTCAAAATTGACGTGGCGGCCGACCTCCCCAAGAAGAGTGAACAGGTCCTCTTTTGTAGACTGACCAAACTGCAAAGACAGTCGTACAAGGCATTTCTTGCATCCGAAGAGATGCAATCCATTCTTCGCGGCCGGAGACAGGCCCTATACGGCATTGACATCCTTCGCAAGATCTGCAACCATCCAGATCTACAGAGTCATAAGTTCTCCGCCCATAAAGCCGCCTATGGAGGAGCAGAAAAGTCGGGGAAAATGCAGGTTGTCAAGTCACTCTTGGAGCTGTGGAGAGACACGGGTCACAAGACTCTCCTCTTCGCACAACATCGCATCATGCTGGACATCCTCGAAAAGTTCGTCAACTCACTTTCCGGAATCAAATATCGCCGCATGGACGGAACAACACCCATTGCCCAACGACAGTCCATGGTTGATGAATTCAACAAGGACCCAAGTTTGCACCTTTTCCTCTTAACCACGAAAGTAGGAGGGCTGGGTGTAAACCTCACGGGAGCTGATCGTGTCATCATCTACGATCCGGACTGGAACCCGTCGACTGACATGCAGGCGCGAGAGCGGGCTTGGCGACTCGGACAGAAGCGCGAGGTGACCATCTACCGACTGATGACCGCCGGAACAATCGAAGAGAAGATATACCATCGACAGGTCTTCAAGCAATTCCTTACAAATAAGATCCTGAGAGACCCGAAACAGCGTCAGACGTTTCAGATGAGCGATCTGCACGACCTCTTCTCCCTTGGCGATGACGAGCATGGTCCGACAGAAACAAGTAAAATCTTCAACAACGCCGACATCACCTACAATGAAGGTGACAAAGGCACAACTCGGCAACCTAGATTCAGTACGAACATAGGCGCATCTGCGAAGGACAATCGCGAAGGGCATCAAGACATCCGCAGGGTAGAAGGCGTCGCTGCCGTCGAGAACTTCGAACAGGATGAACAAGAGCCCGGTGATCAAGAACAAGACGCCGCTCCGGCATCCAACTCAGAAGCGCGCATTATGCAAGGCATCTTTGCCCGCTCCGGAGTCCATTCAGCGCTGGAACACGATCAGATCGTCAACGGGAAACGGGTCATTCGCGCCGATCCGAAGATCATCGAAGCTGAAGCGAAGCGCGTCGCCGCGGAGGCCGCAGAAGAACTTCGACGCGCGGGAGAGGCTGCTCGAAATGTTCCCATCGGCACTCCCACTTGGACCGGCCAATTTGGAGTTGCTGGACGACCCGACGAGCCACCTATCCGCTCCCCCTTCGGCGGGACAAGTAGCTCCGCGAGACGCGCCGGAGCCGGACCCTCGTCCGCCAGCATTTTGGCCAACCTCTCGGCGCGAAACCCCGTGTCCCGCAGTGCTAGTAATAGCCCTGCTCCAGGAAGAAGCTCCAGCGGGGTGGACTTTATTACGATGATTCGGGACTTTATCACTGCTCAAGGCGGAGCGGTCTACACACAGATGCTGATCGATCACTTCAACCGTTACTGCACTACTCCGCAACGGTCGGCGGAGTTTAAGGAGATGCTGAAGACAATTGCAGTGTTGGAGAAAGGGGGTCGAAATGGACGGGGGAAGTGGTCGTTGAAGCCGGAATACAGCAACAGGAGTAGGTAGGGCTCCTCTTGCATTTCATGATGAACGTTTATTGGGCCGGATTGGTTTTCAAATGCTGGTAATCGATATGACGGCGCAACGGGGTCTATATGGCAACCTCAACCATGGCTAGGGATACCCACGCGTCGGATTGGAGTTTAGTTGTCTTGTACATTTTGTATACTATATGGACATATGAACTATATGAAGGCTGTCATCCTGAGTAGAGGAGGTGCAGTAAACTATAACGGAGTTGTCTGTCAATGGGCTGATTGCCACTGCAAAGATATCACCCGATATCCTTACAGATGTGGAAGACATAAGCCTGCTATCCTCCAGTCTCTGCAGACCAATCTCCCTCGAAACATCTTCGGCGTTCGGCCTTTTCCCGGATCAGACAACGTGATTCTCAGGATAGAGTGTCCACCATATACCCGGAGTACAGAAGATTCTGCGAACACTTCTACTTCCAGAACTCCGGCCACCACTCTTCGGCGCGGCCGACCGTCCTGAGGGAACCACCAGGTCGCCAGGCTGCTTTCCACGGTTCACAAGACCAAATGGAGGAATAGGCAGCGAACGGACCGAGATGGTTCGGTGGAGATATTCGGCCCTCTGACAATGCTCTACAATAAGCTTTGCAACGGGCGGATCAGCCAGACCATTGTCCAGTGTATCACTGGTTGGGGCCGCAAGGGAGAGAGGAATGTTAGGTTTGTGACTTATGGGCCTGCTCGCCTCCTTGCCACCGGGATTTCGATTCCATGCATCGCACCGGGGGTTTTAAAAGCATCAGCCTCTCGTTCTCCATTGTTGTGACATCCTAGAGTTCTTACTATATCGCACACTTGTTTGGGTTATCTCGTTTTTTTTACCACTTCCTTCGTTCTGATATTGTCCCTCGTCCATCATGAAGTTTCTTTCTTCCCTCGCTTTGCTGTTCTCTGTCGTTGCCGCCAACCCGGTCAGACGCGCCGACCAGCCTCAGAAGTTCTACCTGAAGACGGCCGGCGCCTCGCACCCTGAACATAACAATCTCTATGTGTACGGCTACCACACCGCTGCAGCACGGAACGATGCCGTCCTTACACCAGACATCAACACGGCCAACCCGGCCTTCTTCAACGGATCGAACGTCCAGTTCGCCATGGACACCCCGTTCCCATGGGGGCTGGTCATGCATCTATCAAACAACTATGCCGGTAAGATATCCTCATCCCCATCCAATGTAATCCGACACGGAGGCATTAACGGGTCCTGCAGCCTGGGAACCCGTCATGATTAACGTGGGCTACGGAGAAAACGACTTCTCCATGGAGAACGGACAACTCCAGTGGTCGAAGCCCGAGGGCTTTGGCGGGTGGTTGGGTGAGTAACCCCATGCCGAGAAGTCAAGTATGTTGCCACTAACGAGGGATGATAGTCTGCGATTGGTACCACAACGAACCGCAGTTGTTCTACTTGATAAGTTTCCGGAAGCACAACCTCCCCGCGGAGTGCAGCGAGATCCAGCTGTTGTTGGACTATGTTTCCTGAAGGGGGGAAGGTTGCCACCGCCACGGAGGGTTCTGGTTCATGACGTTAAGGACTGATGGTTCCATTGGGAAGAAATATGGGTCGAGGGACTATGGGGTTTCTTAGGGACGCTCGCTCACTGGATGAGGTGGTGTACCTTGTTTTATACATATTTATAATGAGAGATGAGATGATCCATGTGCGATACTTATAATATACATGTCTGAAAGGCCATAATGGAAGCCGTATATATGCATAATGTGCATAATTTGCATTGGGGATAGCTGTATCGAATAGATGACTAAGAATCCACTATCAGTCTCAGCATTTTTAGATCCAATAATTGCCAATAATCCCGTCGCGTTGTTTGTTTGCCTCAGGGAGACGTTATGGTTTTACTCGGGCAAGAACCAAAGATGAAACATCGTCAAAGATAGATATCAATACAAAATTGAGTGACTATATTCAATATCACACTTATCGAGTAGAGTATAAGTACAGAATCAAATGTCTTGTCTGATGATCAAGTTATAAATAGTGTGTCTCACTAGAGCGCCCGATCGGGCTAGACCCTGCGCATCCCGCCTTCTGCGCTTTTCTTCCTCCCATCGGCCTCATTTCGCTCTTCTCTTCTCTTCTCTTCTCTCGTCCTCCATTCCATCTTTCAATCCATTCATCCCGGGTGCTGTCCGTCGTGCGGTATTTCCATCTTATACACCCCCCAGCGACGCCCCGTTACGTGGTTGCCCTGTCACTCGCTTTGTTTACTCCCAGTTTCGCTCGCTCAGGGTCCGCTTGACCCCCAAGACGATCTGCAACCTGTCAGTCCCACCGTCGGGCTTCGACTTCATCGTACACCATCTTTGTGAGCCTTTGCATATCCTGTGACTAGGATCAGAGATCTTTTCGAGGAACTCTACGATCTCATTACCGCATCCGTCACCGGGATATCGAGTGTCGGGCTGTCAACAACGGACCTTATCACAGCCGATAAACCCCTTGTTTATTCGCATCTGCGACAACCTCCACCATGCGTTCCAACACATTCGTCTCAATCTTGTGTTTCCTGTTCCTGCTGAGAACTGTCTCAGCCTGGCCATGGGGCACGGACAGAGTCCACGGTGGAATCGTCGAGAGAGCCGGTTAGTTCCCCTTTTGATTGAAGGAAACTAGACATCAACTATCAAACCTCAGCTGACTCAATCAGATACTACCGCTGCTGATAGCGCGACTACCGGTGCCTCTCCAACGACGGGTCAGACCGCCGCGAAAACCGACTCCGCGACCGACACCCAAAGCGCTAAGACGGGCAAGGAGACCGCCACGAAGACCGGTGCTGCTACCGGCAAAGCGTCCCACACCGGAAATTCTACCACCTCGATCTCTGTTGACCCTCGCATGCCTGCAGGTGGTATCTCCATGATCACACCCACCAACGGCGCCACGACCTACTTCAAAGTCGGCGAGTTTGTGACCTTTGCCTGGAACTACACCTCCCTCTCCGTGACTCCCTCCGCCGTCAATGTTGTCGCATCTTGCAGCTTGAACAGTGCCACATACACCATCTCCAGCAATATGAGTGTGCAGGAGACCGGAAAGGTTGTGTGGGATACCGCCAAATACCAGGCCAATGCGACTGTGCCTCTTTTGACCGCCACCTACACTCTGTTCGTCTACGACGTGGATGGCAAGCCGGGCGACACTGCGGAAGCCGGACACCTGGGCTCGCAGATCGGGTACAATTTCGGAATGTACCTCCCGCAGTCTTACACTCCTCTCAATCGTGAGTTTCCATGACAAACAGAGCTAGTTGAGTACCGTAACTAACTTATGAAGACTACTACTGCGCTACCTGCAACAGCGCGTTCTCCGAATCCGAACGACAGGCCCTCAAGTTTGCTGTCGGCATGGCCGCCATTACCATCGCTTCGTTCACCTGGTTCGTGGGTGGAACGGGCGTTTTCTCCACGTAACGGGAACCGATGACGAGCAAACATTATCTTATGCATTAAAATTGTTGCATTGAGCCAGCGATTTCGTCTCTTTTTGTCATGACAAGCGATCGATCGCAGGGTGGGACGGCGTTATGGTTGATTGTTGTATTTTGGGGGCTATTAGTATCTCATTGGTCTTTTCTTGTGAAGTATAATCTCAGCTGTGTTTGCTTGTGTCCATATGTGGGAAGGCATAGATAGGTGTTAATATAATGAACTGTCATGAAAGAAGCGCATATGCATGTATCAGTCATGTTCTCCTGCTTTATTAGGGCTCGGTAGTGCTTCAGCCAAACGCAACGCCAATTCCATGCAGCCAAACATGCAGGTTTAGCTTACATTGCAGCTACGGTGATTGCAACACAACAACATCATCAAAGAACGCTTCATTCTAGACGATGCAGACGCCTATGAACCATGGCAAAGGGTATAAAACATAGAACCGCACGCCCACCCAAGCGCTTTTTCTAAACTTCAAACTACCATACACCTCCCAACCCACACAACCACCCAAGATGTCTCCCCGACTAGCCTGGATCTGGCCCAAAGACCCGCGCCCAGGAAACCCCTCCCACTGGCCGTGCATCTGGCGTCTCCGCGACGTCCTCACCAACCGCGGACCAGACATCTACATCGACAAGATCCACACGGGCAAAGACCGCAAAGTAAACTGGTCGCGGTGGCCCGACGCCCACCCCGTCAACAACGAGGAACAATGCGCCTGCTGCTGCGACTGCAAGCGGCGCGAGAAAGCCAAAGAGAAAGCGAGAACGGCCGACGACGCTCTGTTCCTGTCTGCGAGACGCCACTCCGCCGAGCGATACGATTTTCGGACCAGGAAGTACGTCGTGCCGGACCGCGGGACGTGGAGCCGTGTCGAGTACTGCGATGGTGAACATGGGCGAACGCGGGGCGAGAAGCATTGTATCCCTGTGCGGTACTGGGATCGCGATGGGATGGAGTATCCCGCGTGCTACTGGCATGATGTGGCGTATGGGGATGGCTGTCGGAGATAGAGAATGCTGTAGGTCATACGCAGATGGGATGGAGCGCTTCCCATGCTGGCGGCTGGCCTTCTGCCTGCGCGGGCGTCTGTCGACGGATGGTAGGGAGGTTCGCGGCGTTGTCGGTCATTCGGCTGCATTTCACGCAGGGCGTTTGCTTGATGTCGGAGTAGGCGGAGATCATATTCTAATGCATTGTTAGCCATGTCCAACCATCCACTGCAAGTAGAAACCCGTAAACCCACCAGGAGATAAACCAGATCCCACTGTCTCCCCCGCGCATTAAAACACTCCACCACTGCCGTCTCTGCCCGACTCACCGGCTGCCCAGGCACCGGCCGCGCGGACACCCTCCACTCCGGCACACCAGCACCCCCGTCCACCGACGCCCCCGCGCCGTCCGCATACACGCGGAACCGCATCCCAGCCTTCCCCAGCACGACCGTCATCTCATCCTCCTTCTTGCTCGGAATCACCCGTACCGAACCCCCATTCCGCGTCACAAACCCCTCCACCACACCACGCCACCCACCCTCCGCTGCCTGGATGCGCGCGCGCTCCGCGTCCTCCTCCGCGTGCCGCTCCCGCTCCATCTTCTCCGTCTCCCGCGCTGCCAACTCCGCTCGCAACGCTTCATAGTCGCGGTCCCACACGCCTGTCGGTTGCAGCAGCTGCCCGCCGTTGGCGTCGATCTGCGCCCCGAGCCGCTCCCACATCGTGCGCATGTCCGCGCTCCGCCACAGCCCCTGGAACTCGTTCACCTCCGCCACGGCGCTGCTCATCGCCGCCGCCAGTTGCTGGTATAGCGCCGCCGGCGACTTGGGCGGGGCGCGGCCGCCCGCTGCGCTGGGGTTAACGATGGGGACGAGCGGGTCCAGCACGCGGTCTGGGAGGAGGGTGCGGAGTTGGTGGATCTGGCTCGTTAGAGTTGCTTGTACTTGGGCGGTGGAAGGGGACTCACCATCGACTCGAGCTTTTGGAGCTTGGCCAGCGACGAGACGAGCTGCATCTCCGCGTCGGAGATCTCGCGCGGGACTTCGACGGGTAGCTCTGGGTCGGGCTTGGTCTGCGCCGAGGGGCCTGCTTTTACCGTCGTGGTGTTGGCTGTATTGGAGGTGCCGGCTGGTGGTGGATTGCTGTTGGTGGTGACGCTGTCCATACTGGTAGTGTTGGCGGTGGTGCTCGCGGCTGGGACTGCGGAGGCCGAGTTATTGTTCGAGGGGTACTCCATTTTCGGCACCACGACTGCTACTTGTGGATACTTGGTTGTATCGACCATGACTGGACTGGGATGTGGTTTATATAAGAGCGGGTTTGGTAGCCGCAGCGCTTTGGAGGTTAGGCGCGTGGCCTGTAACCCGGATGCAAGCTGTTGATATGGGCGTTCAATGGGATTGTATAATCAGGGAACACGAAGAAGTGGGGTTGCTAATAGCGTGTAATAGTGTGAAGTGTGAGAGGTTGAAGAGTTCGTTCACTGGTGTTGTTCTACTTGCGACAATGGATGTTGAGATGCGCGCGAAGAGAGCGTGGTTGGTGATGCATGAAGAGATTAGTCATCAGTACCCATTCAGCCGCTGTGGCTGTTCCTGTGGTATAGGGCAGTGGCTGCAATCACACTTACAACGAATGTACCATCTACCGCAGTTGGGGTTATATTTTGATCTTACTGATTCTTTAGGTAATGGAGAATGGGTAGAATAATGCCAAAATGTTTAGGTATTTGTAATCACTCTATACTCCTGTTTCAAAATCATAAACATCGCAATATATATTCAGCAATTCATAAGACATCTAATCTACCCAGGTATTATCCATCATATCTCATTACGCAGTTCCTGACCGATACAGCCGGATATTGACGCCCGTCTCATGCGACATGGTCAGGTTCGACTGGATCACCGGCCGCAGAAGGGTGGGGTCTGCGTTCTCGAGGGTATCAAAGTGCTGGAGCAGCTTCACCAGCGTGTAGCTCGCCTCGGTGAGGGCATATTGTTCTAAAAACAGATGAGTGAGTTAAATTTCTCTAAGAGTATGGGAAAGAGCTTACGGCCAAGGCAAATGCGCGGCCCACCGTTGAATGGGAGGTAATCCCACCCGCGGCGTCCGTTCTCCTCCCAGCGTTCCGGACGGAACTCGTTCGGGTCCGGTCCGTAAAAGTCGGGCCGTCGGTGCATAGCATAGACGCTGTAGGTGACGGTGGTTCCCTTGGGCACGAACACAGGAGATCTTCCATCGGGGCCGCCGCCCACGGGGAGAGAGGTGTCCTTGGTTGCGGTGCGGAAGTTCAGGGGGACGGGGGGCATGAGACGGAGGGCCTCGTTCAGCACGTAGCGCAGATACGGAATATCCTTCAGCTTAGTATGGGTGATTTCGCTCTTTGGGCTCTGGCTGTCTCCAAATTCATTGATGATTGTCTCGCGAAGGCGGCTCCACACTTTGGGACTGCGCGCGAGGAAGAAGAACGTCGAGCTGAGGAGGCTAGCAGTAGTGTCACGACCGGCGAGGAGGATGTTGAGCATGTTGTCCCGGAGCACCTTAGGGTCGTCGTTATCCGCAGCCAAGGCCTCAGCGAAGATGTATCGGCCCGCTTCCTTGCGCTCGGGATGGTTCTTGCTTTCAATCGCGAGACGCACATAGTGGTCGACAACTTCGTGGACGCGGGCGGTGGCGTCCTTGAACTCCTTCGGGTTGACCATCCAGTAGAAGTTCATCGCTCTCGAACGAGAGGCCAGATAGTCCTGCGCGGTGTTGAATGCCTCGGCGAATCCCTGGGCTCCACCGACGGCGGATTTCTCCAGTACGCCGCTGCCCATGGAGTTGACGGACTCTCCAAAGAGGAAGTGCGTGGCGGAGTCGATGGTCAAAAGGAAGAAGAGGCGCTGGATGTCGAAGGTCGACCGGTCCTTCGGGACGAGCTCAATCAATCGGGAGACATGGCCGTTCATGAGATCCAAGTCCGCGACCTGAGGTGGAGTTTTGCGTCAGTATGACTGCCCGTGCTTTTGAGGCGGGGTATAGACTGTTCCTACCTGATCGCGAGTGAACTGGGGCCTCAATAGTCCTCGCGAGTGGGACCAGCCTGCGCCGTCCAAAGTGAAGATCCCGTCTCCCAATAACGGGTAGAACTCCCGATGCCGAGTACCCAAGCTAAAGTCGTTGAACTGCGTGGCCAGGATAGCCTTGAGATTCTCCGGGTCGATGGTGGAGATCATGCGCTTGCCCAGCATAACCTGGGAGAAGGTGGTTCCATTGACGCCATACTGGTCAGCGATATACTCAACCCAGCGTTTCTCCTTGACAGCTTTGGCCAGTCGAATGAATGGAGTGATGCCAAAGAGCCCGGTTGCGCCTTCACGGGGGGGAAGACATTGGTGCGCTTTGGCAAACTTGCGCTGTTGGTAGAGCCGTTGGATGTATTGGAGCACAAAGTACGTGAGGTACAGTGCTCCAAATACCAATCCAATGGGAGCCAACATGGAAGGCTAGCAATGTCGACAGCAATTGAGTCACAAAATTAACAAGGGATATCAGATCTGGGGTACCCCGCGCGGTTGATGTGCTCTGTAGATGAATCGGTGAACGTCTGGGGAGACAGTGGTTTCCATGGGGGAGATTTATAAGTTGTGCGACAGATTGATCAACGTAAGGCACTACACCTCGGTAGGACAACGCATGTGAGGTCAAATGGCACTGATGATGTCCCGCGACTCTTCAAGGCTGTTATTGGCAGAGCACGCGGATAGATCGCAAGCATGTCCCAAGGGGGCTAGCGTAGTCCCGGTGGTCGGAGAAGAGATCCACCATCGAGGATGAGGTAAGCGTGGCCTCGCAAGCCTATCGACACTGGGTAAAGCTCCATTCTACTGTCTATCTCGACTGAACTGCTATTTACATCATCACCGTCAATTTGACTCACTCCGCCCCCGTCCTCGTGTTGGATCCCTGGCCTTACTTGAAGCATGCTAACCAATTACGCAAGGCGTTCTCGAAGAGCGAGAGGGCTCCCTGGCTCCTCGGCGGATGGAAGTCGAAACAATGCTCCGAGTTCGTGAGCATCTGACCAAAGATATGGTCCACCTTGGCCTCTCCACACTCCGGGATGTCCTTAGACCAGGTTGAATGTTCAGCATTCAGCGCATCTTGCGACAGGACAGACAACGTCGTCCATGGATCGAACTCTCCTACGGTAAAGAACGTATTCGACGGGCGGATGCTCCAACCCCCAAACTCCGCGTTGGTCGCATCAGCTCGAGGTTGCGAGGGCAGTACGCCCTTCTTCACAGCCTCTGGGAACTGTCGGTTGCAGACTAACTGCTGATACTCGAGCGTCTGGTACTTCGAGAGCAGCGCACGAGGACCAAAATTGTTGCTTTGAAAATATCCCCACTCGGTGCAGTACTGCCAGCTCCAGGCGAGAAGATCAGGGTCAGTCGTTGGCTCCTCAAAATCGCAGGATAGTGGAATCGTCTCATTCTCTTGTTTGCAGTTGGTGTCGAAGTTGTAGTTCACGATGGATAGCAATGGAGGCCACGATGCCCAACGTTCTGCGGCGTCTTTGCCGCTGTCTCGTCGGAAGAGGGACCGTGCGGAATGTGCAATCCGGTTCATCTGGCCGCCAGACTCCATGTGGTTGCAGAAATCCTGCAAGCTACTGTTCGTGGGGCCAGCAACTCCATAACCTTGAAACGAATCATACAAGTGTGCCAGTGCCGCCGTGAACCCTTCATTCGTGTTATTCTCAGCGCCGGAGCCAAAGAACAACTTCTTGACCGCAGCAGCCGTGTCGTCCTGCTCCAGTTGGTCATCGATATATTGATACGCAGCCTGAATACTCTGGATGCAGTTCCCCAGCCCGTTGGCCTCCATACCGCGGTAAACATTGTTGAAGTAGATGCTCATATCCACCCGTGCCTCTACCGGAGCAGAAGAGGCATACGCGGCGTAGATCGTCTCAGGGTATTCATTGCGGGTCAGCGCCGTGCGAATCCCGGCGTATGAGCCGCCAACCATGATCCACGGCGTGCTTTGGGGTCTCAGGTCCACGTCAGGATGGCTGGACCGGAAAAAGTTCTTTGCAAAATACGGAATGTCCTCCAACGCTTGCCTTGTGGTCAAATATTGCATATGCTCTGGTGGTGTGCTCAAGCTGACTGGGAATGGACGGGACTCGCCATAGTACCTGTTTCAGGTCAGAATATGTGCCTCAAACTGTCGCGACTTGAGACGCACCGGTGCTCCCATAAAATCCCCATCCCGTTGAAGTCCTTGAGCATTTGCCAGAAGAAAGATTGATTCGAAGTGAGATGCGACTTGTACACCTCCGCGTTCGACTCTCCACCGTCAAAGATGAAGATCGGGCTTCCAGGGACGTAGAATTCCTCGGTCACCCAGAACCGGTTCTGGTAAGTGCCAACCGAGGGGTCATTATGGTCAACTGGAATCTGCGAGATGGTTAGATACATCAAGCTGAGGGAATGGCTGTCCGTACGCTGACCAACTCGGGGTTAGGCCCCGTCTTGTCGTTTGATGGATGGGAGAGCAAATTGTGAAAGTTCTCTGTATCGCTAAGAATCAATTGAGGGTCTACTCCACACTCAGCTGCCCATCGCAGGTCTCGCAAATAGCGAGAGCCCTGCATACTCACCCCCGCTGCTGAGCAGGCGAGGATGGCAAGGGTGGCAGCTGTCCATGGTATATTCTGACGCATTTTGCGTGTGGTGACCGAGAAGACGAAATAACCAGCCAGCTCGTTTCCGTTGGCATGCTTTCTATTTATGAACAACAGACGCACAACTGCCAGTGGCCGGAAGCATCGATGATCGCGGATAACAGTACGCACAACACCAATGCAGTCGCCTTTTCAATTTTACAGGCTTGTTACGAAACCGCCTTGCGGGCTGACGTGTAATCACGCCGCGACCAAGATACATCGAGTCCGGGAGGAAGGTGCAGACGTGTCGAGTTAATGCGAAAGCGTAACCAGTGCGACCACGTATCGGTATCGGCCCCGGAGCATCGAAACCGTACAGGCCTTATCTCGGACAGACGGTGCACGCCCCATCTTCATGACTGCAGGGGATCCATGGGTCTTCGATGCAGTGTCGATCTTCCTGGGTGGAATGTTGACAAAGTACCGCATTAGGGAATCGAGAATGCATCCCAGCCCCCTTCGAGAATTCATATCCGAAAACACCAATTGTATGAATCAGTCATCTTTCTCATTGGAAGAAAATGATGTGAGATTTTTCTAGAACGTGCCCAAAGGTGGTACTATTGGGTTTACTAGTACTGGGTTGCATAACACACCAAAATGATCGACGTAGAGGTTCCGTTCTCTTGGATTTGGATTTCTCAAGCCCCTGACGATCCAGGAATCCAATTGAACGAAGGGGAGCTCTCACAGTGAGCAACCATTCGCTTTGATGTTTGGGGATGTCTTGGATATGCGTGTCGCATGTCGTCACGAAATATGAGGATCACGCCACGAGTTCTCGTATTTGGGAATCTATGATCTGGACCCGTTCCTTGCGGGCCCCTCGATATTAGGAGCAAGGACACACTACGCAGGGAATTGTGCAGGCAGGCATCGCTCCGTAGTGCGTGGCTGATGCACAGCGAGTGATGTGCGCATAGGGTGCTTCAGTGACTAAAGCTCCCACAGGGATGGCGACTATCTGAGCTGCTCGATTGGGAATACTGTCTGCAGGCGAAAACTTGGATTGTGCCTGAGAGCGCAACTACCGACGTCTTGACTGCCAGACACAACACAGGACTATGCTGCAAATGGAAAGGCCCTTTCTCGTAAAGGCAGCGCGTCCTACGCCAAGTAGGCTCCCGTTGCCCGAGAAATGCCCGATCGATAATAGTCTGATATTCTGGAGTGATTCTCCTTTCTCTCGGCCACCAACAACTGGCGGACTGCTTAAGGTCTCTTGCATGCTAATCCCACATGAAGAGCGCCGCAAACCCCGCAATCTTGGCATTATCACCCCTGATGACAAGCCACGGGTTTGTTTTCCCCGTGTAACTCGTGAAATGCCGGTGGCGGCAAATCGATTCTGTGATGAGCCTTGAATAGTCCAGATGGTCTGTGGAGGTCCGTGCGTGAGGTACGTTAGAACGACATATGCCCTGAGAGCAACTACGGAGCAGAGCGCCCCTGATCGAAACTGGAGAAACTCCGGCAGTGGACCACAAATTGTCCGTCCATCCTTGACCTCTGAAGAGCTTGTGCCGTCGAAGTCCCTGCAACTTATATTGCTCTGGGGCGTGTGATCGACAGAAGGCTCGGCTTTCGCGACAAAGACAGCCGAATCGAGTTCATTCGTGGCACGGCGTTGTGTTCATGGTACCAACTCTGAATCCATTTATGCGGAACTGGCGATGCTAATACTTCTAAAGGAAACCACCAACATACCCGCCACAAGTTTGGCGGGTCTGGCAGCGCGGCTGAAACAACCATATGGAGCTGGTGGATTGCAGGAGCATTGGGCTCAAACAGTGGGCTCTTGGCTCGCCACAGGAACCCCGAAAACCAGTCTAACTAGGTAGTCTTCTCCGCACAACCTGGCGCGAAGACGGATTGGGAACGGCTGCAACAGGAGTCACAGCCGAGTCGTGACTAGCGTTGGTCTTCGCGTCCGTTGTTACGGAGCACTCGCCATGCGCCCGCAGTTTATATTTGGCTGCTTCGTCGAGCCCTGAGATTGGTGGAACGGGGCTCGTCCAGGAGGTCAAGATTGAACGGGGGTTGTGGATGATGGAATTAGAACAGTGGCCGAGAGGCTTGTTTCACATTAGGCTGAAGAATCCATCCTCCTTAGTGTATTGGGATACTTATAAACGACCGCCATGGCGGATTTCGACGTCCCGGAGGATACTTCACAGCACTGCGCAACAACAACATGTTGTCCAAGACACTGTTTTTCTCGTCGCTTCCTCTGTGGGCAAAGGTTGCATCTGCTGCCTTTGGCCTCACAACCACCGACTCTGCTTACACTATTGATGCTGGCTCCCCGAACCCACTGAAGTTTACGGTGAGTCGCAGTAGTTGCGACATCACCTCCATCAACTACTATGGTTCGGAGCTGCAGTATCAGAGCAAGGGAAGTCACATCGGATCTGGTCTGGGGTCTGCTTCCGTGTCTGCTGTACAGAATGGTGAATTCTCCTTGCAGATTTTGTGTATTCTTACTGATGAGTGTAGGCGACTATATCAAGGTGACCTGCGATACCGACACATTGACGCAATATTTTGTCGTCCACAATGGTGACCCCATTATCCACATGGCGACCTACATTACCGCAGGTACGTTTGATGAGTTATCAGTGAAACTGCCTCTGACTCCCTTAGAACCCTCTATCGGCGAACTGCGGTTCATCGCTCGTCTCAACTCCAATCTCCTCCCCAACGAGGAGCCCTTCGGAGACGTGTCCACCACAGCAGGTGGCTCGGCAATCGAGGGTTCGGATGTGGTATGTGCCCCGTAGCAAGTAAGATTCAGTACAACTAACAAGCTCAGTTCCTCGTCAATGGCCAGACTCGCAGCAAGTTCTACTCGAGCCAACGGTTCATCGACGATCAGAGACACTGTGAGTAGCCACCCCTGGTTGCACACTTTAGATCTAACAGGTCCAGGCATCTCGGGCAGTGCTCACCGCGTGTGCATGATCCTGAACCAGTACGAGTCTTCCTCCGGCGGACCTTTCCACCGGTCAGTATCTCCATTCCATATTCAAGACAGCGGGACTAACCCTCCACAGCGACATCAACAGCAATAACGGTGGCGACTACAACTCTCTCTACTGGTACATGGTACGTGATGCAGCACAGGCCCCAATCATCCAGCTCTAACAACTTCCAGAACTCCGGCCACGTGCAGACTGAATCGTACCGCATGGGTCTCCACGGCCCGTACTCGATGTACTTCAGCCGCAGCGGAACCCCAAGCACCAGCATCGATACCTCCTTCTTCGCCAACCTCAACATTAAGGGCTACGTCGCCGCCAGCGGCCGCGGCACCGTGACCGGAAAGGCGTCGGGCGCAGACTCCAACTTCAAATGGGTGGTGCACTGGTACTCACCCCTTCCCACACGACCACTGCTGTAGCATCTAACAAGTAACACCAGGTACAACAACGCCGCTCAATACTGGACCTACACCGCCTCCGATGGCAGCTTCACCTCGCCCGCCATGAAGCCCGGCACCTACACGATGGCCTACTACCAGGGTGAGTACCGCGTCGCCGAGACCAGCGTGACGGTGAGCGCCGGGTCTTCCACAACAAAGAACATCTCCGGCTCCGTCAAGACGGGGACCACAATCTTCAAGATTGGCGACTGGGATGGACAGTAAGCCGCCTATCACTTCACATCCCGACTATAACCAACTGACTAACCTGTTCAGACCAACCGGCTTCCTCAACGCTGACAAGCAGCTCCGCATGCACCCGTTCGACTCGCGCATGTCCAGCTGGGGTCCCGTCACTTACACCGTCGGCAGCTCGTCCGTCGGGTCTTTCCCGATGGCACTGTTCAAGGACGTGAATAGCCCGGTCACAATCAAGTTCACCGCCACGTCTGCGCAGACGGGTGCGGCGACGTTGCGCATCGGCACCACGCTTTCGTTCGCTGGCGGACGGCCACAGGCTACGGTAATTTGGCTGCTCCCATGGTGGTTGGTAAACGACGGAGCTGACGATGACGTCTAGATCAATAGCTATACCGGGGCCGCGCCTTCGGCACCTACGAACCTCAACTCCCGTGGCGTGACTCGTGGTGCGTACCGCGGTCTGGGCGAAGTGTACGATGTGTCTATTCCTGCGGGAACGATCGTCGCTGGGACTAACACGGTAAGAATTGCGGTGCCATAACTGGGATGGGACGAAGCTAATGAGGACGGGACAGATTACCATCAATGTCATCTCCGGTAGCTCCGGCGACGACTTCCTGAGCCCGAATTTTGTAAGTGCCTACCTATTTTTGATGTTGATGCGATGCTAACCAGTTAGATCTTTGACTGCATTGAGCTCTTCCAGTGAGGTGGAAATAGGTCTAGGTAAAGTAGTTTATACAGGTATCATATGAATATAAACATCTCCCTCCACAATACAATTTACAACCCGTAAGGATACATCACCTACCGGCGGTATCTCCAGGCAACGACGGCCCCAACACCAACGAGGCCCAACCCCAGCACCCACCGCAACAACCGTCCCCCTGACTCACCACCAACATCGCCACGACTATGCACCAGCCGCCCATTCACCCACACGCCCTTGACGTTTCGATCATCCCCGTTCCATGCCCACTTGTGCACCTTTTCCTCCCACGACTCCGATCCAAACACATCCACGGGACTGTCTTCGCCGCTGGTTTTCTTCCCCACTGCAGGGCCCAGCCGCACCAGCTGCGCATCAAACGACATACCCTCGTCAAAGCCGCCCACCTGGTCCGCCGCATCGACCACCGCCGCACCACCGCGGGTAGCCAGATATAACGCCTCCTCGACGCTGAGCACTACGCGTCTCCCATCCTCCTCGTCCTCACCCGTCGCAAACCGCACCAGCCGCGAGACCAGACACGCCTGGCGCACCGCCTCTAACACACTCGCACTATACCCGCCTGACACGTCCGTGCCCAAGCCAACTGTGATTCCGGCATCGAGAATACGCCGCACAGGACACAGACCCGACCCCAGCGCCGAGTTACTCGCAGGACAGTGCGAGATTTTCGCTCCACGCGCGGAGATCAGCTCCCTCTCCTTGGGGGTCAGATGCACACCATGCGCGAGGATCGTCCGCGGAGTCAGCAGCCCAAATGCATCATAAACATCGGCGTAGCTGTCCTGCTGCGGGAAGAACAGGTGCACAGCGTCGATCTCGGCAGTGTTCTCGGAGATATGAGTCTGGATGTGCAGCGGGGCACCATCGTCGGATGCGTGGCGGGCGGCCTGGTCTGCGATGCCGCGCATGGCGGCGGGGGAGCAGGACAATGCGAAGCGGGGGGTGAGGATGGGCTTGACGAGAGCGCCGGACGGGTCGATGGCGCGGATGTGGGCGATGACAGCTTCGTTGTCGGACAGGGAGGACTCGGGAGAGGCGTCACGGTAGAAGTCTGGGCAGGTGGTGGGATTATCCATGCAGACGCGGCCGATGAGGGCTTTTTGGCCGCGCCGGAGGCAGAGGCTTGCGAGGAGCTGAGTGGCGGGGACGTGAATGGTTGCGTAGTAGGCGGCGTACGTGGTGCCGTGGGACAGGGTGCGGGTGATGGTTTGGTTGTAGACGCGGAAGGCGGTTGGTGGGGGTAAGGATGGCATGGAGGTGCTCCCGAAGGAGGACTCCATGGGGAAGGTGTAGCGTTCTAGCCAGTCGAGGAGGGTGGAGGAGCCGAAGAGGCCTGAGTTGGGGTACTGCGGGGCGTGGATATGAGTGTCTGAAGTGTAAGTTTGTTTAGTCTATGAGTAGGACAATGGTGAACCGGGGTTGGGGTACCGATGAAGCCCGGGAAGAAGAACTCGTTCTGGGAGGACTGTGCGCGGATGATGTGGACTTTGGCTACCCAGCCCTTGCGGCGGAGGAGAGCGTGAAGGTCACTGTCATTCGCGACAGCCCAATCTGCGCCTTGTATGGTACCGTCGGCAGATACCCAGAGGGCACCGTGGCGGATGGAGAGGACATGTTTGTGTCCGGATTTCGTGCGGGGAAGGTCGATGAAGGTCCCGTAGAAGACGGCGTGTGGCGGTGACATGATGACGCTGAACTGCGATGTAGAGGACAACGAAGAGGAGTCTAGATCAATGCTTTAGATTCAAAGACTGAGAATGCATCCAATGTACAGGCCCTGAGTGTTGTTAGCATGGACAGGATGAGATGTCTCTGGATCAACGGGACAGATCCATGGCGTACCTGGATCATTCTGGGAAGGAACGATACACGTGTTATGAGGTCCACTATAACCGGATAAGTAGGCACGACTGAGACAAAACAGCAACAGGCCGAATCCCTCAAAATCTCATGCGAAGGTCGCTCGCGAAGACAATCTGACTTTATGGTGAGGAGAAGGACAGCGTTGCAGTCGGACAGCGGCCATCTCCGACACCTGATTAAGTTTGGCGCGATAAGCTGATAAGATAAGCTCCGCATGAGGCCCTTGTCATAGTACGTACTATTTTGCCCCTTCTCACCGCCAGACCTCTGTTGTGAGTTTTACCACCATCCCACCTCTCGTTGAGATTAGAAGTTGTTAGCTAACTTCCTTAGCCACCCTCTTCCGCCGTATTAATACGTGATTGCCGTCGACAGATGCCTTTAAACGGAGACTAGTCCCCTTGCACTAGTTCGTCGGCAATTGTTCACAGGTTATCTGCTTTTGGGCTTTCAGCGAGGCGATGCGGCCTCCCTGACCACTTGCTCCAGATATTGATATACACGTGGTTAATTGACCACATTTATACCGCGTCCATTATCAGTCAGCCTTTACATTTCTGCCAAGCTTCGCCCGACAATAATGGAACCTGTATGTAGCCGGTTAATGCCTGTATTACAATCAATACTCATCTGTCCTAGACAAAGCAAGCAGCATTCAACTGGAATAGCTGTCCAGCAGACATATTGTATCTGGTATTCAAGTTGCTGTCACCTGCTGAACACCATGCACTTTGCCTTGTGAATCAGAAATTCCGGGCAATTGCTGAGCTGTTACTTTACTCGAAGATTCAGTTCACCTGGGAAAAAAAAGCTGCATTTCTCTGGTCTTGAGGCCCCTCCGCCCATCACCCAGCTTTTACGGACTCTCCTTTCCAACCCTCAGCTGGCGGCTTACGTCAAAAGCCTTCGCTTAGACGGCTTTGCCTGGGCCGCGGCGGCAGCTCGATTCAAGCATCTTCAGATTCATATCCCCAAGGATCAGCTGGACCAACCGATCGCGTCCATCCAACGGTCTGCAGTCCCAGACAGAGACTGGTGGAGTCGGTAGAGGTTACTTACCAAGAATGTACTTGTGGATTGAAGGATTATTATGATTTCATGAAGCCTTCGCAGAATGGCCTTGGACATTTGCCTAATGCATAAATGTTCTTTGAACTCTTGACATACGGGCAGCTCCATACTCTGTTCCTATATAAAGCACAGTGAAAGATCTACAAGGCATATAACTAGCTACGACCTGCTCAGGGAAGCCTAGATAAGATATCGATGATAATCTTTATTCGTAAAAATCATGCCAAACGCCATCTATCATGACTATGTTGAATCTGGACAATGCATCCAATCAAAGTGTTGAAAATATACACATCAACCATTAAGAATCACATGGGTATCATATCTACTCGCTATCCTCCACCGGTCCGCACGTGCAGAAGAGGTTCTGGTCACCAAAGGCTACAATCTGTTAGCAAAATCCATTATACAATATCATAGGGGAAGACAGTACTCACCATCATCAACCCGGGTCACCGACGGCCAGAACTTCTTCTCCAGCAGCCAAGGCTGCGGGTACGCCGCCTGCTCACGAGTGTACGGACGGTTCCACTCGGTCGAGAGGAGATCACGCTGGGTGTGGGGCGCCATCTTGAGCACGTTGCCCTCGCGGGGCTGCGCGCCGCTCTCGACCTCGGCGATCTCCTGACGAATGGAGATGAGGGCGTCGCAGAAGCGATCGAGCTCGGCCTTGCTCTCGGATTCGGTGGGCTCGATCATCAGGGTGTTGGACACGGGCCAGGACATGGTCGGGGCGTGGAAGCCGTAGTCCTGGAGACGCTTGGCGATGTCGATAGCCTCCACACCACAGGTGTCCTTGAACTTGCGCACGTCCAGAATGAACTCGTGGGCGCAGCGGCCGTTCTCGTTGGTGTACAGGATCGGGTAGTGCTCCTTCAGACGGGAGAGAATGTAGTTGGCATTCAGGAGGGTGATCTTTGTGGCATGGGTCAGACCCTTGGAGCCCATCATGTTGATGTAGTTGAAGGTGATCGGGAGGATGCTCGCGCTACCCCAGGGGGCGGCACTGATGGGGGGAGAGGAGCTCTCAGACCGCTTGGACTGGAGGTACTCGCTCTCCGGGTGGGAGGGAAGGTAGGGACGGAGATGCTCAGCGACACCAATGGGGCCCACACCGGGGCCACCACCGCCGTGGGGGATACAGAAGGTCTTGTGCAGGTTCAAGTGGCAGACGTCGGCACCGATTTCACCTGGGGAGCACAGTCCAATCTGAGCGTTCATGTTGGCGCCATCCATGTACACCTGGCCACCGTACTGGTGGACGATGTTGCAGGCCTCCTTGATGCCGGGTTCGTACACACCGAAGGTGCTAGGGTAGGTGATCATGACAGCAGCCAAGTCATCCTTGTGCTTCTCGCACTTGGCCTTCAGATCCGCAAGATCGAGATTACCGGTCTTGGTGTCGCACTTGATGGTGACCACGCGCATACCGGCCATGGCGGCACTGGCAGGGTTGGTACCGTGAGCAGACACGGGGATCAGGCAGACGTTGCGCTTGGCACCTCCGTGGGCCTCCTGGTACTTCTTGATGACGCGGAGACCGGCGAACTCACCCTGAGCACCCGAGTTAGGCTGCACAGTCACCTCAGCCATGCCGGTGATGTCAGCGAGCTGCTGCTCCAGGTCGTCGATCATCTGGGTGTAGCCCTTGGCGACGTCCGCGGGGAGGAAGGGGTGCATCTGGGAGAACTCGGGCCACGAGATGGGGATCATCTCCGTGGTGGCGTTGAGCTTCATGGTGCAAGAGCCGAGGGGGATCATGGAGTGGGCAAGAGAGAGATCCTTGGACTCGAGGTGGCGAATATAGCGAAGCATCTCAGTCTCGGAGTGGTGGGTGTTGAAGACGGGGTGGGTCATATAGGGAGAGGTACGCTCCAAGCTGGTGGGGAGGGGAGAAACACCCAGCTCGGCCTCCAGGGTCACCTCGCCCTTGCCAGCGTGAGTGGCAAACACCTGGAGGAGAGACTTGACCTCTTCGCGGCCGACGGTCTCATCGAGAGAGATACCGATCTTGGTGGGGCCCACACGGCGAAGGAAGAACTTCTGCTCGCGAGCGGCGGCGTACAGGGCGTCGGCGTCCTGGCTGTTGGCCAGCTCCACGCAGACAGTGTCAAAGATGGCACCGCCGTCAGCGGAGTTAGTCTTGACCGGAACGTTGTATCCCATGGCGGCCAGCTTGGTCTGGAGGGTGGTGGTCATGGACATGATCCGCTGAGCAATGGCCTTGAGGCCCGTGGGGCCGTGATAGACGGCATACATGGCGGTCATGTTGGCGAGGAGAGCCTGCGCGGTACAAATGTTGCTGGTGGCCTTCTCACGACGGATGTGCTGTTCTCTGGTCTGAAGCGCCAGACGCAGAGCACGGTTGCCCAGACGATCCTTGGACACACCGACCACACGACCAGGGACCTTGCGCTTGTACTTGTCGGCACAGGCGAAGAAGGCGGCGTGGGGTCCACCGTAACCCATAGGAACACCCAGTCTCTGAGCGTTACCGAACGCAATGTCGGCACCAAACTCGCCAGGAGCCTTCAGAAGAGTCAAGGCCAGAAGATCGGTGGCGACGCTGAAAGTACCACCCGCAGTGTGGATGGCATCGCTCAGAGCCTGGAAGTCATAGATACCACCCTCGGTGTCGGGGTACTGGGCTAGAACACCGATCAGGTTGTCACCCTGCTCCTTGACGAGCTTGAAGTCGTCGGCGAGAATGTCTCCGACCACCAGGTTGATGCCGAAGCCCTCGGCACGGGAACGCATGACGGCCAAGGTCTGGGGGTGGCAGAGATGGGACACCACATAGGACTTGCTGGCCTTCTTCTGCTTGGACACGGGCATAGTCGCAAACGACATGGTCATGGCCTCGGCGGCGGCGGTGGCCTCATCGAGGACGGAGGCGTTGGCGAAGGGGAGGCCCGTGAGATCGGCGGTCAGGGTCTGGAAGTTCAGGAGCGACTCCAGACGACCCTGACTGATCTCCGGCTGGTACGGAGTGTAGCTGGTGTACCAGGCGGGGTTCTCCAACACGTTCCGGAGAACGACAGGAGGGACAATGGTAGGGTAATAACCCGCACCGATGTAGGTCTTTCCGCTGACATCGATCTGCTTGCGGTAGGTATCCAGAAGCTTGAGCATGTCCGTCTCACCCAGACCACCGTGCACGCTATCGCGATCCAGCTTGGCGGAGCTGTGGGGATCGGACACCTTCAGGTCCTTCTTGGAGAGGATGTCCGCGGGAAGCACCTGCTTGACGAATTCGTCCAACGACGCCACCGGAGGGTCCAGAGTGGCCAACATCTGCTCGGCGGCATCGGGCGAGGGACCAATGTGACGTCTGGGGAAGGTATCGAGGGGCTGGAAGAGGTCGCGGGGGTGAGGGTCACCATGATCGGCCACGGAGCTCGTGTAGACCGGTCGTCGGGCGGTGGTCTGCTGGGCAGTATGCAAGGCCCGGTAGGAGGCGAGGGCCGGGCCAGAAGGAGAGGCTCTCCGCAGAGCAACCGGTGCGGGGGTTGCGCGCAGTCTGGAGCGAAGAGCCAGCTGGCGAGTGCCCCTCAGGGCGCACCAGGACGCAGCCATGGCGAATCTGGAGAGCGTGGGGTAGGATCCAATTGGAGGTATAGAGGAAGGAGGAGAGAGAGAGTATCCAATGGTCCACCACTCAACACATGAGACAGAAAGAGCGAAGGAGAGAAATGAAAGACTCAATGAACACAGTGAGATGAAGAAAAAGAAAAAGAAGAACGAGGCAAGAAATAAGAAGTGCCAGAAGAAAAGCCGGAGTTGCGTGTTGGAGATACCGCGGGCGGTCGGGAAACTCCCCGATAACAATCGCCACCGGGCCAATCACCACGCTGCGCCCGCCTCCGGACCGCCCCGCAGACGCGCCAGAACGCGGCAAGGCGCCCGCCGCCCGCTGATAACGCTATTTTTCCGCGGGAAACTATTTTTTTACTGTCCGATGGACGAGCATCGGTTGTGCGATCCGTTCAAGTTTGTCCAGTTGATCATGTCAATTCATTATTATGAAGATGAGAATTACATTGCTCCTAGAACAGAACAGTAGGATAGAAACAATCTCCATAAACCAGTCATGGTCAATGCAGTTATCGATAATGATACCTATCTTATCGGCTTCAGGTTAACACCATTGAGCTTCAGAGCACACCCGTCATCTAGGTACCTAGGTAGAGACAACACTATGTCACCTCCAATAAGAACTCGTGGGGTAGCGCGCTCTCTATTGTACTTGGATCCCTCTTCACCGAGATTTAACCGTGATAAGCGCGTGGTTCATTAAGTCGTTGTCTTCGGTTAGGTCAGTCTACTGCTCTGCCAAACAAACACTACCGAGGTACATTCCAGCCTCTCGAGAGTGGACTTTTAAGACAACATTTCTTTGACCATTCTGCAGGATAGTATAGAGAGGTACCCACTTTGAATAATGTAGCATCGTATTATACATGTCAAACCCTGACATCGGTTGCAGACGTAAGATATATCTATTCCAGCTACTCCAGACCCGCGGTGACAGAACATCTCACATATTATTCATGTAGAAAGTAAGTGTATAGCAGATCCTACCCCTCAACATTTCCACCAGCAACACATACACCTCTACAGCGTATACCGGAAATCAGCAATTCCCTCAATAATTCTCGTACCCCGATCCGCCTGCTTGTTACAGATGCGGAACCACACACTCAAAGACGCCACGATGATTAAGATCAAGATATTGCAGCTGCATGACCAATCAGTAACAGTTCAGACCCCAAAGAACAGAGCTCACTCACGCAATGGTCGTCCACATTCCGGGACGGTAGTTGGGCGCGTCCTGCGACCGGAATACCAAACTACTCACGATACCGCCGATACCACCAAAGCCGACCAGGGTCGCGCTGGATAGGGCTCGAGTCCACTGGCCGCGAATGTTGTTCGCCTGGTAGGCCATGACAGACGGGATGTTGGCGTTGGCGCCCGCGACCGCGAAGAACACGCCGACATAGCGGGCCGCATTACCTTTGGCGAAGCCCATCAAGGGCAGTCCAAGGAGGGCCAAGAGCGAGTTGAAGACAACGATGGGGCCGCGGATGCGATAGCGGTCTCCCACCCACGCTCCGGTGAACATGACGATTCCCGCAAAAGCGAAGGGAGGCGCCACCAAGCACTGTGCGGCACCGACACTGAAGCCCATTCCCTGTTGCAGGATGATCGGGAGGAAGTACGCGATGGCGTATGTAACGGTCGTGGAGGAGAAGAAGATCATGGCAAATGCCCAGATCTTCGGGTCCAGGCAAGGGGACAGAAATTTCTTGAGCTTGAAGGGCTCCTCGTCGCCGTCGGAACGGTCGCGGTTGATACGACGGACGACGAAGCGGGCTTCCTTTTCACTCAGGAACCACCATGACTTGTGTGCGCGGTCGGGGAAGTCCACAAGGAAGATGATAGTCAGGATGCCGATCACTCCGGTGATCTGGATGATTGTATGAGCGTACGTTCGCGCGACGGGGGATAGGGGTACGAACCACTCCCTCCATGATGAAAATCCACCGCCATCCTCCGAGGCCTTCAATGCCATGCATTTGCATCAGACCAAAGGCAAGGATACCGGCCAAGGCGGAAGCAACGCAGCCGATCAAGTAGAAAACAGAGAAGCGTTTTTGGACGTCGACTGCCACGGTCAGGGAGAGATCGAATGATCCAGCAATTGAGACTTACACCGAGTGTACCAACTGGAGAGGAGGTAGACGCATCCCGGGAAGTATCCAGCCTCCAACAGACCCAGAAGCACACGACAGGCCAGCATTTGCTTCCAATCTTTTGTGAAACCCATGCCCTAGATACGGTTAGGATATGTAACACCATCGGCCTGTCTGGGCACTTACCACCAGGATTGCGCCCCATGAGATCACAATTGTTCCCAAGAAGATGGTTGGGCCCAACTTTCGTGTAATGATGGTCATCGGTGGTTGGAAGATGACATAGGGGACGAAGAACATGAGTACGATGAGAGACTGAAGGTTCAGCAGAATGCCTCCTGAGGATGTATTGGGAAACTTACATAGCGTGTTCCAACTTCCAAGTGCAATTCCTTTGTCATACTACTTTGAGTCAGTAATAATATGGGAGATTGATTGTATCAAGAGCCATACCCCGCCACTGCGGCCATACTCAGGTTGGTCCGGTCCATCAGAGAGACACAGTACGCCAGACCAGTGATGGTGACCAGCCGCCGGTCAATCCGATGGATGATTTTGCGCTGCTCGGCATACGAGTACTCTTCATCGTAGTCGACATGATTCAGCGCGCGCTGGTTCACGTCTTCGATATTCTCCAGACTGCGCTTCTCCGGGCTTGGGACGGACATGTTGCGAAAGCGGCCAATGCACCGAGAGAGATGGTGATAGAGAAAGATAAATGCAATTGACCAGGAGAAAGCCCAGTCACCGGATTGCAGCTTCCTCGCCGGAGTGGGGGGTCTCTATATACAAAGAAAGTGAACCGCGAGACCAGGTAGCTAGCTTCACGACAACAGGTGACACAGTCTGCCCCTCCAACGGGCAGTCGTCGATGGTGGGCAGCCCCCCATTGGCTGGAAGGCTATCGCTAGAGAATACCGACATTGCACGAAGTGAATAGCCGGCTTGGAATGGAAAAGTGCCTCGGCCCTGTCGCCCCAGGATGCGAGTCGATTGGGGAGATCGCGGACACTCCACAGCATCGATCCCCAGGTTTTTTTAGGGAGAATGCGGGGATGCAGCCTGACTGACATCAGGAGCGTGCTTGGCAGCTTGGCGTTGTGTTCTGGAGCCCGGTGGCTTCGCTGTTGTCTGCCCCAAGCGGCTTCCTCCGATGATTATGCTTTTTGCCCAGCCTGAGTGTGGTCAGAGTTATATACTCGTGGCGTCGGCATGCGTTCACCCAGCGACGCGGTATTTGGTCTGGTGCCTAGGCTCTTTCCTATCTCGTGAACGAACTACCGATTGCCAAATAGGTGGCTCTGTATCGCTCTCTGGCCGCGATCCTTTGATGCTCAACGCCGTCGTATCCATGGATTGTTATCGCCACCGCAACCGTCGCAATCCTCCGCCTCCGCATGCCTGACCCCCATCGTTAGCGTCTGAACGGTCTATCTGGAATCCACTTCGTCAACCCACCCACCCCGCGTCTTTCCGGGGTCTATGTGAATCATGAGCCCATGGGGTGGATTCTGCTGGTGTGTTGGGGTTGTGGTGTGGGTTGCTGACTCCATCGGTGCGGAAGCAGAAGGGAAGGACTAGATAGATATGGGCGAACCAGCGCCTCTCATCGACCCAGAGCGGGTTTCCTCCGCGATGCTGAGCTATCTGAACACAGAAGACTGTCTATTCCCCATTAGGCGAGCACGGAGGGATCTCCCATTGGTCTTTCGACAAGCTGCATTCCTCTTGGCTCACCAAGATATGCCGATCCCCCTCAGACTAGCTAGACGGCGTCAGAGCTAGAAACTAGATGCTTCGGGTTGGGGTGTTATTTGTTTCATCTGGGCAATCGAATAGTGGGTTGGACAGTGTCCTTTGCCAGGATAAACCCATCGGAATTGGTCAGCGCGTCCACCAAGGTGCGTGGCTGACGCAATGTAAGACAACTTTTCTTTGTTTCTGAAGACACAAGCAATGATCATCGTATATGTCAGATAGTCGACTTCTCTAGTTTCACAGGTGCCGCTGCCCAAATCAAGCATTCTCATCACATTGGCATGCATTCAGTCTAGCTAATATCGTACGAAAACCCCTGAGTGCCCATTCTTTGCCTAATTCAGCTGTTGCTACTCTAAAGTGAGCCGGGTGAGTCGGACAATTCATCTTTCTTCAGGCCCTTCTGAGGAAGTGTATTGTCTGATGGAGAGAGCTTATACGCCGAGTCTCCGAGCGCTACTTCTTTCCCAGATTAGCAGTGAGACTCAGAAACTTATTCGATGTTGGTCAAGCATGCCAAGATACCAAAAGACATGCAAGGCAGTTGGTCGCTGGGCAATGTGAGGGCGATATGACTTGCATAACCTAATGTATTTCAACTTTCTAGCCAAGCAAGGAATATACGTGAATAGATCCGGTAGGGAAGACCAGCTCCTCGGTGGCATCAACCGCATTGGCGGAGGAAATCGCACCTCCAGCCTAGTGGGCACCCCATATGGCGACGGAGGCGTAGATTTACTGTGAGTGTACAGGCAAGGATACTCCCCTTGCGGCAGTTATATGTAGCCTCTGAGTACGGAAGGACTAAGAAAGGAAAGTAGATATAGAAGATTTATGATTGTCGCTGGGAATGGGGTTTCCTTCTGTTCGAGCAAGGCATGCACTCTATGCTACATAGGAGAGCGATGATCTACGACCAAATGAGTCTGAAAGAAACTTGCATGATTAATGTTCATCATGCCTTTTTTTTGCATTTAACCGGCATAACATGATTGAAAAAGGCGAGAGCAGGTTTATCTGCAGATTCCATTGTTAGCGTCCGAACAGACGTCCGTATGTAGAGGCCAGGTGCCAGTTTGACTTGATCACAGTGCCTGGTACATTTGATGGAGAAGACTTTCAAGAATAATAGCATTGTGATTCGCCCTTGTTATTTATTTCCTTTCTGAATTATGGCAAGCTGGTGACTTGAAGGACCACTAGAGACATGCAGATCCGACTGTATATAAACTCACAATTTAGACCCAAGGGGATCGCAATCATCTCACTGATGCAGACAAGGGCCTGACAATATCCCCTCTTCTTGCTTTAGTAAGCCCCACCGTCCGACGATATATCATCAGTCCACAATCTTCAACGTAAAGGGGCAAGCCACTCACAATGAGTCATGTTCCCATCATCTGCACCTACGAGGTGTCATCGACTGTACAGAACCCTCCTGGACCCTAGGTGAATGCTCATCTAACCAACAGTGATAGGTCCTCACATCTGTCTTATGGACGGCATACGATGCTTCCAGCAAAATTGACTCACCCCCAAGCCTTATCCTTGTCATGACAGCCGACGCGGCCAAACTCCAGAAGCACACCAAGGACTCTGTCATTACCAAGCCGCCGTTTGAGTCCCTCCAATATCCTTTCCTCGGCTGGGACATCGGCAAGATCTCCCAGTTCCTGCAGGAGAACGCGTCGAAGACGGCACTAGACCATACAACATTTCTTGTCGCCGACGAGAAAACTGCCTCGGATGGATATACGCTGCTCCTTGTTCACAACATCCAAGATTCGCAGGAGAGTATACGGCTCTCCGCGGGCTACGCCAACAGTGCGTCGGTATCGGTCTCAGTCGCGACCATGGATGTGGGCGAGTTGCGCTGCCTGGCAGATGAGGATGGGGTGTACAGAGGGGGTCCGCAACGCCCGCCGCCACGAAAGGGTGAGAAGGCTCCTAGGAAGCAGCTGTAAATATAACCGCGGGAGTCAAGCTAGTAGGTCAATGTACCTAGGTAGCTGCCCAAAAATTGGCAGAACGTATCTTCCAATAGGCTACCGGTTGCCAGTAGCCTATGTCATTATATATTAATTGTGTTCTTAGTTCTCTCTAACTTGTATACATGCCGACATTTATGCTGCATGAAAAATCCCGTCAAACTGCATACCGACTCCAACTGCGGATTACATCCCCAAATTTCCAGAAAATATACGGGACCGGCGTCAGGACGGCACTGATAATACCGAGACTAGTCAAGGTCCAGTGAACCCCGACATTCTGATAGAATGGAACCCCGACGACAGTCATCCCGCCCGCAGCACAGTACCGTGACACAGTTATGAATCCGAGGGCGGATGCAGCATAGGCTTCATACGCGTCAATAATATACATATAACTGGATATGAAAATGCAGATACAGCCAAAACCAAAGAGTGATGAGCCGACTATTGGCGACCAGACTGATATGTTTGCCTGTCAAAAGCGGAGGTCAGATATACCTGTTCACAAGCAATTGTTTGTGACTTACGTAGTCTGTCCACGCCATCCATAATAGGCTAATTGGAATTGCGGGAGCGCCTATCATCGCGTACCAGAGCCTGTCCTCGGGAGCTGCGGATTTTGTTTTGGCGTGCTGACCATCACGGTTCAGAGAGACGTCAATTTCGCCATTCTGGGCGGCGTCGGTGTTGTTGGATGATGATTGTCTCTTCATGCGCCGGTATTGCATGGGTACCAAAAGAGTAGCCAACATGACTCCCACATACATTGCCACCCAGACAATATTTGTTAATCCCTGCGACAGACCGTGTGTGTCGCTGAATATGTATGAATAGCCGTCGAAAAATGTGAAAAGCACGATATAGAGCACAGTCATGTATAACGAAAGCAGAAGGATGATCGGCTCACGAATAGGAAGTGTAAGCTGCCGCACACAGGCGGTCACAATCCGGGACAAGAGAGATGTGCGATTAAGGTCCATTGCAGATTGGTAGCGGAAGTCTCCTGTTGATTTCCGCAGATGGCTCGCCTTCCATTTCAAGAGGACGGGACTGTAGGTCTCGGGCTGGAACAGTACCACTAATGCTAGCACGAGGCCAGCCATGATCAGGATGATCCAGTTGGTCCACCTCCAGGATAGTGTTCCTTGTCCCATATAGGACGCAATCGGGGGACTAAGGATAGCGCCCCCGAAGGAGAGGATGGCATATAAAGGGAAACTGAGGGTTTTCTCCAAGGGGTTCCAGATATCTGCGATCGTTCCTCCAGCGCACGTGAGCGGTGGACAGCCAAAAACGCCGGCCAAGAATCGAAACAGCAGCTGTGTTCCGATATTGGGTGCTAGGCCAGACGCCATGGTAAAGAGCATGAAAAAGGAGAGAGATCCAATGTACACGATATTACGGCCTAGGATCTCAGACAACGGACCAGAGACCAACGAGCCCGCTGCAAACCCGAGGAGGAAGATCCCGGTGGCCAGCGACGCGACAACTTCGCTCACATTGTAGGCGGCGCTGTTCTGCAGTAGAACCGCTGATTCAATGGAGGAGGCAGCACTGACCACAAATGCTATGGCAGACACGAGGAGAGTCACCGAAATTCGGGTAACAAGGCTGTAGTTGCGCGGGTTCATGGTATCGCTTTCATGATCCCAACCAACCAGAAAGACAGTAGAGTGACCTCCACCGTCATGGGGTTGCTGTCTCAGCTCAATACCCGGTAAAGGATGGGGGTCAAAATAGGAGCCTTGCTGTAAGTTGTACCCTTGTAGCGACGGAAGTCCGATCTCAGGGCTGCCCTCTGTGTCTGTCTTTCCCTTTGCGCCTTTGAGAGCATTAGGCCTGTGTTTCCCGTCATGTCCATGCGTAATGGTCAATGCTGGGTGTTGGTCGACCTGTCTGCGGATGTCGTTGCGAATAGAACGATATTGGAGATATGACTGCATGACGAGTGGAAACTTGCAAATCCCTTAGTTGGCGAAAGGGTATCAATCAGCACATATTTATATCCCCTTTGACGAAAGCTTGGTAATCAAGCTGCCTGCAGAACCCCTGAAGTTCCAAATGATTAGGCAGTTGTGGATACAGCCCTGTAGGTCCGGATTCACGGATTCGAAGCTTACATGAAGCTGGTAATGACCGATTAACTATCAAGTATCCTGTTACAAAGCAGGGAAACGGAGTGGGTCGTGAATACTGGAGAATGTCTGGCTTCTTCGTTGGGAGAAAGAACGAACCTCCACTTCGTTCGCCCAAGATGAAGTGGAGAACGAGTGGCATCGGACATGCAAGAACTTCTAGTAACTGCTAGATACGTAATCTTGTATAGACTGTAGTGGCATTGTTGGTCCACTTTGGCATTTGTCTCCGCTGAGTAATCGGGGACGACCTGCAATCTGATCCAAGTGATGTCGTCAACTGAGTCGATCTCGGAGAATGGAAGTACGTATGGACTTTTATGAGCAAGCTCGACTGAAGATATCCAGAATACAGTCGTGGCTAAGATGGGATTGAATGGGCCAAGTAGGATTAATCTCACCTTACTCAAGATATGTCTCAGCAGGATGGTGTTTAGGGCTGGATAAGTCATCCAATAGGGGTAGCTCTATAGAAATACTACGTACTGAACTATCTACCTTACATACCTACCTTCTGGACTGCCCACTAGACTGCCTCCTTGGCTACCTCTCTGACTAACTGCTTGCCTTCCTGCTTAAGTGTCTACTAAACTCCCCAATAAATTACCTACTAATCTATCTGCTAACCTGACTCCAGGAGCGGGCCATTTGTCAGGTTGGAGTGATAATAAAGAATAGTGTAAATTGGTCAAACGAGCGACAGATCCGATAAGATGTAAGACTTGTAGAGTATGGATGTTGGAGAGAAAGATTTCAAGTACGCCAAGTTGAGTACCTACAATGGTAGGGATTCTCATCTCACCTGGAAGGGAAAGAACTCGGGTAGGAAGCAAACTCCGACATCTTGGGCTTTCCAAATGGGAACACGCCCAAGATTGCTCATTGTATTCGTATGTAGGTTGGTCAGACCAATCATGAAGTGTGCCTTAAAGAACATGATGCAGACCGGGTACACAGCCCTAAAGGTATGTAGACTTCAGGTCAAAGGCTTATTCTCCCTCCATGGGAGACATGATCCTGTTGTATGAGCTAGGGCGTCTCTATGAAAGCCCTTTGAAAAAGTCATTCATAGGCTTATCAGAGAATGGATTCCAAGAATTTAGTCAGAGACTGCGTTGTATTGATAGATCTATACTTAATCAGTCTCCTATGTACAGGCTGTGCTCCCAGAATATCACGAGTTATCGAAGCACCCGTGGTGCACGGATGAAGATATGCCCGCTTGGGACGGACATGACATTATGCCATCGTATTATAGTTCATTTCTTCATCCTCGGGGATCAATCTCTGTCGTTCCTCTTCTTCAAACTCCATGCGTCTCTTTCTTCTCATGTTTCTCCCAGCGACAGCAACGAAGGTTACCAGAGCAACACCCACTATGAATCCAGAAACGGTAAAGAAAATGTTGATAGGAATGGGACTACCGTGCAGTGGTCCATGTGTCAGAGCATCTAGGCCATACTGGGCAAAGTTTACTAGGCCTGAGAAACAGATAATGGTGCCGTAAACGCGACCAAAGGTTGCAAAGCCAAACACTTTGGTTGCATAGTCCCTGTCAATGGTGGTTAGTCATATTCCTCTGCAAGACAGACTCAATGAAGACTTACGACATTGCGGAATAATACAGCGGACGCAGGAGGACAAAGAGGATAACCGTCGCGTAGCCTGTCCACAGAGCGGGAATAGAGTTCAAGGTACCAACAGCCGTCGTTAAAAGAACAATCGTGGCGAGGATCTTCGGTACACTGAGTTGATCAAGCAGGATGCCGATGAACGGGGTCGAGAGGACACCACCAACGGGCAACGCAATGTCAAAAAAGTCATTGATATTCTCGGCCTTGGTGGCGGAATCCAGCATGTACTCATACTGGGAACGAATGGTAGCGATGAAATAATTCATGCGCAGCATCTGCAGCACTGTCATCAATGTGATAAGAATGAACCACGGAGTCAGCATCTGTTCATGCGCAGACAGTCCATGAAGGACACCCCAGACCGCGCTGGCGTTGTGCCGCTCTTCCTCGTGCTGTTTGCGTAGGTTTCTTTCATCCTCGTCTCCAAGGACTCGGTCGAGTTGCCGCATCTTGTCGTGGCGCCGCTCCGCCCGCTCGGACCGTACACGTCGCAGCTCCGTGTCACTCTCGATATCCTCGTCCGACTCGTGAACGTCGCGGGTAGCGTCTTCCGCTTTTTCAACCTTTGCCTCGAGCTGCTGCATGTTCTGGTATTCGCTCGCGGGCATGAACGTCACCAGCGCAACGAGGATGAGGGCCGGGACTATCAGGTAGGCGAGAAAGAACTTTGTAGGGCTATATTTCTTGTGATCGGTTTCGTATAGTAGACGATAAAACAAGTAGACAGCTGCTGATGCGTCAAAGGCGCCCGTCACCAACGCAACAATGGTACCGGCGTACTTGGGGAAGGCGTTGGCGATCTGGAAAGATGGAATAAAGATGAAGGTCCCGCCTAAGGCGAGGAAGAAATTCCCTGGGATGTAGCCGTCGAATTTAGGATTTTGGAAGGAGACGGCCATCAGCAAGCTCCCGAGTGCGAGACTCAGGCAACCTGCGATACCACATACACGAGAACCATGGCGATCTAGGATGGTTCCGACCGGTAGAGAAGAGACGTTGGCGGTGATGGAGCTGATGACGAAGAACAGGTTCAATCTGTACCATATTAGTCAAATTCTGCAAAGAAACACCTAGAAGGAGATACCCACCGAAGATCTTGCTCGTGACAAAGCTCCACGCCATCACGTAGCTCGTCTTCGGTACATAGGTTATGATAGACACCCTCTTCGATCATGACCGGTTTCAACGCCGCGAAGCCAAAGACGATGCCCGCAGCGAACCAACATGCCAGAATCGTCACTACCACCTGGGCTAGGAGAAGTAAGCAGAGTTTCCCATGGATGTGGAAGGCGGGGTTGACGAGACTATACCTATGCGCCTGGCCGTGGACACTTTGTATGCGGGTGTCCCAGATTTATCGTCGACAACCGGCGGTTGCGGGGGCTGAAGAACATCATAGCTGATCTTTCGTCGAATTGGCGCCAACAATTCCAGATCGTGGTCAATTGCTGTAGTGTCAGTCACATTGTCGGCGGGTTCTGGTTCGCGGTCGACGCCATCGAGCGGGGTGACATGGTGCACCAAGGACATGGTACAGATATAAGGTGCTTAGTGGAAACTAACCGCGAACTCGACAGAGTCGACTATCGCCGAGCACATAGAGAGGGAAACGAAAAGATGGTTGGCGATGGGGGGTTATATCGTGGAGATGGAGGCTGGGATTGAGGGGATTCGAGAACCCGATGGATCGGGATGGAAAGAACCTTCACGTTCGCCCCGACTAGTTCTCGATTCCTCACCACGTTCTTGTTACACCCTCTCAGTGTTCTCCGTCGGTATATCAGTCGACTGTATTTGATTGTCCCAATGTCGAAGGGAAAATTCACTCTGTGGGCTCGGAGGAGGTGGAAATCCCAACCGGGTGGCGTGACATCATCCCGTCCAAGCTGCTGATCTATAAAATCCGGATGGCTGCTTGTTTCATGCTGGACCCATATTTAATCAACTTCCTCTGCTAATCTACTCCAAACTAGCTCGCAAAAGTACCATCAGTCTACAAAGTGTCTACAAAATAACATTGATATAATTCTCTTATAATTCTCTTCCCTCTTGATCGCCTATCTTGTCCAGTCCGTCGCTTCCAGTCGTTCAGTTGTATACTCATAGCCGCCATGAAGACCCACATTCAATGGCGACCCGCTTGTTGCCCCTCAACGCGTATTCAAACCTCTCTCGCGCACACCGAACTTCCGACCCTGCCTTTTTGAACCGGTCCGCCGCGAGGCCCACAACAATTAAGTCGCGCCTGGATTTCAGGGACCTCGTGGCGGGTGGTGATTAAGGCGATCGCCGCAAAGACAAAGCCACGGACGACGTATAGCAGATTCACAACCACCAAGGTAATCAAGGGCGCCGCCGGGATCCGCGTGAGGAAGGACATTCGTCGAACCTGAACGGCCAGAGCAGGCGGTTTCCCAGGCTCTCAGCACCCCCCGCAAGCGTCATCTTACTGTACGCAAGGGCGACCTGGTCCACGAATCCCTGCGAACTCTGGCTCAACGAAGCCGCCGGGACGGCTTGTCGAATGGCGTACGTCCCATCACCGATGTTAGTGAAAAGGGACTGCCAGGTATTATGGGTTGAGGTGCTGCTAGCCGTCGTAACGAAGTGTATGGGATGGATTCCTGGTGGTTCTGATGGGTGTAGAAGTCTGGACGTATTTACTAGGGCTCAAGATGTTCATAGGGTCAAGTGGCACAAAGGACGTGACACATCCAAGTAAAGTGGCCAAAGTCAGACCCGCCGTGGGTGAGCCGGTAGTGGAACAGCAGTCACAAAAGAGCAGCAGTCAGAAGGCAGATGGGAACTGTGATAATGGACCAGTTTACAGCGTTTGTAAAGCGGTGGCTCGAGATCCCCGACGTAGCGCTGTGTTGTTCATCGGGTTTATTGGATTGAGGGATCGAAGCGTCCTCTGTTGGCGATACACTGTTATAGAGCACCATGATCGTGATTCAAGATCAGGTCAAATGGTGGACAGGATGGGTGCTCGTCTTGGTTGGGAGACGCGACCTATATTAACTTGGAAGCCAACGCCCCAAAGCCAAAGGTTCAAGATTTACATTCTGACGGGGCTGGGCTGGCACCAGCGAGCGCTACAGCCTTCCTGCATGGAGTACTGACAAGGACACAAACAGGGGTCCTGATATGCTGATGAGAGAACGTCCTGTCTAACAAGGCAGCATAGGGAGCATGAACATAGTAGCGCACTAGAGAGTGCCTCTGAGGTATACCAGGCGTGAAGTACTTTAGAATACTATCACAACATACATCTCTCGGGCCCTTCTAGACCTCATCCAAATTTAGACATGCGACAAGATTAGCCGCCGCCGACTAACCGTCGTCTATCCATTGGTCTGGGCATGTTTTACGTCCGTGTGGTGTATAGGTCCTGGGCGCTTAAAAAAACACGGCAAGATATTTATACCCCAGAGTGCTCATATATTTCTTCCCATAGACTCTACGCCCTCATTCATTTAAAAATTCTCTTTCTTGTATACGTCAGCTTCCGACCTAGTAATTTCTCTGTTCTGTTCACTATGCCCTCAATGGAGCTCCATCCCTCCAACATTACCCTGCAAGAGGCATCTCGCTGGAGAAGGTCGTTCAGTCATCGTCAGTTCCAGCTATATCCGAAGGTAGAACAGCGACTGCAAGTTGGCCCCAGAGAATCCGTTGTTGATGTCTTTCTGGACTGTGGGAGTCTTCAATTGGGTCCACCGCAACGCTATGAACCCCTCCGTGCATTCTTGGAAAAGGCCAAGACGATGGTGTCGAGCTCCTCGCAGAAAGCCGTGTCGCCGTCCGAGGCCATTGCTATTGTTGATGACCGCTGTGATCCTACGCCCATTGTGTCACGCCCAGGGAGCGATGCTGTGTCGTATGTTCGTACTTGGACTGATGGATACATCAATGAGCCGCCGCCGGGGATGAACGTAAAGGTAGCGGCTTTGACTGCCGAAGGATTATATCGCCACTTGAGGAAAACCGTAAGAAACTCTTGTCTACTAGGGCTCTCCTGGAATAATACTAATCGGCGTGACTACAGAAAAAAGATGTTTACGAACGCCGGATCATGTATGTTCCTCTTACTTGTCTTCCTTTCTGGAAGCTAAGTTGACCGTTTCCCCTTAGATACGCAACAGACCTTAGTCCGACCATGGCCTTGGCCATCATCATGAATGTTGCGTATACGCACCTACCGGAGATCCGGTCCTACTTTGATCGTCATATTGGATTTCATCCATACATGAAGGTTTCTATGGTAAGAACCTACATACGTAGGCGAACGACGTGTACTAAAGTCTATAGTCACAAGGATTTGTTCTTGAGTTTCACATACCTCACTTCGTTCTCCGCATCGACCAAGAAGCCCGACGGGACGAGAGAGGACTTCGAAAGTGTCGCTATGTTCAAGCTTCGAATGCATCCAAACATCGCCGGGAATGCATCTACGAGGCCCAAATGTCTCTCATTGTCTTTGGTGTGGATGAGTTCTTCTGGACCGCGTACTTCTTTGTGGATACCTACTACAGTAAGCAGGACTCAACCAGTCACTATCTCCAAAAGAAGCTAGATGCACCATCTGGGGGATACATGGAACAAGACTCACCTGTCTGGGACCCGCGACACTACTTTCTCACGGTCCTCTCCATCCGCCTGAGCCAGGTCACTCTGGAGTGGAGTTCGCTCGTGCAGACACTCGAGGCCAATCTCGATCCTCATGTATGAAGCTCCCATCGAAGATGCAATTCCCCTACTGACTCTCCACAGAGCGACATTGACGATTTGTCTCTACCGGGCTTCGTCGAGGACGACCCAGTTATGGAGAGAACGAAACAACGTACCTGGACGATAGGTGCTCTTCGCCGACTTCGCAATGCCCTTGGCAAGCTGATTGCCGTCTGGCATAATTTTGAAGCAGAGCAAAAGGGTTACTTCGATTTGGGTGCGGAAGGACCCTTATTTGCGAAGTTCCGAGAGCTGTTCTCATATATCGGGGAGAAAGTCACCGAATTAAAGATCTTACAGCTCACCCTCGAACAAAGGATCGAAGCGCTGGAAAAAACGAATCAGCAGGTGCTCAACTACTGGCAGGTATTGATGTTGGCAAAGCAAGGGAAATTTAATTGTATCTGATGGTACTTCTCGCTTTATTTGTTTATCTCTTGCCCCATTATGTTTGGTTGCTAGTCTTTTAGTATGCTTTTGTAGTGGGTGCCATCCATGATCGTCGTTGAGTTTATATGGCGAAATAGTTACAATATTTAACCACTCTCCCATCATTCATCCTTAAATAATCCGCCTGCACCTGTCTTAATATCTCGCCACACAGCCAGTCAAATAGATTAATCGCCCACCAAGACTATGCCGGCCACCTCATGGTCCGACGCAGATGACGTAGCGGCAACGGCAATGACGTAGGCGACCACCCGACCCTGAACCGACCCCCCGACCCTGAACCGACCCAAGTATATCTACACTCTCTCATGGAATGAATGCCTTTCACCCCCTTAGCTTACCCACGTGGTATCCATAATCGACTCTTGCGCCCAGCTCTACGCGACGATGGCCAATGTATCCATCAACATCCCCGGCGCCAGCGGGTTCCTGTACAGCGGCGGCTTTGGCGCCGCCAGACTATGCATCACCGCCGAGACCGAAGAATTCGACACCCAAACGCTGCACGGCTGGCGCGATGAGGGATTCGATGTCGTCTATGTACCAGCAAACTGCAACGAAAAGGAGTACATCAGTCGGTTGCGATCGGTCAAGGAGGGGCTTGGGGTCGGAGATAACTACGCTGTTCTAGGTACTGTCATGTCTGTATGAGCTACCAGGGATAGCTGGATGCTAACGTGAATGTTACGAACAGCCTTCGGCGACGCCGCCTCTTTCTGTCTGGACTACTACCTCAAACCCACCAACGCAAGCCGTCTCTGCGCCCTGATCGCATACTACCCGACCAACATCCCCGACACGCGCTCGCGCTTTGCGCCATCGCTCCGTGTCCTCACACATCTCGCCGGCGACACCGTGGACGTAACCACCACCCCGACGATGCTGGGCCTGCAAGGGAAAAAGAAGCGCACGACGCGACAGATTAACCCGGGCCGGGGGACCGGCGAGCGGCTGAACATCGGCCACACAGCATACACCTACGAGTACGTGCAGCCGGGGTTCGCGGAACACGATCTAGAAGAGTACGACCGGCTCGCGGCGGACCTGGCGTTCAGCCGGTCGCTGGCGGTGCTGCGACGGGGATTCGGCCGGGAGATTGATCTGGAAGAGCCGTGGGAGGAGCATCTCGAAGGTTGTGCCCCTCCACCTAGGGTTCTGTTCAACGCGACGCTAACACGCAGCAGCAAAATATTTCTCCATGAGCCTCTCCGACACAATGGACCCGTACGTGAACCACCTCACTCCGGCCGTGACATACACGCCGACGATGAGCGGCGGGCTGGGCGCGCACGCGCTGCGCCGCTTCTACGAGCAGAACTTCATGCGCAAGCTGCCGCCGTCGATGCGTCTGCGCCTCGTGTCACGGACTATCGGCGCAGACCGCGTCGTCGACGAGCTCTACATCGCCTTCGACCATACGCATGAAATCCCCTGGATGCTGCCGGGCGTGCCGCCGACAAACAAGCACGTCGAGATCATGCTCGTGAGTATCGTCGCTCTGCGCGCGGGGAAACTGTACTCCGAGCACGTCTACTGGGACCAGGCCAGCGTGCTGGTGCAGGTTGGATTGCTGGATCCGCGGCTCGCACCGCAGCAGGCGCACGGTGTAGACCGATTGCCTGTTATTGGGCGGGAGGCGGCGCGGATGGTGCTGCTGGAGCATCCGGAGGGCGAGGAGAAGGATTATCATAATCGGTTGATTCGGCGCGCGCGGGCGAAGGGTAAGGGTGCGGCGACGCCTAGTGTGGAGGAGTCCGGGACGGAGATGTTCAAGACTGAGTCGGAGAAGCTGAAGAATGCTAAGGGGAAGGGGAAGAGTGTGCAGCGCGAGGGGGAGAGACAGGCTGGGCCTGGGAATGGGGTCGATGATACTGAGAAGACGGATGAGACGGAGCAGACAGAGCAGACGGAGCAGACGGAGCGGCCCAAGCCCTCTGCGACGGTCGAGGATGACAATAATGAGTAATGCGCACTCTTAGTGTTATGATACGCAAATTGAATGACAAGTTCCTTTTATACATGAACCTCTGCCAATGTAGACAGAAATATATACAAGCAGAAGTAGATCACCACCCCTTCCAGGGGACCCACGTCTCGCGCACGACATCCTCCTCATCCACGACATAGTATACATGATACTGCGCTGCTGTAATACAAGCATGCTGGATATACAAATAGACGCCTTGGCCTACCCTGAACTTCTCCTCGACCCTCTCGTCACCACTTGTCAGCCCCAGAATACCGTGCTCCTGCGCCATCCGGACAACCGACCATCGTGGATGGTCTGTCACCCGCCCGTACCCAGGAGAATCACTCGTCTCTTTCGACAGTGCCACAGTACCGGCGTTAATGAGCGCCTCGTTCCGCTCAGGATACACACTGCACACCTCGGCCAAGATACGAATCGCCTGCTGTTCTTCGCGGACTAGACCCGTACACACCTGCTGCAGGTCGTTCGCCGGGTAGTTGCCAGCGTGCAGCTCCAGCTCGACATTCGGCGGCAGTGTCTTCTTCAAGGTGCTCACCACGTGCGCTGTTGGCGTCGACCCAACAGACACGATCACCTTGCGATCACCGGAGAGGTCGAGATACGTCGCTGCCTGCACGACGCCTTCTACTTCTGAATGTAGTACGTCTGCCACGGCTTCAGGCGTGCGACACGCATATGAATGTCCTGCGTGACAGTAGAAGCCGTATACGTTCGTAGCGTGGGATGCTTCCGCACGCTGGACAAGTCTTTCTAGCGACGGAGAGGAATTCTCGAGACCGGCGCGGTGTGAGCCCACATCAACCTTGATGAAGACAGACCAGGGAGTGGTGTATGCAGTGGACTGGGCGTAGTCTTCGAGGAGGTCGACGTGTTGTTCATTGTCTATCATGAGGACGATCTTGACGGATTTCGAGAGATCGACTAGAGCGGGAAGGGCACTAGGGTATACGGGTAGACCGTAGAGACACTATTCATGTCAATTGGGGATGAGACGCGTTGATGGCGTTGACTGACTTCGTCAAGAACACCCTCTTCGACGAGGGGGAGCGCGCCGCGGATTTCGCATAGCGTCGAGACGACGATTTTCCTATGTGTACCGTTGCCTAACATCATGCGCGTGACTTCCGTGGACTACTCTAGTCAATGACGGCTTGCAAATAGTGCAGAGACTTTCGCACCTTCAGGGTCTTGACGTGCGCACGGAAGTGGATCCCTAGGTCCTGCACATCCTGGAGGAGCTTCTGGGTATTGCGCTCAAGGATCGGTTTGCTGAGCACGAGAGACGGCGTTGGGAGGTCCTTCGCTGGGCGCCCGATGAAGGACTGATGTGCTTGAATGGAGAAATCCATTTTGCGTTCAGACAGCTGGGGATTGTACCGGGAGAGGAGGGAAAGGGGAGACCGGACGAAGCCGAAGCTGTGGAGGCTGCGGGGTCCTTATCGGGTTATCGGCTGTGGGGTTGTATTTGGGGTCAGATTGGAGTCAACTCGATAAGCTGACTGAAGGATGCAGATGTTCCCTTAGGGTGTAGCTCAATTCAACTACCGAGGTTTGACTGCATGTGTGGATAGACCTGTAAAGCATCGGCACCAACGCGAAATGGAAACCTCACCAACCCACTTGTTGGAGCCAACTTCGCCTCCACCAAACATCAAATGCCCCGTCATATCGACCCACAGCATGATATCGAGAGCGGATAGGATCAGTCTCCCAGTTGAAGTTCGGCTGCTGTGTCGACCAAGACGATATCTACCCCATGTCGGCTACGAGCCCCATGCAAAGCGTTTCAAGATGGACGAACCTGCTAATGAATCAGAAGGCTGAAGACCATGCTCATGTTGACTAGCGCATGCGACGCTGTCCATAGAGCATCATTCTAAGCTTCTCTGAACACATTTGCGCGTTGGCGCCTCGCAGAGTTATCGAACGTCATAGCGTTCGTTTCATCTTCTGTTCCCTGACTAGGCGCAGGGGACCTGTTGCAACGTAGTGACAGCGCGATAGCATGAGCGCTGGCTGATCATTTATCTCGTTACATGCTGGGTGGCGGGGAGTATAGAACAGACAGAGTGGACAGAAGCTGAAAGTTCGAAGACAACAATGATATCACCGCCAGCAACGCGGGGAATTCCAACCAGACAATCGGTTTCGCGGATAGCAAGTAATCTGACTCCCCCTGCCGAGGATTGATAGAATCAGGAGACTCCATGTCCTGTGGCTTGCATTCCATATCGCTCCAAGAATGCTCCCTTGCTTGTCTCGCATGCTGATAGATCCTTTCGGAAGTCATTATTCAGTTGGATCATATAAACACCACAGCGAACTTTAATGTGGTTTGTTTACATGCCATTCTCTGCAAGGGGAAACAGAGAGAAGTCGACCCTGTGTGATGAAGTGCCATGCAGATTGCCTTCAGGAATAAATATTTGGTCTTCCATTGTCGGACAGGGCTTTCCTCGCGCCACTACCTGACATATCCTCCAATTTTTTTTTCTGCTTCTGCGTACTCAGCCCTATTCTGTCATTCACGTTGGGACATCTGTGCCAACCCCTGCCTACCTTGCGAATAAGTCAATATGAGAGTCCTTCTTCTCTCTCTGGTGATTGCCCTTGCTGCAGTGGCTCTGGCAGCCCCGGTCGAGACCAATGTAAAAAGAGAGGTATGAACGAATGCAAAGCTGGGTTACATGTTGGTCTGATCTCAGCTGACGCTTTCCATACAGCCTGCAAAGGATGTAAGTGTCTTACCCTTCTATCATCGTCACGAATATGATTGAGCTGACCATATAACAATAGGACGTTAGTTGAACACCCCTTCACTGGAATAGAAGAGATCAATCAGTGTAGTCCTAGGGCTAACAATCACAGGGTGTACGTATTTGACCTCCGTGCTGACATGATGGCACAGCTAACATGTTTGAATAGTGTGTAAGTCCCATGACACCAAGCTAACGACAGGCGTTCAACTGACTCTAATATAATTGAAAGCTGGTAAGTGTTGATTTAGTATTCCCACGGGTATACATAACAACTGACTATTCGCGATCGGCAGTTATGCCTCAAATAGATATTGCACCGGAACACAATAATAGAGGCTTGAAGTAGGTCACTGTTTATTGTTTTGGACGGTTATGATCTACCCAGTTCCTAATGAAGTGCAGGAGGTATGTTTCTGACTGTGTACCCTCCGAATGGGTCTGATCAAAAACAGACAAACGTATGTATTGCGACATTCAGTTCGATGCAGCTTCAGCTGATGTTCTACTAGACTGTACTTATACAGGCTGAAGAGAAATTGACAGAGCCCAGCTCTTTGAATGAGACCGCATGACCGGTAGATGAACAACCCGTCTTCCGATTTGAGACGAACCACTGACGAGAAAAACATTTTAGAATTTGAACTATTGTCTATATCCTCACATGGCCAACGAAGGGACATATCAGCGGGAGTTATCAGCGTGTAAGTGGACAATGGCATAGTAGAGACGAAGTACTAACGATGTAGTTGATCGATTGGTCCGTTCTCTCAGCCTTGGTGCAGGTTTTTTCTTCAAGTTTTCCCTGTGCTGTAATGCAAATGCAGAGGCTTACATATTAATAATAATATATTTATTTAATTTTTTGAATTATCATTTCCACAACACCGCCTGATATACTCCGAACGTGGATCGAATCTATACTCAATTATTATACGATGGTTAGACTTGCATCATCCGGTTTGAATACATTGAGCATTCTCGCAGTTACGAGCCAGACGACTCTGGCTTTTAGGGGACTTGTGCAGGGGAAGGATCCTGTTGCGCTGTGGCCATTGGCTCTGTGGCACAATATCGCGCGACGAGAGATTTGGTGGACTCCAACCCTGGAGCTATAATCCAAGTTGTATCTGTGGATATATTATCCGGAAATGGATGTGCTGCCGCAAGAGGACGGTAACCAGGCCTGATTCCGCGTAGACTATGTCGCCAGTACGGATTTTTTGAAACGCTGGTTGTCGTACATGGCCAAATTGCCCAAGTATGAGATGCTAGGTTGCTGTTAGACCTTCGAATTCAATCGAAAGTTGATATTGACCATTTCCTGATATAGTTAGCGGGAATCATCCTTACATAAGCACCACGTGGAGCCTCCCCGCTGGACCGTCTGTACTAGACCGCCATAGGCAACGCATCACTGACTGACTACTATCTACTATCTACTAGAACTAATATCCTCATCTATCTGTCGAGATATCTGATGCCGCCCGCAAGACGCGTCCGAACAGAGCCCATCGTCCGCGTGAGGACTGGTTGTTTAACATGCCGCCGTCGCAAGAAGAAGTGCGACGAGCTGCGGCCCACGTGCGGAGGTTGTGTGCGCAACAAGCTGTCTTGCCACTGGCCGGCCCATATCGCAGGGGCATCACAATCCCTATCAGGAGTCCAAAGTGACATACCAGATCGACAGACAAGTCCGATTCTTGGTACCGAAACGCAAGTGGCTCACGAAGGGTCGACGATTGAGTCTCCTCGTTCCCTGCCCCCGAGTCCCGCTAGTGTGGTAGTAAGCAATGAGCCAACTGCGCTCGTGCCTATCGGCTACTCACATAGCCATCGGGGGAGCGTATCCAGCGTCGACGCTGCGTCCTCTGCGGTTGGAGATGTCATGCCCAGGGGCTTGTCGATGTTGCCTGGCTACGGCCCAGAGTCGTACCAGCTACTGAACCACTACTTGGCTACCACAGCCGACTGCATGGCCAATGGGTCGACACCGATCAACCCATTTCTAGTACAGATTGTCCCACTGGCGTTTACCAGCGATCTTTTACTGCAGCTCGTGTTGACGCAGAGCGCAGCCCATCGGGCGTTTCGGTGTCTCAACGATTGCGACGAGGTCGCCCAGAGCCATTACACCAAGGCGCTACAGCTGTTTCGCCAAGGTGTCACAGATTTCATTGATGGGAAAGAGTCGAATCCGTTGATGCTGACAGTCGGGGCGCTAGTGATGTGTTTCACAGAGGTCTATATCCCCTTGTCGTCTTTACCAGTCCTAGGCGCGCAAGATATTCTAACTGGCTACAGACAGCAAAAGGAGACATGAACGGCACAATATTCGATCATCTCTCCGCCGCCAACTCCCTCCTCACCCGTCTGCTTTCCATGAGCGACGCGGCCGTTCCAAAAGATCTGAAAGACTTTGTTATTGAGTACTACACCTACACCGCGGCCGTCAGTATGATATCTATCGACGCGCGTGTCAGTCCGCAACTCCTCCTGAACTTCGACCTCGAGCAACGCGCCCGAGAGCTGCTCCAATCGGAGTACGTTGGAAACCTCTGCGGATGTTGGCTCGAGCTTCTGCTCCTGATTCCATGTATCTTCGACTTAGGCCGTCAATGGATGATGCAGGATGGCGACGAGCCCACCATGCCGACGGCTGACGACATTGCAATGTTCGGATCGCTGCAGTCGCAAATCCTCCGGTGGTCACCGTATGCATTTGTTACCCCTGAGGTCTTCCTCGCGGGGCGCATCTTCCAGCAGGCCATGCTGTTGTACTTGTACACAGCGCTAAGCGGGTTCTCACGGACATCTTCTGGGATGTACCAGGGGCTGGTAGATGCTGCGATCGCAGAGGCGATGTCGTACTTGACGCAGCTGTCTGCGACGGTGCGGATAAATTCGGGCTTGTGTTGGCCTATTGTTGTCGTCGGATCCTGCTTGTCAGACCCCGAACAACAGGAAACGCTCCGACAGAGGCTGACTACAATGGTGCAGACCTTTGGTCTGGGAAATATGCAGCGTACGCTCCTACTCCTCGAGCACATGTGGCAGAAGCCACTGGAGGAGGCCGGACCGTGGAATATCTGCCGGGCCATGGAGCAGCACCAGATCTGGATATCGTTCGCATAGATGCATCTTAAGCATGACTGCCCAGATGCGATTGCATTCGAATTATCATGGCTTCTAATAGTCATACAGTACAAGTCATCACTCATAGCTCGCCAGCCCGCTGCCAGTGTGCAACCAGTCTCCATCTACTGTCCCAGGTTCTTGGGCGCCTCGGTGGCGGGACCCTCAGGCGTGACATACGCCTTGGTCAGACCGCCGTCGACGACAAAGTCAGCCGCGTTGACGAAGCTGCTCTCGTCGCTGGCGAGGAAGACCACCGCGTGTGCTTGCTCGATGGCCTCGCCGAAGCGACCGGTGGGGAAGTGCACCTCGCGGCGGAAGCGCTTCTCCTTGTCGTCGCCGAGCCAGTCCTGCAGAAGGGGGGTGCTACACAATTAGCCTTCAATCTGCACAATATCACGGGACGAACATACTTGAGAGGAGCAGGGCAGAGAGAGTTAAACCGGAAACCCTCGCGCGCATGCACAATGGCCAGCTCGCGCGTCATCGCCAAGACAGCGCCCTTGCTGGCGGTGTAGGCCAGCTGCGGGGTGGCCGCGCCGACGAGGGCGACCATGCTGGCCGTGTTGATGACGCTGGCCCTCGTCTTGCCGTGCTTGCGGAAGCTCTGGACGGCGTGCTTGCAGCCGAACCACACGCCCTTGACGTTGATGTTCATGGTCATGTCCCAGATTCTCTCGGGGGTGGAGGTTGCGTCGGCGTCGTCAGCGTGCATGATGCCTGCGTTGTTGAACATGATGTCCACACCGCCCCAGGCGTCGAGGTGTGCCACGGCCGCCTCCACCTGGTCCTCCTTGGACACGTCGACGACGCGGGTCTCGACCTTTCCGTCGCGCTGGGGCACCACCGACTGCACCTTTGCAAGGGCTTTCTCGAGACCGGGCCCGCTGATATCGGTCATCAGCACGGAGGCGCCCTCGCGCAGCATGAGGATGGTGGTTTCAAGGCCGATTCCACTAGACAAAAGTTAGAATTAGAATGGGTGGATGGGATGGAAGCGAGGAACCTACCCGGCGGCGCCGGTGACGATGGCGTTCTTTCCAGCAAGTCTTCCAACCATTGTGTTTGTTAGAGGAGTTATGATTTCAATTGTTGTGTTGGAGAAAGGAAGCAGGGGTGAATTGTGAAGAGTTTATATGTTGGAGGAGAGTGACGATTGAGGGGCAGGGATGCGGCGGCGTCGGCAAGGGGGTGCGATAAGATAAGCTTGTGGTGGGTGGGCTTTGTACCCCGCGGTCCCGGAGCGCGGTCCCAGTGGGGCAGCTACAGCTACGCTTCTATGGAGTATGTGTTCACTCGATATTGGTCGTGATTGAATTTCATTACCTATGGATTCCACTATATACCCACATTTACGCCTTAATGTGATAGCTCTTCAGCTTGTAGAACGCATCAAACGCCTGCGGGCCCAGCGTACATCCCAATCCAGAGTTCTTCCATCCGATCCAGGCCAGATCCTGCGTCTGTTAGCACAATGCCGTAGATTAAACATCAGCGTGAGAGTACATACCGGACTCGGGTAGTCGCAGCGGTTGATATAGACAGTTCCCGCCTCAATGCGCTCGATGAGCTTCTCACCCGTCGCAAGATCCTTCGTCCACACGCTCGCCGTCAACCCGTAGTCGCTATCATTCATGAGCGCCACCGCCTCGTCGTCCGAGGACACCTTCATGACGGGAATGATGGGGCCGAACGTCTCCTCGCGCATGGTGAGCATGCTGTGGTTGACGTTGGTGAGCAGCCGCGGCGCGACGTAGTTGCCCTTCGCGGGGAGAGGATCGAAGGTAGGGTTGGCCGGAGTGGCGTCGACAGCACCCTTGGCCAGGGCGTCGGCGACATGCGCGGCGATGTTCTTGACCGCCTGCGCGGAGATGACGGGGCCGGTGGTCGTAGACTTGTCCGTTGGGTCGCCGAGTTTGTATCTTCTCTTGTCAGCTACCTCGACTGGAGGAGGGAATGGGATGGGGAGGGGGGTCGTACGTGCTCAGCTCCTTCTGCACCTCCGCGACAAACGCATCATGCACATCAGCATGGACATACACGCGCTCAATGGAGCAGCAGCTCTGTCCCGAGTTGAAGACCGCGCCGTCGACGACCTGCGCGGCAACGTAGGCCAGGTCGACGTCCGGGCGCACGTATGTCGGGTCGTTACCGCCCAGCTCGAGGTTGACGGGGACGACGCGGCGGGCGGTCGCCTCGCGGATGCGCAGACCGCCGGTTGTGGATCCCGTGAAGGACACGAGGTTGATCTGGGGCAGCTGGACGATCTGGTCCAGAACATCCAGCGAGCCGCAGTGCACGACCTGTAGGACGTTCGGGGGAAGTCCAGCCTGCGCGAAGTATTCAACGAGCCGCTCGCCGATCAGCGGGGTCTGGGGGGAGATGCGGAGGAGGACGGCATTTCCGGCGAGGAGCGCGGGAACGAGGGTGTTGATGGTGATGAGGTAGGGGTACTGCGCAGTTAGTTAGTATATTAGCATGGGGCTGTAGATGGGAGAGCGCGAAGCGGAAAGCTTACGTTCCACGCGGTCGCGATGAACGCGACCCCCACGGGGTCCTTCTTCACGAAGCGCCGGAATCCCTCCTCCGCCTGGCCGGGGACCGCGGCGAGCTTGTCCTCAGCGAGGGAGAGGAGGTATTCAGCGCGCATGCGCATGGTGTCAATTTCCTTGGCGCAGTAGGCGATGGGACGGCCCATCTGCTTGGTGAGCTCCGCGCTCAGGGTATCTTTGTTTGCGTCGATGATGTCGAGGGCCTTGACGATGATGGCCTTGCGCTCCGCGAGGGAGGTTTGGCGGAAGGATTGGAAGGCATTCTGCGCGGCTTGGGCGAGGGTGCGCGCCTCCTCGACCGTGGTGCCGGGGTGTTCGAAGACAACCTCGTTGGTCGAGGGGGAAAGGGTGCGGATTTCGTTCGGCATGGTCTTTCTGCTGGATATGGTCGGGTTGTGTATGTGTTGGGTGTAGTAATGGTGGGATGAAGTGGTGTGGTTTTATAAGGCGGTGACTATCGATAAGACTATCAGCGCGCTCCGTGTGGAGCCTCCGTCGCATACGGTCATGTTCTACATCAGCAACTCCACCAGCACCACAATGGCCATTATTATTATGCAATTAGTTTACAGAATCATCCGCCAGACCGCCTGGCTCACCAACCCTCCGTCGTGCTTGTTCCCAACCCGCGACATCCCATCTGCGTACAGCGCGTCGTCGAAGATTCCCTGGCTGTGCCGCACCTCCAGCAATTTCGTCTCCACAAACTCGTTATACTCCGGGTGGCCTTGCACGGTGAGAATGCGCTTGGGGATATAGAGGCCTTGCACTTCGCATTTCGGGCTGGACCCCAGGTTGAGGCATCCGGCAGGGACCTCGTAGGCGATGTCTCGGTGCATTTGGTGGATATACTGGGTGCGTTAGGATAAATGCCGTCCAATTGAGGAGGTATGTTTACCAAGGTGTCTTTTCCAAAGAGCTCCTTTCCCGTCTCATTGAGTGTCACAGTTTCCACTGCCACCTCCCATCCGGCGGTACTCCGACCAACACGCGCTCCCAGAGCCCGCGCGACAATCTGGTGGCCGAAACAGATGCCGATGATGGGTTTCTGGGTTTGTTGAAATATGTCCGCGATGTATTTTGTCAGACCGACGATCCACGGGGCATCGGAGAATGCGTCATGTTCTGCACATTGGAGTTAATGACGAGATGGGCACGCGTAGAGGCAAACATACTGCTCCCTGTCAACAGCAACACATCAAACTCATCTGGCTTTGGATACTCCTCCCGCGCAACAACATCCCATTTTGCAATCTCTAGGGAAACCTCGGCCTCTTTGCCGAGAGCCTTGAGACCAGTCTTCAAAAGGCCCTCAAACAGAGTGCCATATGTCCCATATCGATCCTTGACGGGGTCAATGGGGGTGTCACACTCGAGAACAGCGGCGCGAATGGTAGTCATGGTGAGAATGATGCTGTAATAGAATCACAGTACTCCGTAGTACCGCCCTGACTATAAATAAGTCTTATCTTATCGATAAGCGCGGTCCGCGGGGATGCGGGGCAAGCCGTGCTTATCAGCGTCTCTCCTTGCCGACGGCGTCGTGATCACTTACCGCGATGCGCTCCGTCGCATCATCCCGATTCATCCCTCTTAAATCTGCCCTACGATCCTTCACTCATCTACCTCTCCTCACAAGTGCTCTTCACATCCTCCTCACACATCCACCATGTCCACCACCATCACCGCCGAGGAGCTCCCCAACCTCCTCGCCAACGACATCAAAGTCAAGGTCGCCGGCATCGACTGCGATGGCATCCTGCGAGGCAAGGTAATGTCCAAGGAGAAGTTCCTGGGAATCGCGCAGAAGGGATTTGGCTTCAGCTCTGCGGTCTTCGGCTGGGACATGCAGGACATGCTCTACACGACTGACGCGCGAATCGCCCCGGCCGACTCCGGGTACGTCGATTTCCTTGCTGTCCCAGATCTGAATACCTTCCGTCGCATTCCCTGGGAGGACAATATCCCGTTCTTCCTGGTGCACTTTGTGCAGAACGGGTCGCCTGTGTCTGCCGACGGGCGGAACATGCTCCGGTCGATATGCGACAAGCTTGCGGCCGCCAATTGCAAGGGGATGGCTGGTGGTATGTTCATCTTCATTTCTGACGAAGGGTCGAGCTGACGGCTATGTTCAGTTGAGCTGGAGTTCATGAACTTCCAGACTCCCACCGAAGACGGGTACGGCGCTGGCTCGCAAAACCCCGATATCTGCGCGTTCCTCGATAAGAACGCCCCGGGTGCCCTCCGGCCAATCACAGGGGGTAGTTTCTCCTACAGCGCTCTGCGCACGGTGCCCTACAAGAAGTTCTTCTACGACATTTTCGACCGATGCGCCGACTTCAACTGTGCCGTTGAGGGCTGGCACACGGAAGGCGGACCGGGTGTCTACGAAGCGGTGCGCCCTGCCCCCATCCATCTCAAAACACAACTAATCTGATCAACTCAGGCCCTCAAGTTCTGCGAAGTGAGCGAAATGGCCGACCGCACCGCCCTCTTCAAGTATGCCCTGCCCTATCCATCCCACCTCCACCCCATAACTAACATAAAGAAACAGACTCCTCGCCAAATCCGTCGGCATCGAACACAACATCACCCCCTGCTTCATGGCGAAGCCCATGCACGGCCAACCCGGCAGCTCGGGCCACATCCATGTCTCGCTCACCGACAGCGCGGGCACGAACCTCTTCGCACGCGAGACACCCGACACAAACGCGCCCTGGCCCGACGCAGCCGGTCTCTCCGACTTGGGCCGGCAATTCCTCGCCGGCCTGCTTCAAGCCCTGCCGGACATCATGCCGCTGTTCGCGCCGACGATCAACTCGTACAAGCGGCTGGTTGAGAACTTCTGGGCCCCCGTCAACATCAGCTGGGGCTTGGAGGACCGCATGGCGTCGATCCGGATCATCACACCGCCGGTGTGCAAACCCGGGGCTACGCGGTTCGAGGTGCGCATTCCCGGCGCCGATCTGCACCCTCACTATGCTCTCAGCGTGATCCTGGCGGCGGGGTGGCGCGGTGTGCAGCAGAAGATGGAGATTGGCGTGCCGCCGGTTTCAGCGATGAAGGGGACGGACCAGAAACCGGAGATGTTGCCGAATACGTTGGAGAGCGCGCTCGCGCGGTTTAGCGCGAAGGGGAGTATTGCGAGGGAGTTGGTGGGGGATGAGTTTGTGGAGTTCTTTACGGCGACGAGGGAGCATGAGCTGAGGTTGTGGAGGGAGGCTGTTACGGATTGGTAAGTTGTTCCTTGTTCTGCAGTGTAGGCTGTGCTAATTGTTGTTAGGGAGTTTAAGCGGTACATTGAGACGGTATAGGGGGTTTGGATAGGAGTATGAATGGGCTTTTATTAGATGAGAATTTGTTGTTGGCGAGCAAGCACATGCTCCAATGGACGAATACTACGCAACAGATAACTGACTTACAGAATTTCGAGCATTAGATATGTACGTGACTACATTCATAAATTCCTGTACAATACAGACAACATTATCCAAATCACTCTATACATGAAGTGAGGTAAACCCCTACAGCGTAATTCCAGACTCGACCTTTCCATGCTTCTACAATAATGTTAGCCGCGTTCAACATTCATTGTATGGGAGGACTTACCAATTTCCGGTGGTACTTGACACCCGTGTTGGTGCCACTGACAGCATCATAAGGAACAGGGCTGGTGTAGTTGTAGGTGGCCGTCAGGTTCTTCCAGGTGTCCTGGACGATCTTGAGGATACCATGGCCGGCGGAGCACTTGGCAGAGGTCAAAGGCACAGGCCAGACGGGCGAGTAGGTGCTGTACTCGTTGGCCGAAAGCGGGCCCGGGTAGGAGTGGTTGAGGTAGAGGTTGCTGGTGTCGACCTCGTAGTTCACGTAGCCAGTCTTCTCGGCCAGGAAGCTGAGAATGTTGGCACCGCAGTCCCAGCGTCCAAGAGACGGCAAACCCCAGTTAGCGGAGAGGGAGGCGATGATGGAGTAGTGGGTGTAGAAGGTGTCGTCCTGCTTGCCGAGGAGGTGTTTGGGGACGGCGCCACCAAGCAGGAAGCTGTAGATCTTGTTGCCGATCTCGTAGGTGTCGTTCTCGTCGAACGTCAGCAGGATGAGGGTATCCTTGGTGAAGTACTCGTCCTCGAGCAGGTCGGCGAGGAACTTGTAGGTCCAGGTGCCGGCGAAGGTGATGTTGGTGTCGTGGGCGTCGTTGGTCATGTTGGGGGTGACAAAGCTGTACTGGGGCAGACGGTGGTGCTTGAGGTCGTCGTAGAAGCTGGTGAAGTTCTTGATCTGGCGCAGACGGTTGGCGTCCTTGGTGACGGAGTCGAACAGGATCATGGGGTTGTGCTTGCGCACGTAGTCGTTGGGCCCGGACTCCGGGTAACGGAAGCCCTGGTAGCCCGGGTAAGGGAGGTGCTCCTGGTACTCGCCCCAGGTGATGTTCTTAACGTCGAACATGTCTGCGATGGTGGAGATGTTGGCGGGGACCTGGTTAAAGTTGTCGTTGTCCATGCCAAAGTTGTCGCCACCGGCGGAGGAGCAGTAGTTGGGCTCCGAGGGGTGGGTGACGGCATAGTAGTTGGTGAGAAGGAGACCCTTTTCGGCCAGCTTGGACAGGTGAGGGTCGCTGGCGGCAGCATTGAAGTCCTGTGGGGGGGTCAGTATTGGGAAGTAGAAGTACCCAGAGAGTGGACATACAGTGTTCTCCAACCAGATGTTCACAAACCGGTTGAACGACAGTCCCTTGACGTTGGAGACAGGGGAGTAAGGCAGGACTGAGGCCTGAGCGGCCTCAATCTCCGCGGAAGACGGGTACTGCTCGGATGAGGTCTGCGCGAGAGCGAGAGACAGACCACCCAGAAGGGTCACGAGGGACTGCTTGGAGAACATCGTGATCGTGATCGTGATGCCGGAGCGATGGCTAATGGGTTGGGGGTGAGAGAAACAAAACAGGGGGTAGGATTGTCATCGTGGTTTTATATGTGCTTCTGGAGACTGTGTCGTGTGCCGTCATGATGGTGGGAGTATAGTAGAAGTATACTAGAAGTCCTAGTTGCCGAGCACGTGGGCATATTGCTGCGCTGACTGGAGGAGGACATGGCCCGATCGGGTAAGGAGCCCATGACTAATCCCCTGTCCCTGGCACGTGTGGGCGTACTTGGCTCTCCTTTCTTCCTCGACTGCATCCTTGTTCCACTCGACAAGCTTTGCCATGCCTGTGTCAAGATCCGGGCTTGTTATTGGCATCGGTGCCAATGCGTGTTTGGCTCTCGGATATCCGGCAGCCTCGTGATTCGTACATCTAGCGAGCTTTAATCTATACTGCATAAGCGAGGTGCAGACGTGCATTACTCCGTACACAGCAGATCATGCCTAGGCAGCTATGTATCCTCGACATGTCTCCAGTCTGCATGTAATGCCAGTGTATTCATTGGCTGGGGATCGGAATGCCACTGCCCGATCAATCCCACCGCACGGGATACTTCTCCCAGAGCCTTCCCCCGTACCCTCAAAGTCCCAACGAAGCAATCCCAAAAACAACTGCCAAAATTGCCAGTAAGGTGTTCCCCCATCCATTATTCGGATCTCCCCTAGTCCGTGTCGGCCGACCGCCGACTATTACTTTCGTAATGCTCGATGCTCTCCTTAATCACCTCGCCGAAAAACCAACCCTATACATTGAAGAGATAGCCGAAGGCTATTTTCGCCACGCAGGCTTAGCGGTAGAGAGACAGCCTTGAAAGCCTGCAGATTCTGAGATTCCGTGTGCCTGTGACATTGCTACTGGGCCAAATCCATTCTGTGAGGGTTCGAGCTAGATAATACTTTATACCAGCAAGTGGAGCCTGCTTCTTTTGATTATCCTTTTTGTGCCTTATGGCAGTTACTGTGGTAACTTGTAATTGATGAATAATAATGCACAAAACAGAAGCCTTCTAAATGTTCGGCCGGCTCGAGTTGGTACTTGCAATATGGTTTCTTGCGAGGTCCGTACCTTTAAGAGTTGATAGATTCCATATACAGTACCCCAAACAACCTTGGTATCAAAAGGTGTATGAGACAGAGCAAAAGTCAAAAAACCCCAGGAATCAGTCTCCATGGAACCTTCTTGCAATACATCTCCCATTGTGCTCCATATTTCGTCTGGCATTTCTTCTCGTCTCTTACACAACGATGCACCATGACACCGATAACGAAAATTGCCTCTGTCCAAGGATAGATTGAGTCGAAGCCACACGTTGCGCACAAAGCGCAAGTAAAGATCACATTTCCAAGATAGTTGGCGTGTCGAACAACACCCCACCATCCTAGTTATCATCAGTCGCTCTACATTCCAAGAAGATAGATGGAAAAATGTGAGTCATATAACAGGCTGGCTATGATACGTACCGGAATACAAAAGTATTGAACTCTGCACCTTTCCACAGGCCAGTGTATAGGAGCATTCAATGTACTTCGCTTTTGCTCCCCAAATCGTACACTGGCCTTGGGATTCGCGGGCTAGATCTTTGTGGTAATTGGCCCACAGCGACAAAGCCCACCCTATCGCCCAAACCAATACAATGGAAACAAAACTTTGGGTTGAAAGTGCCTTGGGATGACGATAGAGGTATTGTGCTTGGAGGGTATATATCACAGGCATGAATGCCGAGTATCCGTAAATATAGTAGAACCCGAAATGTTCATATGCAATGTCCAATGTACCAATAAACCTAGGAAGTTGGGTAATTAGTTTCAAATGCCAATTTTAGGGACGGTGTCTTCCAAAGAACGTACCACTTTTCATTGGCAAAGAAATCGAGCACAACCATCAGTCGCAATAGCACAGCCAAGACCATGGAATTTGTCAAATAGCCAAGGCTGTAGTACTGAGCTGCGGCAAAAGAAATATCCCTTTTCGCCATTAATAATCAGAAATAACAATGGCTTGGTTTCGGGGGCATAGCAAATGGCGGATGAACTTACACCACGTTCCAGATAATGACACCGCCAGCTCTGGTGCTGTGAAAGTGTTTTATGTCCCAAAGCTTTCCGAAACGGGGGTGGAACTCGATGCCGTTAAGCAGGTCAGTCCAGAAAAAACCTATTCTGGTATTAGTCTCTGTCTCCAGGGTCATGTGTCTTGCAAACTACTTTGATTAAACTTACCTGCAGATACATTATCTTCTGGGCTATCTGGCCAGTAGTAAGCCTTCAGGTGGAATGTAATAAGCAAGACCAGACTGTACATATTCACAGTCCAGACAAGTCCTTCCCAGTGTTCCACAATAAATGTTAAATGAACCAATCCAGCCAAATGCACCAAAAATATCGATACCAGTGTCAACTCCCAAGCGAGAAGTCCATTGATCCTATAAGGAAGTCGCTTGCCTGAAGGTATGGGTTGACCGGATATCAGCGGTCCAGGAAGAAAGTTGTACAGCATCGCTTGGAACAATGTCCATACAACATATGCCAGAATGGACGCTATGTCAAAAGATGGCATTCGATTCCCCAAAAATCGAAAGATGCCTTCAGAGTAGGCAGTAAACAGCGTTGAAGTGAGAGAGGTATTGAAAAATTGATAGCATATCCAATAGAAGAGCACAAAAACAGGACTAGCAATGACGAGAACAAATGAAGACACTTCAATCAACACATCATTTTGATCTAATTGCGTGCAGATTTTTGACACCATATTTGCAGTTGACTGTGTTTAACTGGAGTCGAGGTGCTGAATTGGAACAGCACAAATATATATGGTGATAGTTCGCCGCGAGAGGAGAACTTACTGCTTTTGCTCAGAAAAATTTGCTCATAGTCATTTATAATAGGGTTTGATTTTAGCTCCACCCTTTTGCCTCTATATTCATGATTTGATCACCAGAAGCAGCGAGAAAAACTATCCATATTGATAGTGTTACGGTATTTCCCTCTCTACGTCCTTATCTCACAGAGCTCTTTCCCTCGGGGTAACCGGCGGTGTGACTTGATGCTCCCATGCGGCATGAGATGCTTATCCCCTGCAGTTGATCTTTCAGCTCATGAGTTGTCCTCGCATTCGATTTCAAACATTGTGGTCAGGTAGTGGAGAAGCAGGGAAAACCGTGGGACACGTTGGCGAGGGATTTTTGAGAGCTCCTCAAGAAACAGCCTTGCCATATTCTGACTTGGTACCTTCATCCTTACCTGACTGACAGGCCTCCTACCCTGAACAGTTGACACCTTAACGAGTGGGGTATTGCCCTCAGATTCGATATACTTGGGATACAGTATCGGCACAAGGAAAACTAGAACTATGTCATTAATTTTCCTGTTGGTGCCCATGAAGTGTTTGGTATCCAGACTGCAAGTAATACCTCCTCCAGTATCAAACAGGTTATCTTGCGGAGCATACACAGTAAAGGAATACGTGCTTCGGAGATCGTGCAGTGGGACTGTACTACGAGAGCCATGGCGTCGGGGTCCACCAAAATAATTTAAGGATCCGACTGGTTCCTCTTCATCTACAAGGGTTAGGTTGATCAGTATCTTGGAATCGTGCTTTTACTATCCTGTCCAGAAGCTCCCAGAGTCACTGGTTATTGATCGCCTGTTCTGATAACCTTACAAAAGGGCCAGTTTCCCAGGCTCAAAGCCTTACTCTATGGACCATTCAGCCCACGCTATCACTCACTTCCCACCACTTTCAATATGGATGTCATTCTTGACTTTCTCGATCAAACCCTGTTTGACTCGATATACAGCTGGATCAAGCATAAGGCTACCCATATGGTCTGTGCTGCTGAAGGCCCGATCGAGCTATGGGGGCCATTAAGGAGGCAAAATTCATATATAGCGGGGCTAAGACATGAAATTTGCGTTGCCACTGTGTCTGAGAATATATGGGCTCGCCAAAGCATTGTAAGGCAGTATCTTAGCCTCTTTGTCTTTGCAATGTGCGGCTCTCTGGATGACCCAGGTAGATAGCCTGGAGAGTTTCAGCTGACTTTCAATCAGGGTTTCGAGCACACTACTTTTTTTCATCTTTGGCAGTATCTGCTATTATCGCTATTTTGAACCGACGTTGAAGACACATCCAAAGTTTCTCAAGAATCAGGTTCCACAAGAGATCAGAGAATCTATGCTTACTCTCCTAGTTGGGAATATCCTCACGACTCCGATATTTGTGGTCCAAATTCGAGGATACTCGAAACTATACGGTTCTCCGGAGGAGGGGCCAGGATATTGGTACGAAGCCGCGCAATTTCTATTCTTTTTGGCCTTTTCCGACACCATGATGTATTGGTTCCATCGGCTGTTCCATCAGCCTTTGCTATTCAGCATGATGCACAAGGGTCACCATCGCTTCATTATACCAACCCCATTTTCAGCCTACGCATTTAATCCCATCGAGGCGTACATAATGAGCCTCCCGATTCATGCCTACGGCTTTATCTTGCCAATGTCCAAATTCGCCTACATCGTAATATTCCTTATGACTAATATATGGTCATTTTTGTTGCGTATGTGCCGTCACCCTCGGTTGATGAACTATACTTATATTTTGGGCAACCAACAGACGACAGCCGAGATACATTCCATACTGTCCATCACAATAATGTTAAGTTCAACTATGGACAATTCTTGCCTCTGTGGGACCAGCTGGCTGGGACCTACCGAGATCCCCTCCGCTCTCTTTCATCGAAGAAGCGATCCGTCTGACCCCCAACAGCCGAGATAAGGCACGAGTATATGCGAAGGGTGGTTGATAAAAGGAAAGATGTTCCCTATGAAGCAATAAATCAACTTATTATTTATTGTGGCCAACCTCCCACAAGACCCTCGGGGAGGAGTTCCATGTCTTTCTTCGGTGGTGCCTTCACGAAGTTAGTGCAAGGAAGGAGAGTACCAAGGGCCATTTTTCGACACGCAGGTTTAACGGTGGGAAGAAAGGCATGAACGTCTGCACTTTCTAGAGTTATATGTTAATATGTTTGTGCTACCAGATCAAGTCGATTTTGCGAGCGCTCTGGCTCAATAATACTTCGTGTTGGAGAGTAGGCCCTGTAACTGATCTTCTTTCTGGATATCGTAGCAGTTAGTATCTGATTTTATTGTAATAAAAAACCGTCATTAATATTATCATTATACCTATAGTTCAAGGTAATGATAATACTAATCTTCTTGCTAATTCGGAGTAACTAAGTTACTCTATTTACGTAACTGCTTCTCTACTAGTATCCAGTTAATATTCGAAGAGTAAAATCTTTCGAAGTTCTTCTAAGTCCGGTCGTCTACAGAAACCGCAATAGCTATACCTTTAAAGCGAACCTGCTTATAACGTCGTCCGCAGCATGACGTCCATATTAGCTTTTAGGCTTTCTTCCCAGTACTCGCTGGGTGCTACGAGCAAATCTTCTTTGGTTACTTTATCTACTATCTTACAGTTAAGTACAAGCTTCTATACGATAGTGTAGTAGACGAATTTAGGTAGTTATCTATTATAGTCGACACTCTCTTCCTACAGACTAAATAGGAGGAATCCTAGTTAATCGAGCTGCAACCAAGCTCTAGAGTGGGGCTAGGAGAATATAAGGACGCAGGTATACAATTCAAGTAATCGGGAGTGGGTGTATGTTGGGGAGCATCGCCGTCCTAGATTTTATGACCACAGTCCGCGACTCGTTGTCGAGAGGGCAAGCCAGAGCGCCCCTGTAGGACGTATTGGTTGAACCTCCATTCAGTGGCGTGAGAGAAGTAGAGGCGTAAGGCGTTTGGCTTAGGGATTTGAAGATTGCGATATTAGGGCTGACTTGTTAATCCTCCACTAATCTGAGGGGCGACTCGTTGGGTGGTATAGTCTCTAAAGTGCGTGTCGTTGTGAGTAGCACGTAGTCCGGATATTTGGGAAACATTCTCGTCACAGCGTTCTTAGACACCGAACGAATTTGGATGAGATTCAATGAGCTCCTGAGCAGGCTGGTCAACTGTCACGCGATCCAGTACTTAGATTGGAAATGCCCTTGCAACCTCTGAGGCGAGGGGGCCTATTGCTCCTTAGATCTTCTTTCATAAGAGGATCATGGAAATGATGTGGGTGTAAGTAACTAGACACGCAAACTCAGACAAGCCACACCGGATTGATATGTATCGTGCATTTGTGTTGATAGCTGTAGCCAGATTTTTGCGGAAAGGGCATTGATTCTCTGAACATTTCAAACAGTGAATTGGATTCATGCTATGGACACTGAAGAGATACACACTTGGGAATTTTAAGAAACTAGGACAGCCAGATATAGAGAAATGGAATTGTGCGAATTACGAGCATAGCATGCAAGGCGTTGGTAGTGACGTGTGATGGCGTTTATCCTGTGTGCGTAACACCGTCGGACAGTTATATATTTGACATAACCCCCGCCATATCAGATACTACATAGACTGGGCAGAAGGTAGATCTGTGTCTCATATACACGTCAGACCGAGTATGTACTTTCAATTACACATACTGCACTTAAAGAACATGTCATAATCCATTAACACTCTATCATCTATGCACATGTATCAACAGCAACCAACGTGTAGCAAGTGTCTACTTAGGAAAAGTTCACAGCCTCACCCTCCTTCAGCTTGCCAGCACCAACGAGTCTCTTGACCTCCTCGACATACACGTTCTTGACGGCCGCAGCATCCTTGCCAGCGGCGCCGAGACGCTCCGCCAAAGCGGCCAGCTCCTCGCTGTCGATCTTGCTGATGACCAGGTCGACATCGGTGAGTACACCGTCGACCTGCGCAGCCGAGGGCTCGCCGTCAGCAAAGTAGTTGACGTCCTTGACAGAGCCCTTAAGCACACGCTTGTTCTTCTTGGCGGCGTTCTTCGCAGCCTCCTTGGCCTTCTTCGCCTTCTCACGGTCAGCCTTGGCGGCCTCCTCGGCCTCCTTCTTGCGCTGCTCCTCCTCGAGACGGGCCTTCTCCTTCTCCTCGGCGAGGCGCTTGGCCTCGGCCTCCTTCTCGAGACGCTTCTTGTCCTTGTCGGCGCGGGCCGCCTTGCGGAACTTCTTGATGCGCTCATCCATGGCGGCGCAGTCATCCACCAGATGACGCAGACGGGCGGTGTCCTCAGTCTTGCGCTTGCGGCGGGCGTTGGCGTTCTTCTTCTCGACGTGACGCTTCTGGTCACGGCTCTCATTGTCGTCAGGAACATCCTCATCGAGGTACTCGAAAGTCCGCCAGCTGTCGAAGCTGTACCAGAAGTTGTAGAAGTTGTCGACCTCCTCGAAGGAGGAGTTCTCGTCGCCGAGCTGGGGCACGGGCTGGATGCGGGAGAAGCGGGCCTCAGACTCAAACACAGGCCGCCACAGCTTGAAGAAGTCGCCCCTCTGCACCTCCTTCTTGGTCGGGGGCTCGACATCGCAGGTCTCGTCGACCGAGTCGAACTGGCGGCGACGCACGGGGTCGAGCAGCAGCTCCGTGGCGATCTGGATGCACTTGAAGAAGTTGTCGTTCTCGTCGCGGTCGCCCAGCGCCGCCTTCTTGTCCGGGTGGTGGCGGAGCACCTTCTTGCGGTGCGCGCGCTTGATCTGCTCGGGCGTCGCGCGCCAGCGCAGCTTGCTCAGGCCCAGCACGGCGTAGTGGTCCTGGCTCTTCCAGTCCTTGGCCTCGCGCGCGAGCATCATCGGGTCCTCGGGCTCGGAGATGTTGTCGTCGTCATCCTCCTCGGTCTTGGTGACGTTCTGCTGCGCCTGAATGCGCTCATCCTCGGAGAAGGTACGGGCGTGACGCTTTCTGCGGGCGTGGGCGAGGAAGTGAGGGCCCACGGGCTCCAGGTTTCTCTGGGTGGCGCCGGTGAGGGTGCCGACGGCCTTGAAGTCCTTGTCGGCGGACCAGCCCTGAGGAAGGGCAGGCAGAGAGACGTTGACAACCTGAGCAGAAGCCATGGCGGGAGAATACGGGGGTAGTGGGAGTCAAGAGAGGAGGGAGAAAGACGGAGGATTTCAACAAGAAAAAACTGTTTTTCTATTTTTTCTGCCGCGGGCTGCCGCCTCCGCTTCCCCCAATGAGCGGACGGGTGTTTCGGAGGTTCTCGAAGCCTCATCAATTGTCTACATTCACCAGTATTGTTCTTCTTCTTTACTTTCGTCTCTACTCAGTGCTTGTGCTTGTGCTTGTGCTAAGCTATTTGTATACTCTTCTCTATTGAGCGATTCTCTATTGCATCCTACACAGCATACAATGGCCTCAGCTGTCCCCTCGGCGCGGAGCGCCTATCGCCAACTCCTCCGTGCCACTCGCATCGCCTTCCGCGGTGAGTTCTGAATATACTGTATCATGAGTATACACCTGCTGACCCTTCAGACGACGTCCGTGTCCTCATCGCCGCCCGTCAAGAAGCCCGTCGGAACTTCGACAGCCACCGCCGCCAAGGCATCGACACTCCCATGCAGATCAACCACGCCATTGAAGTGGCCAACATCCTCAGACATAACATCGTCCAGGGCGTACGGGAATCAGAGGACGAAGCCGCCCGGTGGGGTATGTACCGTGCTGATATGGCGGAATTATACCCCGATGCTGACCAACCCAGAACTACGGATTCACGACGAAATCGAGCGTGGTGACAACGACTCGATCAAGGTCGGAGGCAAAACCGTCAAGGTCGACAAGCCGTGTTCCGCCTAGTTCCTTTGATACGATGATGTGCAGGCTGCAAATAGAGGGACGATGATATTTGCATTGTATTATAGTATACCCAAACTTTTCTCTCCTTCGGCGTCTTCTGGGGTATTTGTTGATACTGGGGATTGATAGAACTGTAAAAGACCAATGCACATTCAGAAAGAACAACGCCCGCTGCATATCCCACCCGTAGAAACAGAAAATCGACACCCATGCAAAGCTCATATACTTAATCGCCCGACATACTCGAGTACTGGACCGAACCACTGCCAGGAGGCGGCGCAACGGCATACGCGCGCGGTTTCTCAGCCTGTTTCCCAGCCTCCTCGCCAGCGGCCGTGATCGCCTTGTTGCCGGATGCCGCGCTGGACGGTCCGACAGCATTACGGCCTTCCCGGGCATACTTCAACCGCTCCTCCCGATCCATGTTATCCAAGGGCTTGGGCTTCCCCCACCGAATGCGCAGCGGACATCCCTGGATGACCGCCTTGCCCTGGCAGTGCTGCGCGGCGGCCTCGGCGCTCGCGCGGCTCGCGTAGTTGACAAACGCCGAATGGGCGCGGTGGGAGCACACCAGCGACCGCAGCTGACCAAACTGCGTGAAGAACGTGCGCACCGCATGCTCCGGGAGGTCATCTTCCACACCCGTAACAAACAGCGACGTGATATTGGGGTCGGCCGGTGGCAGAATATCCTCCTTGGAGGGGGGCAGCTGCGCCGTGCCGGGGAACGGCCGTCCGCCGCGGCCACCACCGCGCATGTTTCCTCGTCCGCGACCGGGGAGGGGTGTTCCGCGTCGGCTCTCGCTGGTGCGGATGGGGCCGGGGCCATTTCCGTAGCGGCTGTGGACGACGGGGGCGCCATCGGCGCGGGAGGATTCAGCGGTCTCGTTCTCATCGTCTTCGCCGGAGGGCCCTTCGATCTGTTGGCGCGGTTTGCGGTAGTAGGGCTCACTGTTGGCCAGACGGCGGAGGAGCTCGCGGGCTTTCTCGTCGGTCTTTTCGTACTCCTCGACGGCGCCGCGTCCTTCCTCGATTTCTTTCTCGTGGCCTTGCGCGTAGTATTCGCGGTTGATGGAGCTCTCGGGGCCCGGGGCGACCATTTTCAGGGCGGCATCGCGGACGACGATAGGCAGGCCGAAGGACAGATCCAGCATGCAGCATTGGCAGCAGTTTTTGAGACGGGCGCAGGTGAGGCAGATAGCGGTGCGTTTGGTGCGCGCGGTGCGGTCGGCTTTCCAGCGGAAAATTGTGAAGGGGCGAGTGCACTGCGGGGGGTGTTAGTATATGAGTTCTTTCAGTCTTTGGTGGTTATACGTACGATCTTGCACTCGGCTCCGTAGTCCTCCTTCAACATCTGCACGTAAGGGTTGTCCGGGAGGCAACTCTCACAGACGGATGGGAAATCGGTGGTCTCCCACCCGGACCGGTTGAGGTCCTGTTTGATTTGCGGAGGAGGCATGTTGGCGTACTGGAGAGAGGTTGGTGGGAGATGAAGATGCAGATGAAGACTACCGATAGCAGCCTTTGCCGGTGGCTGTCGTGGCGGTCGTGGCTGGGTGAGTGTGGCGCAGGGATTTGATCAACACATGGTGATTTGCACGTGATAGTCGCACTGCGTACTTCGTATACGGAGTAGATTTTGTTGCGCAACAACGTATCGATCACGAAGCTCAGGCTAGGTACCCGAGAAATACGCATGTGAGTGGATATGTTTGAAAACATCCAGATGAGCTTACGTATCTTTCTGTCTATTATTGTGAGGTGTTGATATTGCGGTCGAAGATCGTATTCATCGTATTCAGCGTATTGCGTATCTGTCTGCTGACATAAGAACTTCGGAGCGGCAGCATATTTCTCCATGGGGCTAGACCAAAACCCCAGATCCCATTTCGGTCTAGTGTGATAAATTGGCAGTTCTGATTGGTCGCCGCCAGTGACAATCTTGTCCGCCTCCTTTCTTTTCTTGTACGCCCGGATGGTCTTTTGGTCGGTGGCCTTTTCTTCATTTCCCTTTCTCCTACTCTCGTCCTCTCTCTCTCCTCGTCTCAATTGCTTGCTTCCTGGTTATAAAACCCTCGCGCAATCCTCCTGTGTGGTTATTCCCTATTTATTCACCACCATCTCCCTCTGTCCGTTCCCTTCCTCGACCCTCATTCCTCCCCCTTTTTTTACCCAGACCGCCACCCATTCTCACCATGGCTCCCACCGCTCTCGAACGCGAGGATCACTCTCGCGATGCCGACTTCAATCGCGCCATGCATGGCAAGTCCTCCCAGGCCAAGGGTGGTTTCGCCGCCATGCGTGGCAAGGATTCCGCCGCCCAGAAGGCCGCGGTCGACGAGTACTTCAAGCACTGGGACAACAAGGATGCTGAGACGGAGACTGAGGAGATTCGCGCTGCTCGTCGTGCCGAGTATGCGACTCTGACCAGACAGTATGTCTTCCTCTGATTCTGCAGGAAAGGTTGCACCATTCTAACTCCTCTTAGTTACTACAACCTGGCCACCGACTTCTACGAGTACGGATGGGGTACCTCGTTCCACTTCTGCCGTTTCGCCCCCGGAGAATCTTTCTACCAGGCCATTGCCCGTCACGAACACTACCTGGCGCACTCGATGGGAATCAAGCCCGGTATGAAGGTGTTGGATGTCGGCTGCGGTGTGGGTGGACCCGCTCGCGAGATTGTCAAGTTCACCGATGCCAACGTCGTCGGGCTGAACAACAACGACTACCAGATTGAGCGTGCGACGCGGTACGCCGAGCGCGAGGGTCTGAGCGACAAGCTCAGCTTCGTCAAGGGCGACTTCATGCAGATGCGTTTCCCCGACAACTCCTTCGACGCCGTGTACGCCATCGAGGCTACGGTGCACGCTCCTGAACTCGAGGGTGTCTACAAGGAGATCTTCCGTGTGCTCAAGCCTGGTGGTGTCTTCGGAGTGTACGAGTGGCTGATGACGGATGAGTACGACAACGACAACGCGGAGCACCGCAAGATCCGTCTCGGTATCGAGCAGGGTGACGGTATCTCCAACATGGTGCGCGTGTCCGAGGGTCTGGAGGCCATCAAGAACGCCGGGTTCGTCCTTGAGCACCACGAGGATCTGGCGGACCGCCCCGATTCCATCCCCTGGTACTACCCTCTGGCCGGATCCTTCAAGCACATGTCGTCTCCGTGGGACTTCTTCACGATTGCGCGCATGACGTGGTGGGGCCGTGGCATTGCGCACCGATTTGTGGGTGCCATGGAGACCATCGGTCTGTTCCCGCGGGGATCGCAGAAGACGGCCGACAGCCTGGCCCTGGCGGGAGACTGCCTGGTGGCGGGCGGTGAGAAGAAGCTGTTCACGCCGATGTACCTGATGGTGGGACGCAAGCCGGAGTAAAAGCAACGAGTGTCATGCATGAATGCCCTGTACAGCATTGATTTGAGCCAGACTGCATCCTGCTGATAGACGTGGCGGTCTCTGTTTAATACTGTCTATTCTCTTTTTCCCTCTCCTTCTGTCCTGTGGTTGATATTTTTTATTGAGTCATTCTTCGTACCGCCGTGGGATGCTTTCTGTTTCATCCATGAGAATGCGTGATGGTACGATGTTTAGATATTGTAATAGCGATGGTGATTGTTTTATTGGATTTTTCTTAAGCTATGTAAGGTGCATATATCCTCTATATATATATCTCGGGCACGGTCAGCATACGCCCCCATGCATGCATGCGCATGCACACGCAGGTTACACGACTGTAAGTGAAGATTAGTTCTTCTCCTTCCCTACCTCTCTACGTACCTACGACCGGCAAAGAAATTAGCAACGTACTCGGACGTCGGAACTGATTGATAAGAAAATTCTACATCAGGCAACTCGGCCGGAGATAGACGGAGACCGAGAGCCCGAAGGCGACCGGATTTACGGGGATGCCGCAACCAGACAATATCCCGATCTATTTCGCGATACTTTCAAATTTTCATGGATCGCCATGTAATCGACTACTTATTTTCCCTCCCTTACTCGGAGGGTTGTGATATTGCATGTTGCACATCACTAGTATCGATTGTACTCGACCATGAGCGACAAGACGGACATAGCAGAGGCCGCAAAGGAGGCGCCTCCAGAGAGCGTCTCGTTCTTCGACCCAGCACTCAAGGCTGTACGTCGACGAGTCTTCTTCCTCTGGGGTCGGACCGTCCTCATACTCTGTGTTCTAATCCTGGCAGCGCTGTCCCTCTTCTGGGCGTCTCAGTTCCGCGTGGAGAAGAGCTATCCCGCGCTGACCATCTGGGTCGTCGACTTTGACGGCCAGATCGAACCGTCTACCAACCAGACCCAGACGCCCATTGTTGGCCCTGCGATCGTGGAAATGGCCCAGCACATCATCGATTCCCCCGACATCTCCATGGGCTACAGCATCAAATCGCCCGCCGACTTCCACTACGACCCGGTGGCCGTGCGCCAGGGCGTCTACGACGAGCACGCCTACGCCGCCATCGTCGTCAACCCCAATGCCACCGCACTCCTGTACGACGCCGTCACCTCCGGCAACACCGCGTACGACCCAGCTGGCGCCGCCGAGTTCATCATCATCAGTGCCCGCGACCAGTCCACCTACTCCAGCTACATCACCCCGAGCCTGACCAAATTCGCCAACAGCTTCCTCACCAGATTTGGCCCGCGCTGGATCCAGTTCGTCTCGCAGGAGTCGCTGAATGTTTCGCGCGTCCCGCAGGCCATCAATCCAGCTGTCGGCTTTACCACCGTCGACCTGCGGCCCTTCGGGCCGGCCGTGGCAGCCCCGGCCGTCACCATCGGTCTGATCTACCTGATCATCCTGGCCTTCTTCAACTTCCCCTTCCTAATGCCCGTGCACGGACTGTTCCTCAAGCGCGACGACCACCCGCCGCTGAAGATCCCGCAGTGGCTGCTGTGGCGGCTCTGCTCCAACATCGCCGCGTACTTTTTTCTCTCGCTGTTCTACTCGCTCGTCTCGCTCGCCTTCCAGATCCCGTTCTCGAACGACCCGGCCCCGGACACCATGCCAGCGTCCAACCCTAACGCCTACGGGCGCGGCTCATTCGTGGTGTTCTGGATGCTGAACTGGGTTGGCATGACGGCGCTGGGGCTACCGTGCGAGAACATGGCTATGATCTTGGGGTTCCCATGGAGCTCGTTCTTTTTGATTTTCTGGGTGATTACGAACGTCGCGACGGGATTCTATGCGCTGGATTTGGCGCCGGGGTTCTTTCGCTGGGGATATGCGTGGCCGCTGCATCGGATTGTGGAGGCGCTGCGGACGATTCTGTTTGGGACGCATTCGCGGATCGGGCTGGATTTTGGGCTCTTGTTTGCGTGGATTGCGGTGTCGATTGCGTTGTTTCCGGTGGCGAGCTTGATTATGCGGTGGAAGATGCAGCGGGGGTTGTAATTATAGATAGAATAGACTGTACATATGTAGTTTTTTTTTTTTTTACCATTCTCCGTGGCCCAAACTCGCCAATATATAGGAGCATTCCCGCTCTTCCATGAGCAGAGCTACAATTCTATTTTACTTTGGCCTTAATATGAACCGTCTGTCTGATGTGACTTATCTAACATTAAATTAGCTTAAGGGTGATTTCACAAGGCATCCGTGAGATGGAAGCAACGATGCTAATTATATGGCTGGTACAAGACCATGACCGCACCAGGCACATTCAATATTTCCGACACCTTTCAGATCCTCGAACACTGGATCCCCTGTCAGCATATACACGAGTATTCTGACGCTACTTCAAAGAGGCAAGAAGATGTGCTTTACCTGGCTGTCAAGCAATACGTGCCGTAGGACAACTTAAACCCTTCAAACGGCGATATAAGTATTATTACTGCTCACGGGAACGGCATTCTCAAGATACCGTAACCCTACCGCCATTGGCAGGGTAATGCTGATAAGATCCAGGAAGTCTACGAGCTTTTATATTTTAAAATTTATCAGGAGACCAAGGCCTCAGGGATCTTAATCCGCGGTATATAGATTGTAGATGTGGCCTATTAAGGCGTGAGTGGCCTTAGCAACGAAGACAAGCTTGGGGATGACCGTGAGCTTTATCCCTTCTCTCTTCCCTCTACGCGAAGAGAACGGTTAGCTAACTAGGACTGGCGTCATTATAGCGTCCGCTTTCGATCATTCTCGCGACCTTTTGCTTATGATCAACTATTGCCGCGACAAACTCCCACCGCCAAGATTCGGTCTTGGCCATAGTATGGGTGCTACCCAGCTGATAAACATTTCTCTGATGCATCCCCGACTACTGCAAGGCCTCGTCCTTATCGAACCGATCGTGTTACCCTATTCAGGCAAAGATCGGGGCAGATAACTAGCGGCTGTTGTATCTGCGCGGCGCCGCGACAGCTTTCCAACCCTAACCGCCGTGGTGGCACATTTCCGACGGAGCAAGATATTTGGGGCCTAGGATCCACGGTCGTTCGATTTGTGGATTAAAAACAGCCTTCGATCCAGCGCAGGTGGCTCAGGATTAAGAGTCAGGCTTACTACTCCTAAAATACAAGAGCTACGTACGTTTGTTCGTCCTGTCTTCGACGGGCACTGCGATTGTTGGTTGCTTTATCCGGATCTTCCCTCTAAGGCCTCAGATGTCCTTTTCTATCGCTCCGAACCCGTGATTACGTTCTATAATCTTCCTTACCTGCGTCCTGCGACTATGTTTATATTCTGCGACTAATCTTAACTTGTAACACAGAGGTTACGAGATACGATAGTAGATATAACGGGAATCAGTATTAGCGGGAGCAGAGAGACTGCAAAAGGCCGAGTTAAGGCTGTTTTGCTTGAGAATTGTAGGCATTTCGCTCCCATAGAATATCCAAAACGCCTGGCACATCAAACTGTCGAACAGTTAAAATACGAATGCCAGCGTGCAGCGGGAGAGCTTAGAGGCCTATCGTTAAACAGAGGGCCTCAAGTGCGTAATCGGCTTGCAATCAGCGAAAATATTGCAACTTTATTAGAAGGCTATAACGAGCCGGGGAGGCGTCCGAACCGGAAAGACCGTCTATATAAGCTCTGAGGAGTGGATCTAGAACTACAGACTTATCCTAACTCAGCGCTATAGGTAAACGTAATACTATACTTAGTATGTAATGTATAATATACGCCCAGAGTAGAGTACACTTTATGCTGCAAAGACTGTATTAATGCATAGCATTATCGACTTAATTTTGCAAAGTTGTGCGGTACTCTAGATAGACAGATTAAGGGACTTCACATTCTCTGATTACTCGCAACAATAACGCTACAGTGGCTATAATCTTACTATTAACCCCACGCCCTAGGATTGAAATCTCACGTGGGACGTCGCAGACATTACTCTAAGTACGACGATTACTTCAGAGAAAAGACAATAAGATATAGTTTGTTCGCAGAAGAGAAATGCCCAGCATAGAAAGAGAAGACCTATCCAAGTCGTTGACGATGCTCGGTTATTTTTCTCACATCCCTAAGTTCTTTTATGTCGTGCCGTGTTTTCGAGATAACCTGATTACTGTTAATCAATACTAGGACATCACCCACGGTACGTTCTTCCGCGACCTAACTATGATGTATAAATCAGTCCCGCCACGCATCAAGAGCTGGTTTCCATGTATCAGTATCCCTTAGCACTTAAGAGTCAGTTATGCTCGCAGACCTAATAGACTTTGTGGACGAGAACCAGCTTAGCTGCGACGGCTACAGGGCTAAGCGTCTCCACGTCGGCCTGGTAATGAAAATTCGGAGAGCAAGTTCAATCGAGCTAGCAGAGCTTGCAGCGGTCATAACGCCACCAGCCCTCAGGACGGTGGGGTTGAAGCAGCTACCCGACTTTCATTTTGCTGTCAATGAAAGCTCACTGTGACTCAGCCCTGGACAGTCCTTCTCATTCGGGCTTTTACAAGTGCTTCCGTTTTCCACATCCGGAAACGGAAGAGCTACGAAATCGTCAGTGGTTCGATATAGACTATAGCGACGAGCGCTTCAAACCAGCACTGCACGAGCGGAAAGTTGCGTTAGGGCGCTTTGATTTCTGGGCAGCAAGTCACGGATGGCTGAAACTATTGCAATAGTTCTATCTGATTATCTCGATGTACGCGCAGATATGCATCAGGCAGGTCTCCCATTGAGCGAAGCTCATGCCGTTTGAATCACATCGCAATTAAATGTATCGGGGTGTCTCTGTCACGCTGGATGTACTATTCAGCCCATCAATACTGCATGGGACGTGGCTCTGACCAGAGTATGTCCGGACCATTCTGGAAAAAAAAAAATCTCTACAAGCTACATCGGGTGTCATAAAAAGTTTTATTATATGCCAGAAAACCTGCCCTACTTAGAACTGCAGCCACCGGATGACAGGGGTGAGAACCCCCTGCGTCGATCGTCGCCCGCCATATCGGACAGAAAATAAGAGGAGCCGCCCAAGTACCCGCAATTAGCCACTTTGCGTGTCTTACAAAAGACATTGATGGTGAGGTTGCGGAGCCCATACCATGGAGATATCCAAGTCTACCCCCACCGAATCAAAGAATCCCCAGAACAGTAAGAATCATGGCCCATCAATCAAGGCATGCAAAACAGAAGACCAGAGCCGACCAAGGCGACCGCCACCGCCATCCATCCTGTCCGGGCCCGAGAAAATCCAATCTATTATCATTCTCACCACTATGACCTTCCTGGGCCCGGCGTCGATGAGCATCTACTTCCCCATTCTGGGCAGTCTGGAGCGAGATCTTCACGTCTCTCCCAGTCGGATAACCCTGACCATCACCATCTACATGGTACGTCCCGGAACTGCCCCTAGCATCAAGTTGAAGCATGCCTATTTACATTCATTAGATTGCGCAAGCACTGTTCCCGCTGCTGACAGCCGTTTTCTCGGACCGCCATGGACGACGACCGGTCTTCATCATCTGTTTGACAGTGTCTGTGGGCGCCAACATTGGGCTCGCCCTGCAGTCCACCTTCGCCGCTCTGATGGCTCTGCGCTGCCTGCAAAGTTTTGGCAGCAGCAGTCTGGCCGTAGTGGGCATCGCCACTGTCACCGACATCCTCAACCGTGCGGAACGAAGCAAGTACCGCATCTACACCTCCTCGGGATACACTCTAGCCAGCATCCTCGGCCCGGTCACAGGCGGCCTCCTCGCCCAGTTTCTCGGGTGGCGAAGTGTGTTCTGGTTTCTGGCCATGTTCGCCGGTGTCATGCTGCTTCTCGTGCTGGTCTGCCTGCGCGAATCGTGTCGCGCGGTCGTCCGCGACGGCAGTGTACGGCCGCAGCGCTGGAACCGCGCTCTGATAGACTGGCTGCGACCGCTCGCGTATCTTCACGACCACCCTCCTCCACCGGAATCGACTCGCCGGCCGGCACACGGGAAGAAGAAGTTGCGACACGGCCAGGGAATCCTCGATCCAATCCGCCTGCTCGGCAGCTGGCAGACCGGCCTGGTGGTGGCCTTCCAGGCGATCCTCTTCTGTGGTACTATGGCGTTGTTCGCCAGTATCCCGTTGCTCTTCCATCGCAACTACGCCTTCCAACCCTGGCAGGTCGGGCTCACCTACGTGCCCTACGCTGCGGGCGGATTCGCCGCGCGCTGGATCGTTTGCACTCTCACGGCGAGAAACCTCCAGCGATACCGCCATCGTCTCGGTGCCGATCTCATGGACCACCATCCACGCGAGTTCCCCTTTGAGCGGGCCCGACTGCAAGTCATCCTGCCCCTCGTCTACCTGGCCGGTGTCTGGGTGGCCGTGTACAGCTGGCTGATGCAGCGGCGTGTGCATGTGGCCGGCCCAATAGTGATACTGTTTTGCGCCGGGAATGCCATAACCGGCGCCAGTGTCGGACTAACCGGGCTGTTGCTCGGGATTCACCGACGAAGCCCGGCGATGGCACTGGCGGCGGCCAATTTGGCGCGATTTCTATGCGGTGCCGGCGCGGTGGCGGTCATCATCCCTGGGATTGAGCGGATTGGAATGGGTTGGATGGGGACGATCGTGACAGGGGTGTATTTGGTCGGCTCGGGTTTGTTGTGGGTGGTGTATTATCAGGGACAGCGCTGGCGGAGGGGTTGAGATGACATGTATACAGAGTGTACAAGAGTATCCTGAAAAGCGGAGACCAGTAAACTACATCTAGAACAACTCAGCCAACATGGTGCGGACGTCATCCGAGTCCATCCGTGCCAGAGTGCTCCGTTCAAATCGCTTCACCCGCAGGAATTGCTCCAGGGGTGCGCTATCCATAATACGACTGAGTGGCACGATCTCCTTCTCGAGCAGATCAAGGGCTGCATCTAGACTGCGCGGCAGCGGCACCTCATCAGCCAGACTTTTCAGCCCTGCTAGCACCCCATTCGCCTTGCTATTCGCATTCATGGAACATCGGGACCCATAACCGTCTCGGCAAGCACTGTTGGTCCTGTTGCTGGAATCCCTCCACTGCAATGCCTCACCATTCTCCACCCCCAGCACACCCGCCCCCAAAACCGCCGCTAGCGCCAGATACATGTTAGCCGTCGCATCCACGCAGCGCATCTCCCAATGTCCAGGTCCAACTGCTCTCATCGGCACCGTCCGATCCTCCGTTCCCCACGCCACCACCTCCCCACCCAGATACGGTTGAACCCGCTCATAGGAAACCTCGTAGGGCAAACACACCGCACAGAGACCTGGGAGACGGCCCAAGATGCCGGCGAGGAACTCTGTCGCCACTTCGGGCCGGGAGACAGAGAAATGTGTATGCTGGCCTGTTGCCTGGCGCCGGTTGGCAATCGGGCGTGGCGCCATGGTAACAACGAGACCGTGGCGCGCCAGCATCCGTTTCAACGTGTCGTGCACAAGAACTAGCTCGTCGATGGCGTCAAGTGGTGGGCGCGGAGCTAGCGAGAGCTCGTATTGTCCCCGTCGACCTTCAGTCTGCATCGTTTGGATGCCGACGCCGGCGTCAAGGAGGGTATGCACAGCCTCTTCGAGAAAGACGAAGATGTCAGCGCGGAGGCCATCCGCCGCGAACCGACCGAGGGAGGTGCTCGCTGGAAAGAGTTCGCTCGTGATCGGTGAGTGGGCGCTGTTGGACTGAGAGGGTATCGGCGGCACGGCTCGGTGGAAGACTTCGAATTCGACCTCGAAGCCCACGCGGAAGTCCAGGTTGAGATGATGCTCGGCATGATGGACGATGCTCGCCAGGGCCCGACGCGGGCAGAGGGACAGGTCTGGGAGGCTGCAGCCTGGCGTGGTGGCGAGCACGCCGCACATGACAACAGCAGTGGGATGGGCGGCACCGGGCAGTAGTCGCAGTGAAGCCCAGTCGGGGATGAGAAAGTGGTTCCCAGTGGGATTGACGTTTGGGAGGAGGGTGTTGTCGACGATGCAGTGAAAGGCAATGGGGGGCATGTGCACGGGCGTGTTGGTGACCATGAGGGTTAGCAGATGCGACGGCACTACCAAACGTGCGCGCAGCAGTCCGGAATAATCTTGCCATTGCAGACGGACAAAGCGCACTCGAGGATGGTCTGTGAGAAAGCCACGGAGGAGACTGGATGGGTCAGGGGGGACGGGTGTCGTGGTGAAGTGCCCGGCGTAGCAGTCGAGTTGGGGTGCCATTTTGATATTGATCTTGATATTCAAACTCCGGTCAGTTGATGGATGTGTTGTAAAGGGCATGCAGTAATGGAATTAAACGAATGGCCGTCACATATACGCACGCAGCCTTTACAACTATAACTTACGCGCATCGAAATCACCAGCCGGGACAGTGGAATGGACAAGCTGACGGATCATAGCGGTCAATAGTCCGTGGGACGTTGCAGCATGCGGCGTCCACCAGCGAGGCATTGATCGACGCCTCGAATCACCGCCTGTAAGAGCTCCTCCTATCGTACTTATACGCATTGCAAGCGTAGTTGGGGCGTAAGATGGTCATCGTGGCTCGACTCGTGAGATATCGCTCTCCATGGCCGTCTCTCTGCCTTTCCCCAACGAGTCGCACTTTCGAGTGTTCCTCCAGCACTGTCAAAAGTCTTTGCCAGGCGACCTGCTCTTCAAGGATCCATCTTGCGGAATCGAGGCGGACCACCGCCAATTTCTACAGGATGTATACACCACGCGGCAGACGCTGTTGAACGGTCTGCCAGGAACCTTTGACCACCGGAATCTCATTCACGAGGAGCACCCGTTTATTTGTGTCCTGAACCAGGGAAACTACTCATTCATAGTCGCCTCGTTTGCTGTGTTGATTCTCGGAGGCGCCGTGGTACCCCTATGTGAGCTCTATTCTAGTTCTCTTTTCGTTGTCCCCCAACCATCTGGCTGCTCGAATCAGAAGACTAATAGCAGCAGCCCCGAGTATCCTCCCCGAAGAAGCCTCACACTTGATGAGAAAATGTCAGTCCACCGCCCTGATGGCCGGTCCAACCGTCTGGGATCGTGCCTCTACGTTGAAGGACTACGCCGCGAGTCAGCAACAGGACATCCACCTCCTGCCGATTGCCATACATAGCTCACTCGAGGACATTGCACCGTCAATTGACGAGACCATGACGATTGCTCCAGAGCGCCCTAGCATGCTCGTCTTTACCTCCGGCACTGTCGGACCGCCCAAGGGCGTTGTCCATGCGCGTCGCCTCCTCGCGCTGCCTGACACGCCGCCATGGCCGGGGACCTATCTCAACTGCGTATCGCTATGGACAGTGGGTGCTGTGCGCCTGATCAAGCATACACTACGGGCCCGTCGTATAGAGATTATTGCCACCGACCCAGCCGTCTTGTGGGCTCGTCTGCGACAAGGGGACATCGCCTTTCTAGCCGCCGTGCCCCCAGTCTGGCAGGGAATGATGGAGTACTTCAAGAAAGAGGTGGACCATCTGCCCGCCGCGCAGCGAGATAAATATCTGTGCGGTCTCCGCGGGGTACGCACCGCCATCGTCACAGGCGGAACTCTGATCCCATCGCGACTGCGCTTCTGGCGCGACCTGGGCAAGGCGTTGAAGCTGTGCTATGGCGCCACGGAGCTGGGAAAGGTCTGTCTCATCACTGGGGACGACTCGGATCCTGATCGGAATGTGAGTTCATTTGTTTAGTCGCTGAAATTGTTGTCACCGAGGCGGAATGCGGCTGACTGGGGGTTTTTACCCTGATTGTGTAGAACTGCCTGGGACGAGCGGTGGTAGGGACGAGTATCAAGCTCTCCGAAGGAGATCACGGCGAGCTGCTCATCAAAAGTCCAGCCGTGTTCTCGCAGTACGTAGCTCCTCTCAATGAATAGACAGCCTACTGACTCCGATAAAAAGCTATCTGAATGATGTTGCTGCGACAAAAGCTGCCTTTACGGATGATGGTTACTACCGAACGGGGGATCTAGTGTCACGAGAAGGGTCCAACTACTTCTTCCATGGCCGCGCATCTACAGACTGTAAGTTAAGTGGCGAGAACCGCTAGCCGGAGAGGATATTTTCATCTTCACGTATATTTACTCTCCTCGCAGTCATCAAATACCATGGTTACCAGATACCTATTCTTTCGCTTGAACAGCAGCTTGGCGAAGTCGCCGGCGTGGATGAAGGCTACATCCTCGCCATGCCAGACGAAGGCTGCGGATACCGCGCCGCCGCACTGATCCGACTGAGCAAGGAGGCTCAGGCAGCCACAGCTCGCTTGGACCTCCCAAGCCTGCGAGCCCAGCTAGCCGACAAGGTGGCTGCCTTCATGCTGCCCACCGCCTTGCGCTTCTTGGAGTCGGGGGAGACTATCCCGCGCACAATATCAGGCAAGATCATCCGCCGTGACGCGGCTAAGTGTTTCTTCCCTCTGGATGACGAGGGAGTCTGCACTGCACCGGACGTGCAGGTGTGGCGCGCGCGGCCGACAGTCTATCATGATGGCTCTGCCCGGGCGTGGGACTGGGCTGCGGTGCCGATGGGCTGATCCGGAATGAGGGAGCGGTGAAAATTTCTTACGATCGGCGAGCACAGTAGTGGGAATGTAGGGATACTGGTTTGAATGGCCTCTTTAGATCTCTGCAAAACACCATGCATGCCGCATTCACTCTGCATCTTTAAATGTGACATGTTCCCCGTAACCCGCCTATCCCTGGACCTCTCTCATCCTGTCCTGCAAGGGCTTCAAATCCAAATATACGGTGAAAAACTTCATCTGGCTGTCCCACACCCCCTTCCCAAACACAGCCAGTCCCTGGACCTCAATTGGCCGTCGTTCTGGATCCCCCTTAACGACGTAGGTGACGGTGGCCTCCTGGTAGATGCGCTCAGGCGTGATATCGACATGACCTATATCATGCTTCATGCTCTCCAGGCCGGAGAACTGCCGCTGAAAATGTGCGATGATGGCCGCGTGGCCGGTGACGGGCGATTGACCGAGGAATTGCATGGTGCAGTTCGGGGCATAGAATGTCTTCACCCATAACTCGGGGCTGAGGGCGTCGCCGTGGCGATGGAAGGTCTGGAGCCATTCAAACACGGTTGCGACTTCGTTTGCTGATGGAGTAGCCATGGCTGAGGCTCGTTCGGGCTGAGGAAGAATGTGGGTGCTGTCTTTTGGAGGGGCAGGAGGAGATGATATGTCTTGGATTCAGCAGTGGAACATGGTGATCGTCGTGGGCATTCTATTCGGAGAGCTGATCCATGCAATAGTCCCTCTATAGTGTCATGTATCTAAGGATGGTGATGAGACGAATGCATAACTCTCCATGAGCGAGGGAGACTCGTCGATTCAGTGCTACAAGCTCCATCACGTCTTCTCGCCAAATGATATATCGGCTTCCATACTGTTGATTTCACCAAACCAAGGAGAATCACCTCAGTCAACATGGTGTTTCGCTCGAAACTTCCACTTCCCCTTGCCCCCCAGTGTGACGTGTTCCACTACATCTTCCACCACGGTCGTCAAAACTATCCTCGCAGCCGCGTACTATACACCGTCGACGGTACCGATGAGCAGTTGACGCTAGCGGAGTTGGAGGACCAGAGTCGACGGGTGGCTCGCGCCCTCCGCGCTCACTACGGCATCAAACCGCAAGATGTCGTTGCCATCTTCGCCCGTGACAAGGTGAATCCCCAGGGCATCTGTAATGGGCTATGACTGAGGGATGAATAGATCCAGTATCCCATCGCATACTTCGGAGCACTCGCGGCGGGCGCCACTGTCGCCCTGATTCCTGTACAAGCATCGCCCGCCCCCAGTGACATCGCCCGTCATCTCCAGCAGACACGCGCCCAGTTGCTCATCACAGACACACATGTGCTCTCACTGACTGAGGCCGCATGTGAACTACTAGTTAGAGATGTCCGCCTGCCGCTAATCACCCTTGACGAAAGCTCCAGCCAGCATGCTTCCCTCGCCAACCTCACGACGACAGTATTCTGTCACGACCACATCGAGGACGAACTCTTCCGCCTGTACACTCCGGAAGCCGCCGACGCCCACACGGGTTTCATCAACCGCACCAGCGGCTCCACCGGCAACATGAAGTGCGTGCTCGTGAGCCACGCCCACTTCATCGCGACTATGGAAGGCACTCGGAACACAGTCCCCTCCAATACGTCCCCCGACGACGACACCTGGCTCTCACCGTTGTCGCTCGGCTTCTTCATCAACGCGAAGCTCAACATGGGGCTGAACATCCTGCTCGGCGTGCGGGTCGTTCTGGTGCCCTCCCAGCCTGATCCCTCCGCCGCAAACACCGTCGACCTCATCGCCCGCCACCGCATCAGCTTCCTATTTATCACCCCTCCACTAGCCGCACAGCTCGCCCGGCTCGACTTGGCCGCGACCCAGGCCCAGACTCGGTCCATCAAGTGGCTGCTCTCGGCGGGTGCGCCGATCCACGAGAACCTTCGGGAAGCAGTATCGCGTCGATTCCACAACACCCCGCTGAATCTTGAGCTTGGCACCGCCGAGACAATGCTCATCTCTATCCAGTATGATGCGGAGTCACGCGTACCGGGGTCCGCGGGCGCCCTCGTCACCGGCATGGAGGCCAAGGTACTCGACCCTGCCACCGGACTAGAGCAGACCGGCCACGGCTCGGGGTATGCCGGCGAGATCCTTGTCCGGAACACTCTGGCGCGGTATAGAGGGTACCAGGACGACGACGCTGCCAATGCGGCCGCCTTCGATGGGGAAGGCTGGTTCCACACGGGGGATTTTGGGTACCTGGATGCGCAAGGCAATGTGTTTGTCGTGGACCGGATGAAAGAGCTGATTAAGACCGGGGGTGGATATGGTGTACACGTGTCTGCGGCGGAGCTGGAGGCCGTCTTGTTTACGCACCCGGCGGTGGCGAGTGTGGTGGTCCTGGGGGTGCGCGAGGAGGGAAGTCAGAAAGATCTCCCGACAGCGTTTGTCGTGCCCAAGGGAATGAAAAGTCCTCTCCGGAAAGAGGAGATGGTGGAGGTACAGGAAGCTGTTGCGCGGTTTGCAGAAAAGCGTTTGATGGGCTTGCAGCGGCTGAGTGGAGGGGTTTATTGTCTTCCTGAGCTGCCGAGGACAGGATTCAAGGTTAATCGGAGGGCGCTGAGAGAGCTGGCGACGACACGGACGAGGTGTAGTTGATGGTATCGTTTATTGGTGTCTAGTACGTGTCTATGGCGTACGTCGATGTTTATATCAGTCATTCCCAATGAATGTGCTGGAGTAGGTCAGGGAGATGTGACAACGCGTACATAATAGTGGGCATGTATCCAATCTATTTGATCGCATCCATTCACGTATATATTTTCAAGCGTGTGGTTAAGCAACTCCTCCCCAATCCCATGCCCTCCGTGGAACCTGGTCCTCCACGCTCAAGTCCCAAACCTCCGCCTTGTCAGATAAGTCACCATCTCCCGCGGGACAGAAGAACCGTTGTAATGCTGGCTTACGCGCGAGCTTCCCCTCCGGACTCCGCGGCAGGTCCTCGTCCGTGCCGACAATGCGCAAGACCGTTGGCAACTTATACGTGGCCAATACAGGGGCCAGGTCATTCCGCAAGGTTCCCAGCGTTCGCGATGGCTCTCTTGCGCCTAGGCGGACAAGAGCGCCCACCCGGTGCCCGTAGCGACTGTCCGGGATGCTAAGAACGTATGCTTCAACGAGGTAGGGCAGGTCGCATAGACGCGATTCGACCTCGTAGACGGAGACGCGGAGGCCGTTGAAACGGACGACTGTATTTGCAGCTAGAGTTAGCAGCAGCGACAGAGAGAGAGACCAAAACATACAATCTGCTGATGCGCGTCCGTCAAAGACGAACATGCCCTGGCCATCTCGGTGAACCAGATCCCCTGTGCGATAAAACCCGTCTGCGTCGAATGCAGCACGCGTGCGCTCTTCGTCGGTGATGTACCTGCGCGCACTCGTTAGAGCTGCATCTATAGATGGGGATGTACGGCAACAGACCCTAGCATCGTTGTTGGACTCTTGATAAGCAACTCTCCGTGCGTGCCATCGGTCAACCTGGCCTCTGTGCCCGCCAGCGGACGCCCAATAATGGGCTGTAGTACGCACTTAGCCATCAAATCGTTGACTTCAATGTAGATCCATATCCAGCACAGTTTTACTTCAACTCACCTTCAATGCCTCGCTCTCGCTGGTAAACCGAAACACCATCGCCTCTCGGCCGAGCTCCGACGCCCCGTACTTCACCGTCCATTCTTTCTCCCCGCGAAGACGGAGCCAGAACCGCTTCGCAGCGGGCAAGGGCATCCCCCCGCCAAACCATGCGACCCGCAGGTTGCGCGCACCCTCATCGTACAGCCGACGCTCATTCTCTGGCAAACCCTGCAGGTTCTCCTCGTAGTGCGTCATGAGCACCTGCCAAAAGCGCGTGGCCCCGGCCAGCACGGTGACGCCGCCGCGGCGGAGGCGCTCCCAAATGGGGCCAGGCTGGATTCCGCCGGGAAAGAGCTCGACGCGGGCGCCGACGTACACCAGATCACTGAGATTGAGCACACCAGGGAGACCGTTGACGGCGCGATAGGCGATGGCGGTATCATCGGCGGTGCAGTCGGGAGGCACATGGGGGAAGAAGAGCTGGCGCGGGAGAATGGCGCCCTTGGGAGCACCGGTTGTGCCGGACGTGAAAATCAGGAGGCCTGGCTGAGTTGGCGGAAATGTCATATTAGGATCTATCCGGGGGATTCCGCGGACTGGTTTTCCAGGCAAGTATTCGATGGTGATCAGTTGGCTAGGGGACGTGGTCTGTTGCTGTGATTGCTGGATCTGCGAGGCGAGTGCCATCTGCTCTGGATGGACGAGTACACAGATAGCGTTGCATTTGCGCAGGAACCAGGCCCCTTCTTCAGGGAGAATGTGGGTGGATAATGGCACAGCAGCAGCGCCGAGCGCTATGACTGCGTAGAGAGCCACAATGAAGTCGTAGCTGAGGGGGGCGAGGATGGCGATGTAGTCCCCTGGGTCAATAGGATGCTGCGCCAGCTGGGAGAGGATTCTCTCACGGAAGACCGCGACATCGTGGACAAATTGCGTGGTGGTGACGTCCTTGTTGCGCGTTGGATCATGGATCAGGATTTTAGGATTGACTTGGGCGTTTTTAACCAGCTGCTGGAACAGGGGATCATTGGGGAGTGAGTGAGAGACAGTCATGCTGATGTCGCTGCGTCTGATATCCGGGATTAGGCATGAGACGGAGGTGGACATTCGTCTAAATATCGACTTTGGATACTCATCAGCATAGATCTGACAGATAGACAGCCATCGATCTCCCCTTGCTCAGTCCACGAACTCACCCTTGTGACCTGTCACTTTGTCCATTCCGTAGCGCTGATCTCTCTGCAAAGCTCCTGGGAAGCTGACGAGAAGCAGCGGTGAGAAGAAAAAAAAAAAGTACGGAGCTAGAGAATTTTCGTTGCTGTGTGCTAATACCAGTCCTTATCCATCCGTGTAGACCATGGTATGGAGCATTGTGTACACTCCGTCCGCTACACCACCATGAGCTTTCCCGACGAACCCTTCTTTCGCCGTTTGGTCGAATTTGCCAATGGGCCTCCCCGCATCATCATCCGTGACGAGATTTCCGGTTTTCGCATCACTTATCGAGAGCTGCTCTCGGGGGTGCTTCGATTCCGCCAGCTCCTTCAGCAACGACTGCCTCCATCCGCTTTCGACAGTAGCCAAATGCTCCGCGAACCCATCTATATCGGTATCCTTGCTCCCGCCAGCGTCGAATTCACCGTGGCATTCCTTGCAATCTTGGCTCTCGGTGGCATCGTGACTCCCTTATGTATCTCCCCCGGCATCGCCGTCCTCCCCTGCGACGCCAGTCCCAGCTGATCGCGGTCGAATAGCCACCGCCGAGTCCGCCGAAGCGACCTGGGACCGCATCGCCAAGTGCAATGCCCAATGCGTCGTATATAGTCCGCAGCAGGCAGAACTGATGTGGTTCATCCGGCGGCGGGCCAAGCTGACCACCGACAAGGACATCTGCTCCATCGCCATCAGCGCCCACGCCGGGGACACACCCACAACTCTCTCTTTCACCACAGATCTGCCCACAAGGTTCCCCTCCACACGCAACGCCCTCCTTCTGTTCACCTCAGGGACCATGGGCCCGCCCAAAGGGGTCATACACTCGCGGGGATTCTTCAACGCCGACGTCGATCCCATTGGCACCGAGACCGACGCTCTCCTCTTCACGCGAGCCGCAGGCTATATCGGCTCCATCCGGCTGATGGTCAACATGCTCCTACGGGGCATCTGCATCGAGCTGTGGCCATATCTGGTGGACGCGAAGATGATCTGGGAGCGTCTGCGCCAGGGCGGAATCACCGTTCTGCATCTATTGCCAACCACCTGGCGGGCGCTGATGCTCGTGTACCGCAATGAGCTGAGCCTGCTGCCCCCCGACGTGCGGGAAGCGTACTGTGCCGGGGTGCGTCAGCTGCGCGAAGCCACTGCTGGCGGGCAGGTGTTGCTACAAGAGGTGAAGATGTTCTGGCGCGATATGCTGGGTGGGCGATGCGTGACGGTGATCTATGGCGGGACCGAGCTGGGAATTTCGCCGTTCAAGGCGCTGGGAGAGGATTCTCTCATCGAGGTATACCTCCTCCGTTCTTCTTCACTTCTATGCGTACCGATTTATGCCAACAAGAATGATGCATGGCAAGGCTGACCCTGCGAACAGCGCAGCATCGGAACCCCTGTGACCGGAGTAGATTTCAAGTTGAGCGAACATGACCAGGGAGAGTTGCTAATCAAAACTCCGGTTCTTTTCACCGAGTATGTTCCCGGAGAGTCGGATCAATCAAGCGTTGGAAACCTGACCGATCTCTCCTGCAGGTACCTGAACAATCCGGAGGCGACACGCAATGCCTTTGATGAAGAGGGGTTCTTCCGCACCGGAGATATAGTCCACTACAACGGCAGCGTGTACGAGATCGAGGGGCGAGCAGAATGCGATTGTAGGTCTTCCGCCAGATCCCCTCCCTTCATTCCGGTGTGTGTGCGAATCCACGCTGATCCACCTTCTCCATCCCTAGTCATACCTACCTTCGGCGGCAGGGTCTCGGCGCCTAAGATCCGCAAAGCCCTCCTGGACCTGCCTGAGGTCGCAGACGGACACATCTTCGCGGTTCCAGACCGCAAGTACATCAATCATGTTGCGGCTCTAGTGCGTCTCCGCACAGTGGACACGCATTGCGAGGACCGGAGGGCATTGAATTTGGCCACCCTCCGACGGGCTCTGGCGCAGGTCCTCACGGAGCACGAGCTGCCGACGCTCCTTCGGCTGGTGGGGGATGGGGAGGATATTCCGCAGGGAGTATCGGGGAAGCTCATGTACGCCAAAGCGCGGGATCAGTTTTTCCCGCCGGAATCGGCGTCTCTCCCAGAGGTGGAGGGTTGGGCGATGGGATGAGCTGCTACTATTTTTTGATTGCCGATAGCCCCCTATCATGAACTTGAACAATGGAACGTAGAGTCTTGGGGTCGGGGTTGAACTATGGGAAGACATATAATCAATTGACAGGCTGTGTTGCCGTCGGCACACTCATGACTCTGCTGGCATGCTGGAGAACCGCGGCACGGGTCAACACTCTTTCTTTTCCATACTCATCCGAGGTAACAAATGGGACATATTTTTGAAGAAGGTTATTTGGATGAGGTATTTACCTGCGATGGAATAGATAAAAAATTTTCTATCTGAGATATGCTGACAATAGGGTCGTAAATAATCAACCACAGGCAAAATATATATAATATATATCTCTTGAGTGACACGCAGTGGTCCCTGTGGCGCAGTGTATTGAAACGAAACAGTGCTCCCCGCTTACGACTGTATTACACAAGTCAACACACCTCGACGTTGCGTACCGTTTCCGTACAGCTCGACTGTCAACGCAATCAGCGAGTCGTCAACTGGATAATCTTGACGCACGCTACGAACACAGGAAACACGGACCCAGAAAACATCGTGCTTACAGCACATTTTAGGTCTTGCCATGACCATATTTACCTGCTAAGGACAATGATAACCTCTGGTATCAGACCGCTTGGCTTTAGGCTAGCAGACTCCCTTGCGTTCTTCCATTTTAGTTCTAGAGCGACATGGTTGTTAGATATCGTGTTATAATTCATCGTATTTAATACAATTGATTGATTGGTTGGTCCTGGGCGTTTCGAGGCCTTAGGTCGTATGCAGCCCCGTAGCTAGAATGTGCTTTTCCGTTTGATATGCCCACAAAAATGACATCTATCTTGGTTGTGATGTGTATTTTCGGGAATGATCGATGTCAACTATGAAAGGGATGGAGGGTCTATGAACCGGTGCAGGTTCGCCGAGTTGTTTGTTGAACTAGGTTCCCATTGTATATTCGTTAATAGCAAATGTACGCACGACAGAGTCAACAAAAGTACAAGTCTGAGCATATCCGTTGTTTTCCTTGAAAGTATTCACCAACTGTCGTTCCACCGCCTCCATCTAATCCTCGACTTTCAGATAGCACATGACAGTCAGCGGTGTCCCCATAAAATTCATTCCAATCCGTCAAACAAATCAAGGTCGCTACGAGCGAACTCCGTTTAGAAGCCATCTAGCTGAGAGTTTTGTTCTTCGGCTTTGTACTGTGCTGTCTTCTTGGTCCAACCATTCTAGGAAAGGTCGCCTTGGATTTTGAATGATGACATCAATAGTGCAATTTTGAATTGTATTCCCAACTATCCCACAGCCACTATAGCGTTGCGGAGCTCGTCGACGAGTCACCGGAGTAGATTGGGCAGGCTGCTCATTAAGCTGTGTATCTAGTTGCTGTACGCGACTTCGGCCTTGCTGTACATTAAGAAGGCAGTCGGCAGCTTGCCGCTATTCGCAAACGAACGTGGACGGAGTCGGTCCCAGACTGACAAATCTCCCCACAGCTCTAAGCAAGCTTGAGCCCTGGCGAACAATCCGTGCCTCAGGCTCTCTGTTTGCTCCTTAATGGCAAGTACGCTCGCGTCGTGCCCGGTCGCCCGACTCTGAGAATGCTTAGTACGTTTACGACAAGGATATGAGATCTGAGGATACGAAACAAGATGGCGTCAGATTGGTCGCACCATCATAGACTCAGCGGTTCTGTGAGATCTGGGTTAGGCAATGTCATACGTGGACCTTCATGCCCCTGAGGACGAACCGCCTCTTTCATGTACATAGGAAAGTCGAAGGTCTCATTTGAACTCGTTCTTTATCCATAGCCCCTGTTTGAATGCGCAATCTTCCGGCAAGATCGTACCCTTGATAGCTAGCGCATCTTCCCAGAAATATTCAATCGAGCAGGTTAGATTGAATTGAGACGGATTCTCGGGCGGTATCTGCAGCCTACCTATATCAAGAGTGTATCTGTCTAGTTCATATCTCAAAGGCACTGTAAAAGAACGATTATAGCTTGACAAATCAAGTCTGGTCTTCCTATCGGTCCTCTTGACTTGGTATAAGTTGCGTAATAACGATCGTTCGTGGCCATCGGCTTTCATATGGGAACGTGTTATGATCTGCTCGACAAATTCGGTATGCAATTCGGAGTTCAAAACTTGCTTTATTGGCCCGAATAATGTGCTCGGTGAAGGGCCAAGCGGTCACGGTCTGAGGGTAGACACCGTTGCTGAGCGCAATCTCCTGACACCAACTTGTCGATATCGATAGCCCCCCTCAGACTCAGGTCTGTCAATGTCTTCCATGTAAGACCCTCTGGTAACCGAACGGTTCTCATGTCGATCTGAAGATTTCGAAGTCTAGTGAAGAGGAGCAAGGACAGATACGGCGGTTCATTCGCGATAAGCCGAATATCTTGGAGAGCCAGTAGAACTGAAGAATCTCGAGAGTCCATACCCGTGAGTGCCGTTGTGAAGTGTCGTCCATGGACCTGGTGAACAACAGCGGTCGTCGGTCGTACCGTTAACTGCCGCAGGCTTCGACCGGGACGAATCAAATTTAACAGACCGCCGTCTGTGTCATTTGCCCCCCAACTGACAAGACTAAAGGATACAGATAGGTTACTGTATTTTGCGCGAGGATTGCGCTGAAATGCTCCGGGTGTTCTCTGTGGCGGACAACTTTACAAAATAAGAACTTTGAAGCGATCCGATACCACCTTCGACAGACACGATGGCATGCCCTTGAGAGTTTCAAAATCAATTGTTTGGAGTATACCTAAGATGATTTCCGTATTCGTCAGAAACACCGTCCGATCTCTGGTGGCTTTCCTCGTCCCAACCTCAGGAAAGTTCTCCATTGGGCCTATCTCCAACAGCAATAGGATGGCCGCTAGGAAGGAAGGGCACTACTGCAGTAGAAGGAAAGAAAGGGATGTCTCCCTTCGCATCGTCTTCGGTGGGATTAACAGGGCTACATTAGCAGTATCAGCCCTTGCTACCTTGTGCCTGAACGAGATGCTAACTATTCGCATCTTTATGTTCTGCACAATGGTATCCTCCGTCTATTGCTCTGTACAGTTCAGATTATCGCCGACGGTTGGGATGGGTTCGACATCCGCCAAGTTAAGACCCACTATTGGTCGTCTCCGTAGGGGTAAGAAAGGGTTGCTTACCGTTCCGTCTTTGGGCGTTGGTCAGCCTCTGCCTCTAGCCCCGCCGGGCATTGCGCGCCAGCTTTCTGAATTGCTCTGGAAGCTCATTTATCGAGAAGAGCTCCTGGAGCAGTGCGACATGTGGCGAAGCCTCAGGTATGTCTTGTAGCCTCCGGACAAGAGAACGGCTAGGAAGAGGACTCCTGGATATATGCAACCGTTGGTCTCGACGAGACTCGTAGTTCGCCCTAGTGAAGTGGTACAACTGAGGTTCGCCAGGAAAAACCTCAACAGGATATATTGCTACTAGAGGTAACAAGTCAGCGCACGAATTTACCCGCTAATCGGTTATTAACGACGTAAGAATTCACATGCTTTATTCAAGTATCTAGGATACAACTCTCGACCTTAGAGCTACAAATATTCTAGACGTACCACTCTTACGTCAGAATCTCCATGATGATAAGCAAAGCCAACGAAAAAGAAGATTTACCGCGTCAACACTAATTGTACTTACTTAGAGTAACAAACAGACAGAGCTTATCTAAAATAAAGGTCCTAATATAGTACCAGAAGTGCCGACTACGTGGAATACATTAAACTCCTAAGTTGTTTTCCAATGCATTCCACAAGAATTTTCTTTGCTCCTTCGACAGTCCGACTGATAAAGAAGCAGGAAGTTATTAAGTTCTCTTCACTTGGAAGTGACCGGCCGAGATATCTGAAAAGAAGGGGCCCTCTGTAAGTCTAAATAGTCTCAGAATACTGTACAATCTTTTTATTTTATAATATTAGTCAACGAATGCGGCCAGTGAGTCTTTAAAGAGCGTTCTTCCGAGATCCGCAAGGATTCTTAGAGCCAGTATAGGCTTCTAAAGATCTACGACTCTTCGCTACTACTATAGGTTAACTATAATATCACATCAGCAACTTCCGTGCGAACTTTAGTTTACGTCTACTTGTACGTACTGCGTATCGACTATCACGCCAGCTATGCCTACATGGTGCTCTGGCATTGTCCTGTGCTTGAGCCAAGGCTTCAGATAGCAGAGTATAATGCCTCTTGTAGTATTTACGCATATCAGAATTAATCTGGCATCCCTCTGTACTGTATAGATCAACCATCCAGGCTAGGTTTGCCACAGCTAATCAACGCCGCGATTTTCGAACCTAATCCTTTTGCTTGGCAATATTGATCTTCAGTATTACGTGTTTTGATAGGAACACATTGGCCATGTCCTTCTACCCAGTAATTATTCACAATTGAAAGTCAGAGATGTCTTGATTGGATAGCGCAGTTCGCCGCTCTAAGGATCCCTTAACTCCTGAGATAACCGGAGTCCCTCCCATGAACTTCTGGGCTTGTGTAGTCTGTCGCCGTAGAAAACCTACCAAAGCATTTGCCATGCTGGTGCAGGGTGGCAACCACATTATTTTCCTACTGGGGAAGGAGACCTGATGGTAGTGCTGGGCTTTAGGGGAGCATGGCGGGCAAGAATGGACTGCGAGTAGAGAAGCGGGCAAGGGGGTGATTATTAGTTGGGGGGCAGTTTATTGAGGTTACTCGCTCACGACACTCGGTCTCCCGCTCACCCCGGGCTCAGTGATCGCCTCAGGCTGCTCAGAGCGTGCTCAGATCTACTCAGTGAGCAAAAAGCGGCGAAGGGTGAGCACTAAACCGGAAAGAGTAGGCCATCGACTGTCCTAGAAAATCAAGTACATATGTCACTCTACGTACCTGTTCTTGCTACAATATAAATTTCCTGTTATAGATATCGCCGCTTTACTGAGGGCGCTCAGGGGGAGAAATTCTAAGCCTACTATTATGGACTGGTGCATATATGCAAAGGGGCCTGGGGCAGCAGCACCTCCACAGCCGCCCTCCTCTCGTACTATAACTATCGAAGAGAGGCAGGAGAATCCCACAAGCAAGATACTGAAGCGCTGGGTCTAATTAATTGAAGGGAGTATGGCAGGATCAACCACAACTAAAATGACCGCCAGGCCACCAAACTTCGAGTCATGCCGTACTTCGTCCCACTGAGCATAGAGATTCCGCTGCAACTCATCAATTTTCAGGTGGGGAGGAGCCCAGGAACAGTAGAGGTGAACGGAAAGGGAGGGGGGTTTATGCAATGGGAGTGCCCGTCCGTATAGACGTGTAATATTTGCATCTCGATCACAGGGAGTATACCTACTTCTGTTGTACGAAGCTGAGGCCCCAGAGTTGATCCCATCCCGTAATTAGATGGGACTAGAAAAGCCAGATTGTGCGATATGGTACAAGGAGTATAATTGGGGGTCGGTCTTCCGCCCGAACCAAGTTTCGGACGAATGTCGTCGGCGTGAAACATCTCCTACAATAAAAACTGCATACGAGGCAATCGAACCTCAATTCAGGTAATGACCAGACGGTACTATCTACAAACAAAACAACAAAGCCATATACAAATCAATCGTGGTTGAGACAAAAGGGGGTTGGGCAGAGACTGCCCCTACATCATTTGCCGAGGGCAATAGTCCCTAAGCCAATCTGGGGAATAGCTTCAGGGCATTCTGGTAATCAATCTCCGCAGCAAGGTCATGATTCTTGAATTTCGCAGCCCTGTACCGATCAACATGGTACCCAACGATCCTGTCATCCGCATAAGGCACATCGCCGCCAAACAGCAAATGGCCCGGCTTGACGAACTTCTCCAGCTCCTCCAACGGAGCCGATCCACCAAAAAGCGCAACGTCATAGTAGAAGCTGCGCGCATTATTCAAGAACTCTTCATGCTCCGCCTCATTCTGCGGCAGGCCACTAGCCGGACGCTGGATCATATACGGCAGCGCACCGCCACCATGCGACAGAATGATCTTGCAGTTGGGGTATCTGCGCACCGTCTTGTTCACAATCATGTCAAATGCACTGATGGTCGTCTCCATGTGGTACTGCATGACAGACTGGGGAATGCCACTGACGAGCTTCGTCGACATGGGATGGGTGGGATGCACGAAGACCACGGCGCTGCGCTTATCCAGCTCGGCCCAGATATCGTTGAACAGGGGGTTACCCAGGTCATGGTGGGCGGTACGATAGCGGGTGTACAGGGTGACACCATCAGCCTTAAGCACATCCAGGGAATAACGGATCTCCTCGATGGTATCCTCCTTGTCGAAGAGGTCGGGGAGAACAGCGAAGAAGCCGTATTTCTTGGGCTGGTCGTCGCGCAGCTTGGCGGCGTACTCGTTCACCTTGCGAGAGACATCGGCACGTTGCTGGCGATCAGGAAGGACGCAAACGCCCCATCCTATTAAGCTCACTCGTCTGGCGATTCGAGCCCTCCTGAGGAGGAACAAGAAGGGCGTTGTCCTGATAACATTATCTATCGCGGGGCTGCATGGGCACCTATCCACAGCACTGTACAGTGCGGGTAAGCATGGCACTATTGGACTCATCACGAGTCTAGAACACGCAGAGCAGGAGGCTGGGGTGAAGGTCGTTGGGATATGTTCAGGATAAGCAACCAATCAACCACAGATTCCTGCCGGACTACATTAACGCATGGCGTTCGTTCCTCGTTTCTAGGCCTGTCCGTACGCCTTTGATGGCCATGCAGGGGGAATAACTGAGTGGCTTTGACGAGGGACCGCCACTCATTGATCCTAAGGAAGTTGAAGAGAGAATGAAGAAGCTCATCGAGCAAGGGAAATATCATGGCGGAATAACTTTGGGGGTGTACCGGCCTGGACATGCAGAGGTGGTCGCAGATGGTTCGACGAGTGTTTTGGAGGCTATGTGTCCCCCTGATCTTAATGCGGTTCGTAAAATCATTGCAGCAGAGAGAGGTAGCTAGATTGTTTGCAGAACTCGAGAGGAACCTTCCTGTCGCGTAAGGAGTCCCAGCCTGCCTGCTGCTTATAATCAGGGATAAACAGCATTGGTTTTCAATCTCCCGTGTATACTCCACTCTCCGTATTCCATTTGTACATAGGGCAGATGAAGTCATTTACCGCGTCTCGAAATCTATTTCAACGTAAGCCAGTACGATGTGTAGAAATACAAGTTGGCCTTGACTAGTTGACATGTGCGCAAATATTCATGAGTAAGAGGAGAGATGGATCATGCTGCTTATCATCAATCTTTGGCACCTTTACGTATTGCTAAATCATTGGTTTCTGACTTGGCATACAAAATACCAACGCAGCTCCCTTCAGACGACAACCTCTTCGGACTACTGAGATTCATTTCTAGGAGACCCTTGTCTCTGCCGGATGCTCTCGCCATGGAAAATTAAGACCCCAAGGATGATAAGCGTAGTAGCACTAATCCCACCGAAAAGACTAAATGCACCGGTATACCCCATTGCATCAGCTGATGGAAGTGCATAGAACCCGATGTTGAACGCGAACACTGGAAACATCCTCACGTCAGCTGGTGTGATACTTGGCTTGAGGGAACTTCTGCACGACTCACATGATTTTATGAAGTTGACGACAACGCCCACTTCACTCGCTTCGGGCAGGTATGAGTCACAGCAGTAGGTGTAAGTCACGGTTGTCGCAATCTCTGAGCCAAACCCCGCCACTGCCATGCAAACGGCAGCCATAATCCACGGTGTGCGCTCTTGGATGCAGTAGCCAAATGTTGCAATGCCAACTGGAGTGAGGGAGACCAAAGGCAGGAGGTATAGTCGGGTCTCCGGCTTTCGGTGTCCATGATGACGTTTTGCATAGACATTGCTGATGAGATCGCCGACCCAGCCAGCAAAGAGCTCACCAATAATGCAGCCAATCGTCAACGGAAGCCCGAGAAATAGACCGGTCTGTTCGAGATTGAACCCGTAATAGCGGGCACAAATAGCAGAGCCAGTGACTGCAAAAAGTGGGCTACCGTAGGTAAGGTTCACACTGTACATCAGGATAGGGAGTGTGATGGTTGCGTATTTGAGCAAGCGCAATGGGCGAACGAAATCGGCGCCCCGAATTTGTCGACCTTGGGACTTCCCAGACCAGAACAGCCTCTTCACCAGCGACCGCTGTTTGATTCTCTCGCCTGTTTCCCGAAGCGGAGGGAGAGTCTCAGGAAAGGTGAACAATGCGACAATCAGCAGTGCCCCGGTAATAATGGCAGGAAGCCAAATACACCACCGCCACCCATGTCGTCCAGCAACATATCCCCCGATAATGGGCGACACATGCGGTCCATTGGTGGTGGCCCAAGCATAAATTCCCATGGGTAGCCCGCGCTCACTCTGGGCGAAGAGATCGCAAATGATTGCAGCTCCAATTCCGAGTGGCACGCTGAATCCAACCCCAGTGAACACACGGCCAGCTACTAGGCCACCCCATGATGGCGAAGCTGCGGAGGCAATCGAACCGGCAACACTGATTGCCGTGAAGATGAGAAAGAGAGGTCGACGACCATAGGTATTACAAAACGGGGATAGAAAAAGGGGGTATACTCCACTAAAGAGGACAAAAATGGTCAGGGAATATGAGGCCTCCTCCACCGTGATGTGAAGATCCTCTGCGACGGCAACGAACGCAGGATTCAGCATTGCGGGACTTAGCTGGGCCATCAATGAGAAGGCCGACAACAACGTCACCACGTAGAACTTCTTCCACTTAGACCAGCTCAGCGGATTCCCTTCGTCGAACCAACCGGGTTGTACCCCATCTTCCACCTCCACTTTGACCTCAATGTGCTCCGACTCACATAGTTGCTGATCAACTTTATAGCATTCTGGAGCTTGCCGCGGATTGCATTTGCCAATATCGCTCGCCATAGTGGGAGCAATCCTCCAAGGGGCAGCGTTCTTTGTGATGAGTTGATTTGATGAAGTGAGGTATGACCACTGTCACGTCTGCTATTTATACGCTTCTGTGTTTGCGGGGATGCTTTCTGGGGACCCCAGACTATTGCCTTGGCAGCTCAACGTATTCAAGACAAGAATATATTGATCGGCGAAATAGGATATGTTTTGTGTCAAAGCACTCTGGTGAAGTACTCGAGTGGAGGTTCAGTGACCCTGGGCGGGTGTACATCCGCAGGACGGCGGGTTGATATCCACCCTTATCCGCGACTCCACCTGGAAGCTAGACAAGCTGCATCTGGCTTTTGCATGAATATTCAGCTGAGGAAATAGCATGAAGGCAATGAGAACAGAGCTGCACAGACTGATTATCGGTGGACGGAGACGAATGATTATGAAGTTCCCCGTTAATAGGGGTGCGTTCTATTGAGGCTGGCCTACTTAGTACACCTAACTCCCCGCTTATCGCTTGCTTAGGGATCGCCTTAGGCCGCTTAGGGCGGGCTCAGGGCGTGCTCAGGTCTACTTAATGAGCAAAAAGCAGCGAGGGGTGGTCACTAAAACGGAAAGGGAACGACGTCGAGCTGGCGAGAAAATCCAGGACGTATGTACTAATAGATATATAGTGCGTTATACAAGCGATTAGGCATTATGGGTATATCAGCTGGGTAACGACCTGATAGCGGGATGACCCTACATCTATACAGGTCCCGCAGAACTGCTCGTCTGATTACGGCATCCACCATTCAACTACCCCTCCACACGACCTCACTGCTGCGCACGTCCAACCTGCTCCTCATGAGGCACTCTCTGAGCACCCTCAACCTCCACCATCTGCTCGGGCACCGACGACCCCTGCCGCGACTCATCCGGCGTCCGCGGCGGTGTCGGATCGAGCAATCTCGGACCCGGATTCTTCCCTGGCTGCTTGCTCGTCTTGACGCGCGCCGGCGCCGGCCCCAACATGGGCGGGTACTTGTACCTGAATCCCCAAACAAAGAACAGCTTCAGTTTTGTGCCGACGGACATGGCATCCCATCGCCGCTGGAGGATCTCAGCGTCCGCCTGGCTCCTTGCGCGGAAGCCCTTCTTAAACCCAAACAGCAGCAGCAACGTCACAGGCAGGATGGTAATCGCCCAGCACACGGGCAATCCACGCCGCGTCTGCCAGCCCGTCATGAGCCGGCGGAAACGCACCCAGGCCTCGATGAAGCCGAGAATCAACCACAGGCCGATCCAGCCGAGGGAGCAGGCCAGCGTCAGACCCAGCGGGGAGATGCCCATGTAGTAGTCATCGAGGAACCAGTTGTAGTTGTCCCAGTAGTCGGAGTAGTGGCTGTGGTAGTTGTAGTTGGAGGAGGAGGGGTCGTCGTAGTAGTCGCAGTTAGCGCCGGAGTACAGGTCAGTGGGCCGGCTGTAGAGACGGAGACTGCTGAGGGTGGAGGTGGGCACCTGCGTGGCGTCGACGTAGACGACCTCGTAGGTGTAGGTGGTGGGCTGGAAGGGCTCTCTGGAGTCGACGGAGACAGAGGTTGCGACGGCGGAGCGGGGGAGGAGGCTCTGAGCGATGGCGGGCGGGGTAACGTCCGCCGCGACGGTGGTCGTCCACTGCGTGGAGCAGCCGGTGGGCGCGGAGTAGGTCAGGTTGACCTTGAAGATGGTGGAAATGTCGCGGTTTGTGAGGTAGTAGGTGTCAAGGTAGTTGTAGCGGTGGTTGACGGGGGCGCCCACGCCGGTGGGATACAGCTTCTGCACGACGGTGACATCTTCGTAGTCGTAGCGATCGGAGCTGACGACAGTGATGGTCGAGAGGGCCTCGGGGAGCGAGGTGGCTGTGGCGGTGATCTGCTGGATGCTGGTGACGACGGTGCTGCCGTAGTAGTAGTCCTCGGTGAGGGTGACTTTTTCTTTTAATTCAGTGACAATCCATGGCCGGGCGTGAATGAGTGTATGGAAGAAAGAAGTATAAACGAGGGACAGGAGGGTGAACGAGTGTATGGACAACATGGTGTCCGTTTTTTCCCTCTTTATTTATTTTTTCCTTTTCTTTTCGTCTTACATTTCTGACCTGGCTCAGGGGACGGCTTTATAGTGCGGTGACAGGATGGACTAACAACGACTAAATGAACTAAAAGAACTAAATCAGCCTCATCCAGAGGCGTTCGAAAAGTCGGTTACAGCGTCGTAGTGATTGGCAGGGTTTCAATTCGACCGGGCTAGACTCCAACAAGGGTCTTTTCGCTTAGTTTAGCTTGCTTTAACTCGCATTAGCGCGTGGCGGACCCATGGTCTGTTCTGTATCTAATAATACTTGAATACAACATTTATTTGTATGATAGTGAGCAGAAGTAGATGCGACATGTAGTGCAGGTTCATAAAGTAGAGGGTGTAGCTTGGTGTGTATATTGTCTAAGATGTTAAATGGGTTTATGGATATACTTCATATGCAACATACACTTGTATACCATGGACCTCCTAACCTACCACACCACTCTCCCTCCTGGATACACCATTTACCATCTCTCCTCCATCTTCTCCCTTCTTTGGCTACCATCCTGCTCCAATCTCTCTCCCACGTGCATCTTTCAAGCGATAAGAACAGAATGTCGGCATCGGTGGCCTTCAATTGAGACTTTTACGGCTCTTCGGGCGTTCTTCATCTCATTATGATTCTTCCGTTCTTCTGCCGACCGATACACGACCATCATGTAGAAATAGTAGAGAATAAGGAGAAAAAGAGGAAGAAGAAGAAGGAGGAGGGGGATCTGTACATCTGCCTCTACTCTGAACCATCGTCCTCCCATATCAAGTACAATGGCCAGACATTCCCTCTCTGGAGGAAACGCCGCGTTTCCCAACTACAACGCTACCTTCGCCCATATCGAAGACCCCAACGAGAGTCGTCGACGCGCCCTCACGCAGATCGACACCGCCCCCATTGGCTGGCGTCATGCCCGCGCCGTCGTTGTCGCCGGCGTCGGCTTCTTCACCGACTCCTACGACATCTTCGCCATCAACCTGTGCTCCGCCATGCTGGGCGTCGTCTACTGGCAGACGGCGGCCACCCGCCCCGGCAAGATCCCCTACAGCGCCGACACCGCCATGAAGGTGTCCACCTCGGCTGGCACCGTTGTCGGCCAGCTGTTTTTCGGCTGGCTGGCCGACCGCATCGGCCGCAAGCGCATGTACGGCTTCGAGCTGATCATCATCATCCTCGCCACGCTCGCCCAGGCCCTCGCGTCCAAATCGCGCTCCATCTCCATCACCGGCATCCTGGTTTTCTGGCGCATTATCATGGGCATTGGCATTGGCGGGGACTACCCGCTCTCGTCTATCATTACCTCCGAGTACGTGCCTGCGCTAGCGCTAGCGGCTTGAGCTAACAGACTAGATTCGCCACGACCAAACACCGCGGCGCTATGATGGCCGCCGTCTTCGCCATGCAGGGGCTCGGCCAGTTCGCCGCCGCTATGGTGGCGCTCATCGTGACGGCCGGTTTCAGGGATCGCTCGAGTCGGCTGCCTCGGTAAGCAAGTGCTCCGGCGTGTGCCAACTCGCCGTCGACAAGATGTGGCGCGTGATCATCGGTTTCGGCGCTGTACCGGGCTGCCTCGCGCTGTACTACCGTCTGACTATTCCGGAGACGCCGCGGTATACGTTTGACGTCGCCCGGGACCTGCTCAAGGCCGATGAGGACGTGCGGGCGTACATAGCGGGTAAGGCTGAGGGGCACCCGGACGAGGTGCAGCGTGTGGCCGTGCTGCAGAGCCAGAATATCGTGCTTGTCACGCCGACGGCGAGCTGGGCCGATTTCCGTAAGCAATACTTTAACTGGAGGCACGGAAAGGTGCTTCTCGGCACTGCAGGGTCGGTCGTGGTTTTTCCTCGACGTTGATATGGTCCCCATGGACTAGACATGAAGAGACCCCGATGCTAAAGATAGGTGTAGCATTCTACGGCCTCGGCCTAAATAACTCCCTTATTCTCAGCGCCATCGACTGGTCCGGCGGAAGCACCGTGTACAAGTACTTCTACCGCAACGCTGTCGGGAATCTTATCCTGATCTGCGCTGGCTCCATCCCGGGGCACTGGATGACCGTCGCGACGGTAGACACACTTGGACGCAAGCCGATCCAGCTCGGCGGCTTCATCATCCTAACTATAGTGTTCATTGTAATCGGCTTCGCATACGAACCACTAAAACACTCGCACAACGGCCTCCTCGGCCTCTACGTCGTCGCGCAATTCTTCTTCAACTTCGGGCCCAATGCGACTACCTTCATCGTGCCGGGCGAGTGCTACCGGTCGACGTCGCACGGCATCAGCGCCGCGTCGGGCAAAATTGGGGCCATCATCGCGCAATGCGTATTTGGGCCGCTGGCGCACAAGGGAGCCACTGGCGGCAAGGAGTCGAGTGACACCCCGTGGTTGAACAGATTTTTGCGCTGTTCATGTTGTGTGGGTGTTTTACGTCGCTGTTGATTCCGGAGACGAAGCGCAAGTCCCTGGAGAGTATGGCGAACGAGGAGGCCGAGTCGTCGAGCGAGGGAGGGAGCCACGCGGGGCCAAAGAATGGGGGACCTGCTGGGAATCGCGTTGCGTGAGTATATGTGTAAGGGGTAATATGTAGGAACCATGTATGGTAGCGTAGCGTAGTCTGGTAACGGACGTCAGAATGAATTCATCGCAGCCATACTTATACCCGTCCTTGTACCTGTCATCCCAACTCTCATTGATCATCATTATTATTATCATCGACCATGACCTGATCGCAATGCAGTCAAACCCCTCTTTGACAACCAAAACAACCACTGACGAGAAGGAAATCATCTCGTCCCTCCGCCTCATCGCCGACAGCATCGCGCAACAGCGGCAAACCGCCGCCCGCCGCATCCTCACCCATCCGCTCTACCTCACCCTCCTCACCTTCACCCTCTACCTCATCTACCGCCTAGTCTACCATGGCCCCGACGACCGCGGCACGCTCCTCACCACCTGGACTGGCTGTCTGATGGCCAGCCTGCTGATCGCGCAGTACCAGACGGCGCGATACATCGAGGCGGCTGAGCGGACGGGCACCTTTCGCTGGCTGTTTCAGGGGGACGAAACCCCCTTGAAACCTACCGAAAAATCTGCCCCCGACAAGCCCGATCAGCCCGAGTATGACCTGTCATCTCTGCCCGATCACATTCTGGTGGCAGCGCTAGGCGACGAGATCATCGGCACACTCATCCTGCGTCCGGAGCAGCGCACGAACCCTGGGGCCGAAGATTCTGGTCGCGGTGGAGACGAGACGGTGGGCACGGTGCGGGCCTGGACGGTGCGTCGGAAGTACCGCGGGCTCGGCATTGGGCGGGAGCTGTGGGCGCAGGCGGAGGAGATCTGTCGGCGGGAGGAATGGGAGGGCCCGGAGATGGCAGTATGGCATGCGAATGCAGAGGAGAGGATATCCTCTGTGTGAGGTCTGATGCAGGAGGAGGATACGGATATGTATTCCGAGGTAAGGGTTAGGGTTGATGGATCGCATGATGCTATTCGGGGCTATTAATAAATCTGATTCAGATCCAGTTGGCAAGTGAGACATGCCAAGCAATGAGGCTGTGAAGTATTTATTCCATGCTTTTCTTCTTCTGCCTTGTTCTGCAGTTTGTTCTTCACACTCGTTTGCCATACTACCTACCTACTGGGTATACTTGAACACTACCACCACTCTACTACCATAATAATCACTCCTACTTCATAATGTCTGCCACCACATCCTCCGCTGCGGCCACCTGCACCGGCAACCGCTGGGTCCTCCCCGTCCAGGACGCCGCCTGCGGTCTGCCCAACACCGGCAACTACTCCGCCGTCATGGACAAGTGCTGCGGTCCCGCCAAAGTCACCAAGTACGACGACGACTGCGGCCTGTACTGTCTCGCCCAGAAGCAGACCGTCCAGGACCTCCTCGACTGCATTGAGAGCAACAGCGCCTCCACCGTCCACGGCGAGGTCTTTTGCAGCGGCAACATGACCGCCAGCGCTACTGCTGCGCTGCCCTCCAGCACCGGCGCTGACAGCACCGGCACCGCGACGGGCACCGGCGCCACGGCCTCGTCGACGGGCGAGAATGCGGGTGTCACCATGAAGCAGCCCCTGTCCAAGGGGGGATTGGGTGTTTTGGCTGTGCTGGGGGTGTCGGCTCTGCTGAGTGTGTTTTAATTGGAGAGATTGATGTTATACCCTGTGTTGTTGTCTGCTGTTACTATCCTAATCTCATAATGTCCAACACGATAATCCAAGCTCCATTGTCCTGACTAGGAGAACTTTGTAGCTGGTTTTTCCTGCTTTTCCCCATCAATCCACACATCCACCTTTTCATCATAGAATGCGACATGGCCTCTGATCTCGACGCTCTCCGGCAGCGGTGCCTTGTACCACCATGCCAGCCCGGCCTTATCCTCCCCACTAGGCAGTCGAACAATATAGTAGCTCGCATCGCCCTATTCATTACCTCACTATCAGCCCTAGTCTCTAAACCAGACCAAAACAAGGCAGGGTAAATAGGAACCTTATAGGGACAACTCGTACTTCTCCCAACATCGTCCCTCAACAACTCCCACTTCACATCCGCAAACGGGATATACTTCCTCACCGGCAACCCCGTCTCATACAGCAACTTCGCCCGGGTCGTATTCGCAGCCTCAACCCCATCGATCTCAACCCGCACATGCTGCGACGACTGCAGGATTTGCACTCGCTTATACGGGTCCTTAGGATGGCCAAACATGCGCTCGTCCTCTTCCAGCCACAGGTCCGCCTTATCGAACCCGATCTTGACGTAGTCCAGTAGCGGCCCGGCCATCATGACACGCGTGACGGCGGCAGGCGAGGTGCGGTCGCCGATTACGAGGTCATAGATGGCTTCGTTTCCGTCGGAAGCGGAGGTTTCGTTCTGGAGACAGTCATAGCTGACAATAATATCGGTGATGGGAAAGTAGTAGACCGGGTAGTAGGGGTGTTCCCATCTGGAATATTAGTGTACTGGAGGTGAGGTTTGTGCTAGGGGAGGGCGTACCCGAGCTTCGGGGTGCGGGAGTCGATGATGGTCTTGCCGTTGAAGACGACGCGGACGCGGCGGGTGACGTCTTCGGAGTAGCCGGCGTAGGGGAAGGGGATGGACATGATGACTGCTGTCGAGATGGAATTTGGAAATGTGAGCTGGGGTGCTGTAGATAGATTGTGGTTGGATGAGCGATGCTGACGGTGTTGGTGCGGGGTATACATCCATATCAATAGTATTGTATCATGCTTACAATGTATATCTTCACGTAGATTCTAGTATACAAGAATGCATATAGCAGCCTGCATACAGCATCACACACAGGAATACATACAGCACTGCAGTACAATACCCCAATTGCAGCACCTCCAGATAAATCTTGCTCTTAAAAGAATTGTTGACCAATATGACTTCATCGTCTCCATAGGCTACTTGGCATGGCCCAAACAGGCAATATATCCAGCAACCCCTCTTAACGCCATCAAACAGCCTAACAAATCCTTCCGCCTCACACAATGCCCTCTTTAACATCTCTCAACAAACCCATTAATCCCTATATAGATAACCATGGCGGTTGATATCCCGAGTCCAGCCAGCCCAGCCAGTCCTCATGACTCCCCTGAGCCGGCGCACATCTTCACAGAAATGGAGCGCTGGAATCAGTCGCGCTCCAACGTGCTCAAGACACTGGCCACCTTTTGGAGTTTCCTGGTTATGGGAGCAAACGATGCTGCTTATGGGGTGAGCTTTCTATCTCGTTTACAAACAAGCCGGCCATACTAATTCTCCATAGCCGTTGATTCCATATGTAAGATCATCGCCATACTCCCATACTCACACTAACAACCACAGCTTGAGTCATACTACCATCTATCCTACACGGTTGTCTCGCTGGTCTTCTTCTCACCGCTAGGAGGCTATACCCTGGCAGCCCTGCTCAACAACAAAATCCACGTCCATCTGGGCCGCCGCGGAGTCGCCTTCATCGCCCCGAGCTGCCATCTCCTCGCCTACATCGTCAACTGTCTGCACCCTCCATACCCCGTCCTGGTGGTCTCGTTTATCTTCGCGGGATTCGGAAATGGCCTGGCCGACGCCGCATGGAACGCCTGGATCGGGAACATGGCCGACGCCAACCAAATGCTAGGGTTTCTCCATGGACTGTACGGCGTCGGCGCAGTGCTCAGTCCCATCATTGCAACGTCCCTGATCACACGAGCCCACCTCAGCTGGTACTACTTCTATTATATCATGGTGCGCATCACATCCCACTGTCACTATTCCCCTGACTAATACATCGCAGATTGCATGCGCCGCCGTGGAGCTCGCCTTCTGTCTCACCGTCTTCTGGGACGCCAAACCCACCCCAGAGACCAACTCCTCAGACAGCTCCCGCGGTGTCCTGCGCCACACCCTCTTCACCAAACACAGCGGCCGCGTCACCTGGATCTGTGCGCTCTTCCTCCTCGGCTACGTCGGCATCGAAGTCGCCATCGGCGGCTGGATCGTCACCTTCATGATGCGAGTGCGCCACGGCGCCGACTTTGCCAGCGGCATGTCCGCCACCGGCTTCTGGCTGGGCATTACCTTTGGACGCTTCGTGTTGGGATTCGTCACCCCTAGACTCGGCGAGAAGCTCGCCGTCATCGTACGCCTCCCTTTCCCCCTCCTCCCCTCATCCTGCGCCCCAATCCCAAATCTAACCAAGATAGATATACTGCCTCCTCGAAATCGGCTTCGGCCTCATTCTCTGGCTAGTCCCCAACTTCTACGCCGGCGTCGTGGCTGTCTCCATGCAGGGCTTCTTCCTGGGCCCGTTTTTCCCTGCAGCGGTTGTTGTCGCGACGAAGCTGCTTCCGCGGGCGCAGCATGTCAGCGCGATTGGGTTTGCGGCGGCGTTTGGCGGCGGCGGCGCGGCAGTTCTGCCGTTTGCAGTTGGGGCGATTGCGCAGGCGCGTGGCGTGCAGGTGCTGCAGCCGTTTATTATTGGGTTGTCAGGGGGGATCTTTTTGCTGTGGTGTGGGCTGCCGCGGATGCCGAAGTTGAGGGTTGATGGGGAAGGGGAGGAGGAGGAGCTGGGTGTACGGGGGTCTTAGGGAGGATTCCTATGGATATATCATAGTGGAGAGTGATAGAAAGGGTTTTAAGGTGGTTTGCATCACTGCCTGCAAGATGCCTTCGCGATGTATATAAGCCCGGCATCTCTCTTGCGAGATGATAGATATGCTTTTTACTCTTTCCCCTTTCATTGAAGACATGATACAAACAGAAAAATCGTTAAATCAACCATATCCATGAATCAAAGCTGCCAAAGTCCAGTAAGAACAACCGCCAACACAAGATACGTCGTCAAACCCCGCGTCGGCCCAACGGCGCTGCCAGAATTGCACATGACCGCTGCAAATTTTGAAGGGTGCTTAAGACATTCTTCAAGGCGGGAAAAAGTCTCCTTGGTTGCATTGCAGTACGCGAAACAGTTATCCGGGCCGTAGTAGCCGTATGCATCAGTAGGACAACAGCTCTTTAAGTCGGCGTAAGGATCGTCCGTGAGATTCAGGTCCCGTTGCCAGATATTGATGGCGCAGAAATTTGGATAATTGAGAACAGGAGTCATGCTCTGCCCAGCGCATCGTGCCTGTTCCAGGGTACTGTTTGTGGTGTTCATGTTTGTGGGATGATAGGATACTGCGTTGTTAGCTTCTGTCGGAGAGTGTGCCAGACTTGCATCGGAGGCCGCTACTTACTGTAGGACTAAACAGTGGTTGTTCCAGTAGAATGAGTAGCAGGATGATGTTAAGTAGGTCAGAAACGGTGCTATGTACTCTCGGTTGCTGTAGATGTAGAGATTCAGGCAGCAGTTAGGAGGGTGAAGGATATAAAGGAAAACCCAAGCAGTGTTTTCTCTCAACGCCCAGGGCTTAGAACTAGCAATGTAACCAGCAGCAACTTTCATCAACCTAGCAGACGAGTAGTCACACGGTCTGACTGACTATCGCTAGCTACAACTTTAGTTCATTTATCCGCCGAACAGGGTAGCATCCGTGAACTGTACTAGCCTGCTAGCAACAGATCTAAGTGGACCACGTGTAAAGACACAGCCTCTTAGCCAACCCCTAACGGTCAACCCGGAGCGCTAAACGTCGAGGGCCTGGGTAGTACTGGGGCTTAATCGCTTGGCAAAGTGCCCGGCGCCCTCGTCCATAGTAGTGTGCGCTAAGGAGAGAACCGTCTTTCTTCCGATAAATCGCCACATTAGCTGCCTGGCGGACACATTTGTAGTGGAAATTCCTAGTTCGGTTGATTAGGCCTTGTGAGATTTTGGTCAAAATGGGCGACTGTTGTTAGAGCCTCTCATTGTGGTATATCACCTGAATTTACATGATACGTATGTCGAGGTTGATTGGTATGTCGTTTGTACCAGCAAAGCAGTCGTCGTTTCTCGAGTGCCCGAGGGCATGAATTGCGATTGGCTATTCTCTCGTCACTAGCATATCTCAATCTGGTTATTTTTGAACCGTGCAATGCTTGTATACTGTGACCGCTGCCTTACACTTTGACCATGGTCTTGTTTACTTTGATAGAGATCAACAGACCCATAGACACTGGCAATATAAAACCATAACCCTATCTGTCTTCGATACTGCGATTAGATAGCTGATTCTATGCAAGAAATGTTGGTATTTTGACGACTGTACTGCATTTAAGGGAAAGGTCTGTCTTTATTGTTACCATTATGGATATGTATACGGACCTGAGAGTCGAGTGTCATGATTATAATAACCCCTTTTGAATCAATTCACCGCTAAGCTCATTAACTGTGTCTTGGGACATTTGAGGCCTTGCCTCCCAGCCACCTCCCTACTGCTGGAACACAGCATTCCTTTCCATTTAGGCAAACGATCGGAGTGTATCTCATGCAAGGAACAGCCTCATGCTTACAAAAACCACACCTCTCCATGGCAGCAAATCATACAGCATAGTCTTTTGCTTCCCTTACAGAGTCGCTCGCCGTATCGCATAGGGGAGGAGGCAGGTGCGGTTGATAGCATTCCAAAGAATTGAGGGGGCTCCATAGCAGGATTAGAAGGGATAGCAACGTAAGGGGAGAAAAGTGTGCCACACACTTCCAAGCTGTTATTATATACCCTTCTCCCATTGTGTTGAAGGAAATTGAGATGAGAAACCCTAGCTCATTTGCTCCAACAGAGGGCGACAAACTGAAGCACCATGAAGCAAACATCCCCTCGGGTCTCGAGCGACAATCCAAGTCCTACGACAAAAGATGCCCCTGATTTTGAAGTCGATGAAAAGACCCCAGAGACCGTATGTAACGAGCAGCCTCGGAGCCCATACAGCATCCTGCCGGAGAAGGAGAAAATCTTCAACATTCTCCTATGCTCGTTGGTGAATTTCCTATGCCCGGTGGCCTCCAACATATACTACCCAGCACTTGGGCCACTCTCGAGGGCGATGCATGTGTCGAGAACCGAAATTAACTTGACCATCACTGCCTACAAGGTAGACCCATACTGCATTCCGGGTGAAGTATAGTCGTTAACTCGAATAGCTTGTCCAAGCATTCACGCCATTGATCACAGCGAGCTATTCGGACCGCAATGGCCGTCGACCAGTCCTCTTCGTCTGTCTCATTATCTTCCTTGGAAGCAATATCGGCCTAGCACTGCAAAGCCACTACGCAGCTTTGGTTGTCTTGCGGTGTCTGCAGAGCTTCGGTAGCAGCAGCATATCAGTCCTTGCTACTGCCTCTGTGGCCGATCTCGTCACTCGATCCGAGCGTGGGAAATACTTGTTCTATTCTACGTTAGGCTCTACTGTCGGTCCTGCGCTTGGCCCAGTCGTCGGGGGCCTTCTGATCCAGTTCCTAGGCTGGAGAAGTGCTTTCTGGTTTCTGGCAATCTTAACAGGGCCCATCATCGTTGCAGTCATCGTCTGTTTCCGCGAAACCTGTCGAGCTGTGACAGGCAATGGCAGCATTCCTCCCCCGCGCTGGAACCAGTCCATTCTGCAGATGGTGCGCCGCAAGCATCAGCCTGAGCCCGACCACGACACACGCACCGTATATAAAAAACGCCCCAGCTTTCTCGATGTCATCAAGATCGTCTCAAACAAGCACGTCGGGCTTCTCATCCTCGGGAGCACCGTGCGCTTCAGCGGTTCCATGGCGATATTGACGACACTCCCGGCAATGCTGGAGGAGAAGTACCACTACAATCCGCTCCAGGTTGGGCTCTGCTACCTCCCATTTGTGGCAGGAGGCATAGCCACGCGGTGGACAGTTGGCACGGTGGCGGACTGGAACTTCCGGCGGCATGCCCGTCAAAACGGGGTGGAGCTTCTGCCAAACCAGCAGCCAGAGATTGACAACATCCCCGTGGAGAAAGCCAGACTGCAGATTACCCTGCCCCTGATGTACCTTTCCTCGGTCTTCGCGCTCGGATACGGCTGGGTGATGAACTATAATGTGCATATCGCAGGCCCCTTGGTCTTTCTCTTCCTGTTTGGAAACACTGGCACGGGCATCTCTAACTCGGTCAAGATGTTGGTGGTTGACATCCACACTGAGCGTCCCGCGACTGCGACAGCCGCCATGAATAGCTTTAAGAATCTGGTCGGGGCAGGGGTTGTTGCTGCTGCGATGCCGCTCATTGACGCTATTGGAATCGGATGGGTGGGAACTATCTGTGCGTGCATATGGTTTCTTGTCACGCCTGCATTCTGGATTGTGTATTTCCGGGGACATGGATGGAGAAAACGTAAGTCAGAAGAGGAGGAATCGACAGAGCCCAGGCATCCGGAGCTCAGATACAACCACTAGGCTCGGTCGCATGGCCGGGTCAAACCAACCCGAATGATGGCAGTATTATACCTACTCTGTAGTCTGTAATGCGTAATGGATGACCATTCTTGTATTGGTGCCGGTGCTCCTCCTCTGTGATCAACTTCGTTCATCACATGCAGAAACCCGCAAAACATTCCAACATGCAACCTCCCTTTCCATCGGGCACATCCATCTGGCATAATGACATGTGCCAGGAATGTCTGAAAACGAAGATCCCGACAAATGTCCAGTGGCCAATGTTGACGGCAGGAATATACGGATGGCATGACTCTTACGGAGATAGGGAGACACGGCTATGAATTACGTTTACTCTAGGCTGCCACGGAATATAGCTCTGGCCGGGCTACTCGAGATGTTCTCTCGTTGGTTCAGCGTCGGCTAAAAGAAAGACATCTGTTCGTCTATACTTATACTTCGTTCAGTCACATAGTAATCATCGCAGCGAACAGGACCTGACGTAAGATACTCTGGTGCCTCCCTTCCTCCCTCAAGCTCTCTTATAAAGATTGTTTCACGGAAACTCGGCTGCTCAGCCAGGCTACCTCCACTCGTTGAACAATCCGACCATTGCACTCATGTTATTGGGGCCGAATACGAGGTGGACAGTCAGCTGAGCGGGATCACCAAGTCTTACATATATAGAACATCGCCGCCGCCAGACACCCAAAGTGACCCAACTAACAGTGCAAAATGTCTTCAACTACTGAGACTCCTTCCTCCTACACGGGTAGCTGCCATTGCGGCCAGGTGAAATACTCGTTCACACTTCCGGGACCGATCGAAGAACAAGAAGTGCACGAGTGCAATTGTAGTACTCCTGCCCTCTGAAACAATCAGTTCTAATGCGCACCACAGGCTCCATCTGCCAGATCCACGGATATCTACTTATCTACCCTTTGCTTTGTGATACAAAAATTGAGCACGACGAAGACGCCGTGAAGGTTCATATAACCCACCGCTTTCGCCTGTGTAGTTAACCACGACTAGGAATACAAGTTTGCCTCCAAGAAAATCTCGCACTACTTTTGCACCAACTGTGCCACAAGTATATATGGGACGTCATGTCTTCCTGGGTACAGTGATAAGGTTGCAGTGAATGTGGGTATCCATCACCAGACAATGCGAATTTACTAATCCTGTTAGGTCCGCACTGTGAAGGGGATCGACATTGAGTCGTTGAATATAAAGAAAGTCGATGGCCGAAGTCTGTTTCTCTGAATATGTACTTATTTCCCCAGTGCTATCATTCTAGAGTTCAATTCCATACATCAATCAAAGACTCTCAGACCCACAAAATCCGCTGCATATGGCTGGAACCCCCTCTCTCCATTCACATTTCCCACAACAACTTCATTATCACCCTCCTTCCACCCATCCACCGATACACCCAGCGTTGCGGTGTCCCACCACCCCTTTCCAGGCCCAAACAGCTCGCTGTGTCGACCGCTGAGCGGGACCTCCAGCCGAACAGGCTCACCGCCGTTAAGGGAGATGGTGAGATTGCGCGAGTTGGCGCCCCATCCCCAGGACGAGGAGAACGCCACCTCGTTATTGATGTAGTCAATCTCGACGTACTTGGTGCCTGCTGATGCGGGGATAACGCCGCGGGCGGTGCTGTTGGGGCTGAGGTAGCTGACTTTGGAGCCGACGGGTTGGCAGAATCCTTCGCCGCAGGTTTCATGTCTTGCGGCTCCGGTCAGGCTGAACTTGGTTGCTGGGTAGTAGGTCCCGTTTGGTGACGTGACTTGGATTGACTTGATCGGGTGGGAGTCCGAGATTGTGATCGTGTTGTTTGATCCGGCGACGAGGGGAATGCTTGCGGTTACCTGCTGGCGAGAGCGTGGCACTGCAATGGAAAGCTTCTGTCGATTGCTGCCTACTTGGACGGTGATTTTGCCAGCAGATTGGGTGGCCTTGGCGAAGTTGATAGCGAGAGTATAGTTCTCACTGGTGGTGCCCGCATAGACTGATTTGAACACTGTCCCTTTTCTGCGTGGCTTTAGTATCTGCACGTAGCCTCCGTCAAAATAAACTCACCCGTGAGAAGTTCCAAAGACTTTCTTTGGATACACGCCAGCCGGCACGGTATCCTGCAGCTCGAGCAGCATTGTCCCGTGTCCCTCCACCCTCGCCGTATAGGACGTCTGCACATTCCTGCTCTCCGACCCAGCCCAGATATTCTTGACGAGACCCGCAGACTGGAGCCCAACATCCGGCAAATCCAGCGTAAGATCCCTGGCCTCACCTCTCCAGTTAATAACAGCAGCCACGGTCCTCCCATTCGACAACGCCGCACTCCAAACCTCATACCCCTGGTCCGTCCACCGCCGGCGCAGACTCGCGCTCACCCCCAGCTCGTCCTGATTATACCCAATAACATCCTTCTGCTTCAGGATCCGCAGCGATTCGGAGTTAATCTCCGTGCTGGCATCCTTAAGCGCAGACCCGATAATCAGCGGGCTCTTCAGAATCGCCCACAGCGAGAAATGCGTCTCCTCCTCCGGGACGGAGTACACGCCGTTTCCGACCATGAGCATGTCGAGGTCTGGCCACTGGCCTGGCTTGGCAAATTCAGTCTGCGGGACGGCCTGGTTCAGCGTGCGGAAGACGCTGCGCCAGGCGGGGATGATGTCGTTGCCTATCCGCCATGAGTGGCCGAGGGCGGGTGCCCAGAGCGCGGGGAAGTCGATGCCCCATTCGCAGATTTGGAAGAGAATTGGGCGATCCAGTTTTTGGAGGGCGTTCGACATGATCTCGTACCGGGGTTGGGGCGATGTGCTGGGGGCGTACTCGACGTTGGGGTAGCCTAAGGAGGCTTCTGAGAAGCAGTTGTCGTCTTCTGTCGTTAGTTGCTGTCCTGTTCATGGAGGGGGAGAAAGTTAAGGTACATTTCAGAGAATCGGCTCCCCATGCTGCAAAGGTCTGGGCATCTTGCTCCTCATGGCCTTTCGATATGTTCATTAGCATTGTACTGTCACTGTCGAGTCTGCGCTCACCTAAATTGCCCACCTCGTCCGACGGACCACAGAGCTTGATCCCCGCGTCACCGTAGACACCAAATAGCAGTCCAAGGTCGTGGAGATACTCTCCAATGGCAGGAAAGCCGCTGGGAAACCGCGTCGCATTCCACGTCAGCGACCCATTAGCCAACCGCTCGGTCAGAGTCCATCCGCAGTCGATCGTAGCGTAGCGGTAGCCCAGGGCAGCGAGACCAAAGTCGACCAATGCCTTGGCATTTGATCGAAAGATTTCTTCGTCGGGGTAGCAGTTGTAGTGGTTGTAGGTGTTCCAGCTGTCGAATGTCAGTGTGCGATCGCATACATGACAGAGGAGACCAACCCCATCTGAGGAGTTCGAGCGAGACCATCCTGCAGGCGGGCCCGGAGCGGTGCAGGATCCGCTGCAAAAGCAGCGGGTAGTAGTAGGGACAATGCAATTACAGAAGCCATTTTGGATTACATGCCTGGAGCATTGGAGCGAGACTGGTCGATCACGGCTTTTATACTACTGAACGCGGGATGGAATGTCCCCCGCATTGTGGATGAGCAGGATCCGGAGAATCTCTTCATAGGCTGTGTGGGGGAATTGAGTTGTCTCATACCCCTGTTGAATCGATGTCTTCTGTGTCCCGGGTGATGCGGAGAAGCCGATGAATGAGTGAGGATTCAGGATATTATGCAGGTTCGGAGAATTTCCTTGTTGGGATGCAGCTCATAGCGTTGTTTAGCCGGTAAATGATCTGCGCTGAAGAAACCCATCACGATGATGCAACACAATGCTCGGCTCTGTATCTATAGCCTAAATACCCATGTCTTTATGAGATTAATGTGTTTGTTATCTGCAGCATGTAGATGAGAGGATAATACCTCTCGGGCAGTATATACATAGAGCGATCTATATCACCATCACTGGCTATTCTCCAACTCGCGACGTTCATCAACGGTCAACTCGCTCTTTGCCCGGTCAATTCGAACCATGGCAATGACCAGAAGCAACGCGAACCCCGCTAACGCAACCTGAAACCAAAACGCCATATGGTAGCTCGTCTTTAGTCCCCTGTCCTCCGTCCCGACCTGGATGATATCCGCAAACGCGAGCATAACCGCAATGCCCATATGCAGGGTGCAGTTGATCAGAGCACCAGCCAGGCCCTGCCTCTCCTTCGGCATATTGGTCGTGATGAAGATATTCGTGACGTTGAAGCTGACATCGATGCCGATCGTGCCACCGATCATGGCGGGAAACACATATGCCCAGTAGTTCCCGCCCAGGGGGAGCAGGGCGAAGAGCAGCCCCGAGAGCAGATACCCCAGGCAGGAGATGATCATGAGCACTGTACCGTTCAGGACATGCAGGATGAAGCCTCCCGTGGCGGAGATAATGAGCCCGCCGACGGCCATTGGGGTGGCCCATGCGACGACTTGGAGGGGTGTTGCGCCCATGATTCGCTCCATGCTTGTAAAGGGTTAGCTAGTGCGGATCATGAGTCAATGCGACAGGTAAACTTACTACAGAGCGCTGTATAGAAGAAAGATTCCCAGGCTGCCATAGAGACACAGTAGACAGATCACAAGGGGTTTCATGTACTTGACGGAGAACAGGTCAAGAGGAAGCAGTGGGTTCGACACGACCCAGCCCTCGACATAGGTAAACACTGCCAGCAAGAGGACACCCACGATGAAGCACACGTAGATGTACGGTGTCCTCCATTGCATGGGCGCATGGGCACTGTCGGCGATGGCAAACACGAACAGGACGGTGCCTGGAATGAGCAAAGCGCATCCAAGCCAATCCATCCGCGCTTTCGACGTCGCTTTTGTCTCGGCGAAATCGGACGGAATCGAGAAGTAAGACGAGACCGCAGTGATGGCGGAAAGAATGGCTCCGATGAAGAAATACCACCGCCAGCTGAGAAAGCTCCCGGACAGGCCAGAGAAGAAGATGCCCACGAAGAATCCCAAGGCAGCACAGGCACCGTAAATGCTGAAGACCAGGTTTTTCCGGGGCCCGGGTCGGTATACCTTGCCAAGAATCATGATACTAGAAGTGAGGTAGGATGCGAGGGCAAGCCCCTGCAAGGCACGGAGGATAAACAGCATTATCCAGGATTGCGAGAACCCAGCAATGATAGAGGAGATCATAAGCCACGTCATTCCACCGACATATAGGATGAATCCGCCGTACATGTCGCACAGCCGGCCGAAAATGAGCAGCGTGGAGGTGACAACCAGTGACAAGGCGGTCGATGGCCATATAGATAAAGCTGGAGGAATGTGTAGCTCTTCCATCAGAGTCGGTAGTAGGACATTTGACCCGGAGATGTAATATTCCTAGCATGGTCAGGGGGGATCTTAGGCGAAAAAAGAAAATGCAGACGGGCATACTCACAGCCAGGATCTGGCACATAAAGATCGAGAAGCAGAAAGCCAACTCGGACCATGCATTGAAGAAACAGGCTGGGCGCTCTCGTCCCAGGCGTTCGATTGTATCAGCGTCCAACAAGTAAGGCTGTGGTTCGGCCTTTTCTATTGCGGCATCTTGAGACGACTGGTTCATACGCGGGGTGCTCTCCGCAGAGGTTTCGAGTTTGTCTGGCGTTTCTGAATGCATTGTTGACCGTTTATTCATCAAGCACGCTATGAAAGAAGAGAATGCCCCACCGCGTATGAAATTTCGCTGACACTGTCGACATCGGCCACCAGACTTATATAGTTTATTGCAAGAGAACAACCCGTAACATGATTATCAATCAACTTGTGAAGAAATGGTCAAAAGCAGAGAAGAAAGACCAGGACTCTCCATATGTATACGATGCGAGTGAAAAAATCTCCGTGATCATCGTGCAAGTTGGCGATTGGATCTTTGGCCTCTACACTGGGTCCATCCATGAGGGCCTTTCCTCTTTCGGTATAAATGCCTGAGGCCACATGGCCGCCACCTTACCCAAAATGGGCAAAGACAGTAGAAGTCCTAGCTGGAAACGGTCTAGTGACTTGGCATTATCTAATCGATCAGATCCGAAAAGAGAAGGTAAGGGGAGTGGAGCTGCTTATTCACATCAAGAACATTCTACAATTCTATATTTGCTTATAGAAAAGACTAATAAGGTGACATCTGATTGACATGGTAACGAGACTGGCTCTAGATAAATGCATGGGTCTCTGGATACGAGCTCATTAGAGCTCTACACGAAGCATTTGTCATCTCCAGCGTTCTAGAGCCAGCTCAAGAGACCTATAGTAAAGCAAATATTATCAAGAAGAATGCCATAAGCTTGATGGATCATGGCATGCTCTTGGTAACTGTGGGTCTGGTGCCAGCCAGCCCACATGAATGATATGTATGGACCACGAGCAAAGCTTCTTCTATCCTCCACGAGCTCTTTATACAAAGTATAAGCACGCGTAAAAAAACCAATAACTGCCATGACTTCGTCCAAGTATGAGCAACCCCAACGTTGATGAGATGGAAAATTCATGGATGGGTTTTAGAAGAGCAGGGTGCTAGGCGTGCGGACTTGACCAGATTACTGTTTTCTTAGTCATAGAAGATGGATCCAGGACTATAGACGCATAGGATTTATTTAATGTCAGATGAGGTGTACAATATACTCCAAAAAAAAGCAGAGGCGAACACATTTTCTAGACAGAGAGAAAAGCCACATAATATGTTCACTGGCAATAAGTCGCGGCGCCTCGCGTCACAGTGGAGGATATATATAAATATCTGCACCCCATTGTTGGTTCGCCAACGATTTATTGTAGCTACGGAATGGTATAGTGGCACATTGAAATGCCAATACCCGGAGTCAACTGTGGTATTTCTCGACCAAATGCCATGATCTGCCTTGAACATCGTCTGCTAACACAAGGCTGGGAATTGGAAACGAATTGAGCCTTGTACACACAAAGATTTGAATCGGGCACGTGCAACAGTGCAGAACCCAAAGACGCTTCTCCTCATTCTGAACATATGATCAGAGGTTATCAAGAATGCTGGATGAAAAAGTTTGTTAGAATCTGCAAAGCCATTGGAATAAACAGGTAGGCACCCGCACGCAGCGACACAAATTCTACATACGATATGAAGAAGACTTGCTTTTAGGAAATTGCCACTGATACTCTTTACACAAGTATATCTCATTCAGCTCTACGAGACTCAACAAGAATGCTTTTAAGCGGCTCAAATTTGCTATTGGGGGCGTATTCCCCTGCTCGTATGAGAACGGGTGACCAAGTTGCAACGAGGCTTTTCCCAGAGAAATAAATCGAGAAGGAGGATGCTAGCTTCAATCGGACAAATGGTCTCTTCTCGAGCTGATAAGTCAGCGAGAGGCAGGCGACCGCGTTCAATCATCACAGACAGAGCACCGTGACAGCAAGAAAGTGTTATCGGAGTTCACCGAGACCCATGGCTACATCCGACTAGGAAGCTCTCCGCATTACACGGCTGTAATTTGCAGACCATTTACTCGCTCACGACGGTACATTTATCACCGTGACATTTGTTTGGTACGAATGGCGACCACATTGGGCACAGGAGGAAGCAATCGTTAGACATCTGGATGTAACCGCAAAGTTATGACCAGGACTATTCTTCCATGTCCATGACTGTCTCACGTTTGACTTCCGTTATCAGAACGGACCAGAGCTGGGGCTTTTCCATGACGCGAAAGTCAATATGTGAATTGAAGTATTTCAATTCCATCCAAATGAGCATTCTTTGTTGGTGTAAAACCCCTCATATGGATGCTTTATCAATGAGCATACCTGCAGATGGTTCTGGGTGCGGGATATATACGAGCCCAACGGATGTTTCAGCAACGTGGCCCGACCAGCGCGACTGTTCCTGGTCATTGATCTTGTTGGCCTAAAGACATGGAGGGCGTAACGAGGCCAAGGCGTAAGTTTGCTGGCTTAGAGCCATGAAAACAAATCACCAACACAAGACACAGCGATGACGTCCGAATTAGACCCAAAGATGCTAGCAATCTATACTACAAGTGAATGAAGAAGTTGTTTATTCTCGTAGATGATTTATAGATAAAGATTGTGGGAGATTGAGGATGAATGGCCTGTCGGTTACACTCAGCTCTATCGCCCGAAGATAGCGCCCGCGGACAACGGAAAGCGTACATAGTTGTTGTATCCAAAGCTCTCCTGAACATTCCTTATTAGGCCAAGTATGCTAGGATTAAGCTTAGTTCTTAGTTCTAGATGTCTTGTATTGGATCGGGACCTTGTGAGCTATAACAGTATGATGAAGTGTATCAGGCAGCAAGCCGAGGCCCACCCTAGGTCTATGGATGAGCGGACGAAAGTCCGCCCCTGAAATATGCCGCGATTCCAACGCTAGACATAAGGTTTACTGCGGCTCGTCTAGGGTATGACATCTTGTAGATAATCAATTTCCTCGACAGAGCCTGTAGAGTATGGAGACAGCAAACAGGCTGGCCCATGGGTGTTCAGGACTGCCGTATTTCCCCGCATTTTCATGTCGGCTCCTCCTTCCCGGAACAGTTCCGACTTGAAGCTGTTAGGCAGGACGGAAAGGAGGATGAAGATCCGATCTGGGGTCCCTGCTGCGGCATTTGAAGCAATCCACAGCCACCCGGGAAGTCAAAGTGTATCTACACCGACTGACAGAGCATCCCAGTGGATTATGCCCCCCCAGAAGGATCAATCTATTCATATCAACTGCATGCCAGGTTATCGTGGGTTTCCGATATTATCAAACGGTGGTAGTCATGGATCGATCGACATGAGACTTATCAGGGCTTCCGCATAGACCTGCCTATTCGGGAGGTGGCAACGGCAATGATGTTAATGTCAATTACAACGACACGAGTGTTGGCGTCGACGATGGAGTTGTAGATGGTACCTGAAGGGTGTGTCTGTTGTTCAATTGAGCTGTATGTTTCTATCTACTTTATCACGTCGTTGATGTCTACTCTGAGCACAACACCGGGAGGCCCAGGGAACCACTCTATCCCCGTATTTTCACGTGGAACAGCCAGCCATTCCATGGATAATCCAAGGCTTCTCTCCAGCTTCACGGCCGTTGCTCACTGTCTGGACTGCTGTTCAGATGAACCGCTCCACCCCCGGTGTCTCTGCCATCCCCACTTAGGAAGTCCTGCCGAGTCCACCACAATCCATCCCTCCCCCGCAACCGAAAAAATCAAAATTTCGACGCCACGGGCTACAACACCCCATTATCCACGAAGATCTCCAGGCATGACCAATTGTCCTGATTAACGCCCGATAACTCGCTGCATTTGCCCTGACTAATGGTTCGTCCCGCGTGAGGGGAAAACCGAAATAATCCGCGGCCTGGACGCCTGCTTATCCCCCTCTGCCAACCCCCTAACGCTGAGCTTTGATATATGACCCCAGCTCCAGCATCTTAAAATCCCCTTTTCTCTATCAAGCCCGGAAAATGGAACATTGGGCGCTTCTCTCTACTCCAACATTCGTGCACCTTCCTCTCGGTTGACTCTCCCCACTCTAATACCTTTATCGCAACACTTCTCCGTATGGACGTGGAACAAAACCCCCATTTCATCAAACCGGTGCAGTCGGTCGACCAAAGCGTTCAAGATGCCCACGACCTCGCGGCCATGGGCCATGACCAGGCCCTGACGCGAAAGTTCGATATGTGGAGCATGCTAGCTCTGGCGTTTTGTGTACTCGGTATGCGACGCAGCCTTCCGGAATGTTTCAATGGCGTTTTGCTGACCCCAACAGGAACTTATTCAACTTTCGCGCAGGACCTTAGTAGCGGCCTCACCAATGGAGGTGCCATCACCATCCTCTGGGGACTGGTTTTGGTCACACTCTGCAACCTCTGCGTCGCTGTGTCGCTGGGCGAGTTGGCCAGCAGCATGCCAACTGCCTTGGGACAGGCGTATTGGGTTCATCGTCTCTGGAACACCCCGTTGGGCCGATTTGCATCCTACATGACTGCGTGGATCAACACCTTCGGGTGGTGGACCTTGACCGCTTCACAGGTTGCCTTCATGACCGAGTTCCTGCTGGGAATGAAGGTCATGTTCGACACGGAATGGACTGGAGCTGGGACGGGCTGGTTGGAATTTATCGTCTTCATCGGATGCGTGCTCGTTCTCACCGTCATCAACGTCGTTGGTTGTCGGAAGGAGCAGATTCTCCCCTGGTTGGCCAACTTTGTCGGCGTGTGGTTCACTGCTCTCTTCGTCATTTTGTCGCTCGCGCTCCTCATCTCCGTCGGCATTAAGCCTGGTCTGTCGTATCAGCCGGCCTCCTTCGTCTTTGGCAGATGGATCAACCAGACCGGCTGGAGTGACGGGGTTGTCTGGTTTATTGGCCTGGTCCAGGCGGCGTATGGGTTGACAGCGTTCGACGCCGTCATCCACATGGTCGAGGAGATCCCGGCTCCGCGCCGAAACGCGCCCAGGGTGATTTGGTTGGCGGTGCTTCTTGGTGCTATCACCGGATTTATTTTTATGATTGTTTGTCTGTTCTGTATCCAGGACGTCGACCGGGTCATCGATGGCCCAACTGGCCTACCATTTATGGAGCTCATGCTTGAGACCGTCGGGCTGAAGGGTGGTGCAGTTCTTATCGCTCTATTCATTTTCAATGGACTCGGACAAGGCATCAGTATCCTCACCACTGCTTCCCGTCTGACCTGGGGTTTCGCCCGGGACGGTGGTCTGCCCTGGAGCCGGTATCTGGCTCATGTCGACCCAGTGTGGAAAGCGCCAGTGCGTTCCTTGTGGGGACAAGGGGTCCTTATCGCCTTGGTCGGAATCCTATATCTGTTCGCGAATACTGTCCTCGAGGCGATCCTCAGTGTGAGCACCATCGCCCTGACGATTTCTTACGGCATCCCGATCGCTGTACTGCTCTGGGTCGGTCGCGACAAGCTTCCTCCGGGCGAGTTTCGCCTCGGCCGCTGGGGTACGTTTGTCAACTGGGTCAGTATTATCTACTGCATCATCACGACGATTTTCTTCCTCTTTCCTGGCTCGCCAAAGCCGGCGCCGAGTGATATGAATTACGCGATCGCGGTGTTTGGTGTCATGCTCGTGGTGTCGATTGCGTTCTGGTTTATTCAGGGCAGTCGGACGTATCTCCAGACCGACGACGCGCTTGCGCAGATGATTCTTGCGCAGCGGTTGGAGAATGAGCAGCCCATCGAGGACCCTTCTACCGACTCGAAAAAGAAATGATCTATTGTATATACGTGACAGGCTAGAGCGGAGTATTTACATGTGCAGCTTATCGCTCCATACATGAAGCTGTCCTTAACACACTGCAGGCTCCGTAATGGATTTCTTCCTACAGCGAGGCCCCTTTGGCCCAGGAGAGCACCCATTGATGTAGACGTAGCCATTTCTCTGCGCAATTCGTTCAGGGAATGGTACCTCCCAGGGGTGTATGCCATCCATCGGTAAGGCTGTCTTCTGGGGAATGGCCCAGACCAACCCCAGTCGACAAGTCAGCATTCTTGTGCATTTCCTGAATAATCAGTAATATGTCGACCTGAGTCTATGGTGAGACATGGCGACACTATGGCTCCTGACTAATTTGTATGGAGCATCCGACATGAGACTCGGCTAGCGAGCCTCCACTCCACTGGACTAGATCGGAATAGGGCCGAAATTTAAATAGCCTCTTCGGTAGTTTGCAGATCCAGGATCTCGGATTTCTTTGCATGGGCTCATCATTGGCGGTGAAATTTTTGCATGCTCCCTACAGATTCAGCAGGCCCACCTAATCTCTGCACTCGGGTAATGGACTGCCAGATCGGGAGTAGCCCAACTTGCCATGTGAAGAACTATTGAACTCGCAGTACTCCAGACGCATCGAAGCACGTCCCACTGACAGCGTCATTTCCAGCTGTGATGACACTGGTATGCATGCGTACAACTGCCCAGCACGCAGGGATGGTGGAATCAATCGTTGTATAAGGAGATCTGGGATATCCCGTTCTGCGATCTATACTGAGATGAGGTGCTCTAGTAAATCATACCAGCTACAGGGTGCCTACAGGGCAATAACTGTACCACGGAGTTGTTCTCATTGGGTACAATTCGTTAAAAATAAAAATAAAAATAAAAAATATAAATAAATAAACAAAATAAAATAAAAATTCATCATAAATGATCTGCACAGCTGAGTTCCCGATTAGCGTCCGATCTGATCCAGGTGGATCTACTCCTAAAAGATCCAGCTAAAAGAACAGATCCAGCCAGACTACCCCCTTGCATGGCTCTCTAATCGAAGCAGAATATCCCACCGCTCCTGACGGTGTCGTCGCAGTCTTCCACTTCAATCTCGCCTATCATACAAGATGACTTCTTCTTTTCACGTCAAAGACCATGTCATCGACACGCAGTACATTCGCGAGTATCACCGGGCAACAGCCACTCCAGATGCCCCTTTGAAGCTGTGTGTGAAACAATATATTCCAGCGGACTATGAGCCTCAGCCTGGCGATGTAACTATCATCGCTACTCACGGCACGGGGTTTCCCAAGGTATGTCGAGACACTCCAGGTCTTGTGGCGCCAGGTACTAACAACCGTCATCCAGGAGCTCTACGAGCCACTGTGGGAAGATCTGCTGGCCGAGACAAAAAAATCCGGTGTGCGCATCCGCGCCATCTGGATTGCCGATGCCGCCAACCAGGGTGCCAGCGGCGTGCTCAATGAGAAGAACCTGGGCAACGATCGTGAGGGCTATCTCCCCGCAGCTTCATACATCTCACTAACACACCCAGCATCATCGCATGATCATAGTCGCGACCTAATCCACATGATGAACCACTTCCGCGACGAGATGCCGCGTCCCATCATGGGCATCGGCCACAGTCTAGGATGCGAGCAGCTGTATGCCTCCCATCGCCCTTTCTGAATCCCTCCTAACAACCCATCAGCGTATTCGTCTCCCTCTTCCACCCCCGCCTATTCACCTCCCTCCTCCTCATCGAACCACACATGATCGACAAGGCCGACAACGGCGAAGGCCCGCGCCTCCTCGGCCTAACCTACGCCAAACGCGACATCTGGCCCAGCCGCGCCCAAGCCATCGACAAAGCGCGCAAGGTCTTCCGCCGCTGGGACCCGCGCGTCCTCGAACGCTGGTGCGACGTCGGGTACCGCGAGCTGCCGACAGCTATCTACCCCGACGCTCCTGGATCTTCCACCGAGCGCCCCGTCACCCTCACCACCACCAAGTACCAGGAGATCATGCTGTACACGCGGCCGAATGCGCAGCGACACCCGGAGCTCGGACGAGAACAACCCTACCATTCAGCAGATCACGTAGAGACGCCTCCGCCCCATGACCCACTCGTCGTGCCGGATATGCTGGGTCCCCTGATGCCGGGACAGCTGTCGTATCGGGCAGAGTCGATGCTGGGGTTCAAGCTGGCCCCGTATGTGCGCCCGTCGGTGCTGTATGTTAGCGGATCGGAGAGCACGCTGCACCGCACCGGGACCCATGCGAATGTGGCGAGGCGGACGGGGACGGGGTTCAGTGGGAGTGGTGGGATGGCGAGGGGGCGTGTGCGCCATGTCGTTATTGAGAAGACTGGGCACACACTACCGTTGGAGAGGGTCGCGGACACCGCTGAGACGCTGGCGGGTTGGATGCGGGAGGAGGCGCTGCGCTGGCAGCAGGACGAGGAGCGAGTTGCGGCGGGCTGGGATGGTCTGCCTCTGCGGGAGAAGTCGGGGTTCACGGCTGAGTGGATTGAGGTCATGGAGAAGTATAGAGAGGAAGCCACGAAGACCAAGGCCAAAATCTGAGCGACGACCGTGAAGACGAGTTTGCGTGGCGCATTTGATGGGTGAAACTATGTATAAAGAGGTTGTCGCGGTCGAGTCACTTCGGTCGATAGATGGGATGATATAGTCGTCATTGTTAATAGATTTCTTTTAATGAGCACATCTGAATGCATCCTCCACTGCCATTGTATCCTGTACACGAACCTCGTCGTACGTCCCCAACAGATTGTACACGTTTCATATTTGTAGAGTACAGAGACATGGGCAGCCGATGACATGCTGGAACCAGTACAAAAACTAACTACCTCCCTCACAACAAAGTCACAATATATTACTTTTACCAAACTCACCGAATGTGTACATATTTTCACCTTTGCTTTAGGAGGTGCAAAGGACTTTACCAGAGCTCTACTCCCCGTTAGCATTCCCCTCTCATGCGTGGTGAAGTGGACAACCGGGGGGGGGGATGGCTTACCACAATCTGCTTATTCTTGCAGCAAAGGAAGTTTAACCCGGCAGGACAAGAAAAGCCGCTGCTGACTGATGTGGCTGGTATAGAAGTTAGTATGTTCACATGTGGCTTCGAATGAAGAATTCCCCAGTCCTACCTTGCGCACAGTCCCTCCCACCTCCCTCGATCGAAAAGATGTTAAAGGAAAGAGACGAAGAGCAGCACCAGGCATTTTTGGAGTTTCCACAAGTCAGTACAGCTCTTTCCTGAATATCATCAACCGGACTAGCAGGAGCTAGACCCGCAATCATGAGAGCAGCAAAGATATGCTTCGTAAGCATTTTGACGGGACGTGCTTGGGACTCGTCTTCTGTTATAGATGCAACAGTTGAGCGGCATCTACAGATGGAAGTAGACGAATGCTTTCTTAAATACTGGGGCTGTACATGGGTATCCAGCACATACACTATCTACAATTCCGTGGTCAATATGATCTAGACACAGTCCATTGGCATACCTTGGCTATTCATGACGCTCCGTCTTCAGCGACGCCCGTTGGGATGGCACGTGGGTTGAAGCACCAGGAAATGGCATTGGTGGAAATCGATAGCGGCCTTGTCGGGCCTAGAGTGGTTTACGTCTGCTGCATATAAGGGTTCTCGAGCGGAGCACCATTCGCCTCAGCGCCTACTCCGGACCGGCAGAATGGTAACTACAGGAGAAGGTTCAACAGTATATGGTTTGCCCCAAACCAAGTACCGACGGGAATCTGTTCCACAATCTAATAGATTTAACTATGGTATATCGAGCAAAGTGATGTAATCTGCCACCGACGTGCAGATTCCAATGAGTAGAAACTTGGTCTGACGGGGCTGATAGTTGGGGCTTCAGTCAGGTCCATGGCTTTCCGTTTCTTTTTTTTTTTCATTCTTTTCTTTTTTTTTTT